>SJYT01028131.1:77791-263657 GCA_006410635.1 Cephalophus harveyi
AAGGAGATCCAACCAGTCCATTCTGAAGGAGATCAGCCCTGGGATTTCTTTGGAAGGAATGATGCTAAAGCTGAAACTCCAGTACTTTGGCCACCTCATGCGAAGAGTTGACTCATTGGAAAAGACTCTGATGCTGGGAAGGATTGGGGGCAGGATGAGAAGGGGACGACCGAGGATGAGATGGCTGGATGGCATCACTGACTCGATGGACGTGAGTCTGAGTGAACTCCGGGAGTTGGTGATGGACAGAGAGGCCTGTCATGCTGCGATTCATGGGGTCGCAAAAAGTCGGACACGACTGAGTGATTGAACTGAACTGAACTGAACTGATGCTGTTTTTTGTCTTCTAGAAGTATTTTGTTTAAATATATTTTTTTAAATGTGGCCAGATCTGTTAGCTTATTCCATATGTTTTCTGGCATATTTAAACTCTTGTTAGGAAGGCTTTCAATACCTCAAATTATAAAAATATTCTTCTATATTTATTTTAGGGCTTACATTTTTATGTTTAGTTTTTTTTTTAATTTATTTGGAGTTTATTTTTGCATACTGTATGATATGTAGAGGTCTAACTTAATGGTTTTCTAAAGGGGGAAAAAGCATTTTTACAAGCAATCAAATAGACCATGTCTTTGTCCTACTGATTTGAAATACAACCATTATTATAAACATGTGCATATATAAGCAAATTTCTGTACTGTATTCCATTCTATTCATCTCTTTCTCTAGATTTGCACCAAAAAAATGACAGTTAATGTTTTAGATTCTTTTGGAGTATAGTAAGGCACAGTCTTTTCAATTCATTAAAAATGTTTTTTGCTATTAGAGGTTTTTCTTTTCAATGTAAAGTTTAGAATTTTCTCGTCAAGTTTTATTTTAAAATATCAGAAGTGCAGCAAACTGGGGAATGCATTCCTTGTCTAAAGGCATTAAGAATATACTGAAGGAACCAATATGTTTGGGCCAAGAATGCCATTTTTTTGGCTCCTTATTTACCTGGTGATCACACTATATTAGCAGTTCTCAGAGGGTGTTCTGGTGGCTCCTGGATATTTTCAACACCCTTTCAAGGTCAAAGTATATTTACAATAATACTAAGACATTATTTATTGTTTTGCTGCACTGACATTTACATTGATAGTGCAAAAGCACTGGTGAGGAAAACTGTTGGCTCCTTGGTACAAATCAAGGCAGTGGCTTGAGACTGTCCTAGGAGTCATTGCATTTTTCATTGCTATGTGCTCACAGTGGCAGGGTGGGGAGCCAGTTTTAATTAAGAACCCTCTTAAAAATATTCTTGATGATTTCTAGACTTTTATTAAGGGCTTCCCTGGTGGCTCAGTAGTGGAGAATCCGACTGCCAATGCAGGAGACATTGGTTTGATCCCCGATCCGGGAGGATCCCACATGCCTCGGAGCAGCTCAGCTTGTGTGCTACAGCTACTGAACCTGTGTTCTAGAGCCTAGGAACTGCAACTGCCGAGCCTTCATGCCCTAGAGCCCATGTGCTCCGCAAAAAGAGAAGCCACTCAGTGAGAAGCCAGTGCCGTGCAACTAGAGTAGCCCCTGCTCACCGCAACTAGAAAAATACCTGTGCAGCAAGGACGACCCAGAACAGCCAAAAATAAATAAATCAATAGGCTTTGTTAGACCTAATACACCTCTTAGTATTTTGTGTGAGGAACAGAAATATGCACAGAGCATTTCTGTTACCTACTAAAGAAGAACAATGGTTGTTTTGAGGAAAAGCACTTAGCAAATTGATTTCTGAGCTGAATGAACTAGCTCATTTTTTCATGGAATATCACTTTACTTGAAGAGGAAAGATGGGAGGGGTAGGAAAGGGGTAGGGAATTAGGAGGCACAAATTACTGTATATAAAATAAATAAGCTGTAAAGATACATTGTACCACCCAAGGAACATAGTCAATTTTTTATCATAACTTTAAATGGAGTATAATCTATAAAAAGGAGAAGGCAATGGCACCCCACTCCAGTACTCTTGCCTGGAAAACTCCCTGGACAGAAGAGCCTGGTGGGCTGCAGTCCATGAGGTCACTAAGAGTCGGACACGACTGAGCAACTTCACTTTCACGTTTCACTTTCATGCATTGGAGAAGGAAATGGCAACCCACTCCAGTGTTCTTGCCTGGAGAATCCCAAGGATGGGGGAGCCTGGTGGGCTGCCGTCTATGGGGTCGCACAGGTCGGACACAACTGAAGTGACTTAGCAGCAGCAGCAGAAATCTATAAAAATATTGAAATGTTTTGTTATATACCTGAAAGTAATGTAATATTGTAAATCAACTATACTTCAGTAAAAATTTTTTTTTAATTGCAAAAGAAAAAATATCATTGATAAAGGCAAGTATATAGTAAAGATAGTAAGTCAGCCATGTATAACGCTAGTAGGAAAGTTAAAAGACAAAAGCAGTAAAATCATCTACAACTGTAATAAGTAGTTAAGGGATAGTACACAAAACAAAAAGATGTAAAATATGTTGTCGAAAACTGAACCTGGTTCAGTTCAGTTCAGTTGCTCAGTCGTGTCTGACTCTTTGCTGCGCCACATAGACTGCAGCACACCAGGCCTCCCTGTCCATCACCAACTCCCAGAGTTTACTCAAACTCATGCCCATTGAGTCAGTAATGCCATCCAACCATCTCATCCTCTATTGTCTCCTTCTCCTCCCACCTTCAATCTTTCCCAGCATCAGGGTCTTTTCAGGGGGAGTAAAAATGCAGGATTATTAAAATGCATTTGAACTTAAGAGAAACTTAATCACACATACATATAGATTGCTTTGTACAACATTGGAAATATAGTGTAAATTATGTAATATCTTTGGTGATGTATTGAAACTAGATTTATCATCATGATTATATTGAAATGTATAAAAATACCAAATTATTAAGTCATGTAATAGAAATTAACATAGTGTTATAGGCTAATTATACTTCAAACAAAAAAACAAATTCATAGAAGAGATCAGATTTTTTGTTACCAGAGGTAGAGGATGGGGAAAAGAGAATTGGATGGATGTAGTTAAAAGGTACAAACTCAAGTTGTGGGATAAATTAAATATTAACTTATATACAGAGTACATCATGAGAAACACTGGGCTGGAAGAAGCACAAGCTGGAATCAAGATTGCTGGGAGAAATATCAATAACCTCAGATATGCAGATGACATCACCCTTCTGGCAGAAAGTGAAGAAGAACTAAAGAGCCTCTTGCTGAAAGTAAAAGAGAAGAGTGAAAAAGTAGGCTTAAAACTTAACATTCAGAAAAGTAAGATCATGGCATCCAGTCCCTTCACTTCATGGCAAATACATCGGGAAACAGTGGAAACAGTGGCTGACTTTGTTTTTTGGAGCTCCAAAATCATTGCAGATGGTGACTGCAGCCATGAAATTAAAAGATTCTTACTCCTTGGGAGGAAAGTTATGACCAACCTAGACAGCATATTAAAAAACAGGGACATTACTTTGTCAACAAAGGTCCGTCTAGCCAAGGCTATGGTTTTTCCACTAGTCATGTATGGATGTGAGAGTTGGACTATGAAGAAAGCTGAGTGTTGAAGAATTGATGCTTTCAGTTCAGTTCAGTTCAGTTCAGTCGCTCAGTCGTGTCCGACTCTTTGCGACCCCATGAATCGCAGCACGCCAGGCCTCCATGTTCATCACCATCTCTCGGAGATCACTCAGACTCACATCCATCGAGTCAGTGATGCCATCCAACCATCTCATCCTCGGTCGTCCCCTTCTCCTCCTGCCCCCAATCCCTCCCAGCATCAGAGTCTTTTCCAATGAGTCAACTCTTCGCATGAGGTGGTCAAAGTACTGGAGTTTCAGCTTTAGCATCATTCCTTCCAAAGAAATCCCAGGACTGATCTTCAGGATGGACTGGTTGGATGTTGCAGTCCAAGGGACTCTTAAGAGTCTTCTCCAACACCACAGTTCAAAAGCATCAATTCTTCAGCCCTCAGCTTTCTTTCCTGGTGGCTCAGAGGTTAAAGCATCTGCCTCCAANATCATTCCTTCCAAAGAAATCCCAGGGTTGATCTCCTTCAGAATGGACTGGTTGGATCTCCTTGCAGTCCAAGGGACTCTCAAGAGTCTTCTCCAACACCACAGTTCAAAAGCATCAATTCTTCGGCGCTCAGCCTTTAGTACTGTGGTATTGGAGAAGACTCTTGAGAGTCCCTTGGACAACAAGGAGATTCAACCAGTCCATCCTAAAGGAGATCAGTCAGTCCTGGGTGTTCATTGGAAGGACTGATGTTGAAGCTGAAACTCCAGTATTTTGGCCACCTGATGCGAAGAGTTGACTCATTTGAAAAGACCCTGATGTTAGGAAAGATTGAAGGCAGGAGGAGAAAGGGACGACCGAGGATGAGATGGCTGGATGACATCACTGACTCAGTGGACATGAGTTTGGGTAAATTCCGGGAGATGGTGATGGACAAGAAGGCCAGATGTGCTGCAGTTCATGGGGTCGCAAAGAGTCAGACACAACCGAGCGACTGAACTGAACTGAACTGAATGCACAACATGATAAATGCAATTGACACTACTATATGTTGTATTTGAAAGTTAAGAGTTTTTAAATGAAGTTGGATCAGTATAAAACAAAGTAACAGAGTGTGAAAAGTTCATGATATGGTTTCAGAATCCCTATTGTAATAATCTTGAGAAATTATAGCTTATTGAGTTTTGATATAGTATCAAAGAAGAATATTTACAATTATCTCTTCTCCTGGTTTCCAACTACATCTGTGTGAAGCTGGATATTCTGCATTTATTGTAACCAAAATGGTATATTGCAATAGAATGAATGCAGAAACCAATATAATAATCCAGCTCCCTTATATTAAGCCAAAGTTTACAAAATGTTTTTAAAATTTAAAAAAATGTCAAAGGCAATCTTTACAGTCATTTTTCTTTGAAAATGGTTATTTTTCATTAAAACGTTATTTATATTAACTACAAATTATATATTAGGTGTAAAATCACCCAGGTAATAGATTTATTGTTATTTTCAATGTATTAAGGAGTAAGCACTTTAAAATTTTTATTTATTTATTCATTTATTGTCTGTGCGGGGTCTTCATCGCTGCATATGGGCTTTCTTTAGCTGCGGTGAGAGCAGGGCTACTCTTCACTGTGGTGCATAGGCTTCTCATTTCAGTGGCTTCTCTTTTGAGGAGCATGGGGCCTAGGGCTTGAGGCCTTTAGTGTTTGTGGCTCTCAGGCTTAGTTGGCTGGTGGCATGTGGGATTTTCCCAGACTAGAGATCAAACATCCCCTGAATTGGCAGGCAGATTCTTAACCACTGGACTACCAGGGAAGTCCAATGAGAAAATACTTTCAAAACATCTCAGTTTTTACTAAAATGACCCATCTTTCTTATATGACCTGGGTAAGACTCACTGCAACATTTTCTCCCAATTTCCCTAACACTTGAGATGCCTCCCTTGTTTCCCTGTGACCATGCCAGACATAGACCCTTTAGATTTCCATTTTTTGTCTTCTATCTAATTAATTGAGGTTCCCTTTCATGATTAAAAAAAAAGAGACAAAACTAGTTAGATTGGGAGATAAACATTTCTTATTAACTGACTGACTGAGATCCATCTAATGACAAAACCAATCCCACTGTAAAATTACCCCTCCTGTATATAACTTGTCTCTGGGCTTTCCAAGTGGTTCAGTCAATAAAGAATCTGCCTGCAATACAAGAGATGGCCTGCCATGCAGAAGACCTGGGTTCGATCCCTGGGTCAGGAAGGTCCCCTGGAAGAGGAAATGGCAACCCCATCCAGTATTCTTGCTTGGGAAACTCCATGGATAAAGGCCTGGTGAGCTACAGTTTATGGTATAACAAAGAGTCGGACACGACTTAAATGGTTAAACCACCAACCACCATGAGTTGTCTATAAAAGTCTATTCCTTTCCATAAAAGCTTAGACAAAACCACCTGCAAAGATACTCCGATCTACAGTGGACCTACAGTGTTTGGACCTACAGTGTTTTCCCTATTGTAATAATGGCTAAATAAAGCCAATTTTTCCTTACTTGTTCATAGATTTTTGTGTGTTTTTTTGCCTTTGATATTAAAAATAATTTTATATTTTTGTTAAATCTTCCAGCTTCCAAAATATGTTGGTGCCTACAAAAATAAGAAATACTGGCTTGATCTTTATTTTTAAAATCATAAAGCATGGTTTATAATGCAAAATTCATCTATTAAAACTTCAGCCTTAGGAAAATGAAGTTGTATTTTCATTTGTGCATATAATTTTTCTATGATTTCATTCAGGAGAAGGAAGGAACCAGATGAATCAGGGATGAATTTTCTGGCAATAGAAGAGAAAGGGCTTCCTATGCAGGCCACATGATTGGATAAAAGCCACACATATAGTTCAATTTGTAGAGAAGACCTCCAATCTGTAGTCCTCCAATCTTAAAATATTTCTCTTGTATGTTTGGGCACCTGTATATATGTGTGTGTTTGTGTGTGTGTGTGTGTATTGGATGGAGGGAATCCAGAAAGAGACATTTAATTGAATTGTGCATCAACAAATAACATGAGGCATTGGTTTAACACTGTACATTAACATCAGCTCATTCTTAGAGGAATTAGTTAGCTGCTAAAGAGGAAGATAACAGGATGGTTATCACAAAGAGGGTGTTGTGCAGGAAGAAGGGAAGGAAGTGCGTGGAAGCTGACTGCGACATTGAAAGAGTCCAATTGTTCTTCCTACGCAGCTCTGCCTATGGTCTATTGGCCTATCCTTGGTTTTAGCATTTTGGTCTTTGTCTTCTGATTCAGGAAATCAGAAAGCCCCATAGAGGTCAGGAGTCAGTGTGTTTTATGGTCTATTAGTCCCTGCCCTGCTGGTGGAAACAGGCTCTTTCAGAATGTGTTTGTGCTGGTATAGGTGTTCTGGCCAAGACATAGCCAATGGCAGTGCTGAAACTTACTAAGGAATGACACAATCTCTCCTATTACTTGAATCTATAATACCTGTTACTGGAACAATGCATTTTTAATAGTAATAAGTATAAGAATAAATGGAAAGTTCAGTGGATAAATGTTTTCTCATGAGTCTCCTTTTCCTAATACAATCCTAACTTCCTGTCTCTTATACACATCTAGATGTGTATAAGAGACAGCTAGCATATAGATAAACTTAATTTGAGAACTAAAGTGAAATAAAATCATATTGTATCTAAATTTATAGAAAGTCTCTTATCTGAATATAACTGAATACAAAAAATAAAATTTTAGATTAAACATTTTCTCCATAATTTCAGATACAGAACATTTAGGAAAAAATAATCAATATTCTGCAAATTTTAAGATCTACTAAATTTTCCAGAATTTTTAAACACAATTCTGGAATATTAAAGTAGTCTATTATTAGAGGGTATATCTATTATGTGCTTTTATTTTTAGTAAGTCAGAATGAAAATATTTAGTTGTTTTAGACACTCTCAGGCAGAGGAACCAGAGATCAAATTGCCAACATCCACTGGATCATTGGAAAAGCAAGAGAGTTCCAGAAAACATCTATTTCTGCTTTATTGACTATGCCAAAGCCTTTGACTGTGTGGATCACAATCAACTGTGGAAAATTCTGAAAGAGATGGGAATACCAGACCATCTGAACTGTCTCTTGAGAAACCTGTATGCAGGTCAGGAAGAAACAGTTAGAACTGGACTGGTTCCAAATAGGAAAAGGAGTACATCAAGGCTGTATATTGTCACTCTGCTTATTTAACTTATATGCACAGTACATCATGAGAAACACTGGGCTGGAGGAAGCACAAGCTGGAATCAAGATTGCTGGGAGAAATATCAATAACCTCAAATATGCAGATGACACCACCCTTATGGCAGAAAGAGAAGAAGTAAAGAGACTCTTGATGAAAGTGAAAGAGGAGAGTGGAAAAGTTGGCTTAAAGCTCAACATTCAGAAAATGAAGATCATGGCATCTGGTCCCATCACTTCATGGCAAATAGATCGGGAAACAGTGGAAACAGTGACTGACTTTATTTTGGGGGGCTTCAAAATCACTGCAGATGGTGATTGCAGCCATGAAATTAAAAGACTCTTACTCCTTGGGAGGAAAGTTATGACCAACCTAGACAGCATATTCAAAAGCAGAGACATTACTTTGTCAACAAAGGTCCGTCTAGTCAAGGCTATGGTTTTTCCAGTGGTCATGTATGGATGTGAGAGTTGGACTATAAAGAAAGCTGCGTGCCAAAGAATTGATGCTTTTGAACTGCGGTGTTGGAGAAGACTCTTGAGAGTCCCTTGGACTGCAAGGAGGTCCAACCAGTCCATCCTAAAGGAGATCAGTCAGTCCTGGGTGTTCATTGGAAGGACTTATGTTGAAGTTGAAACTCCAATACTTTGGACACCTGATGCAAAGAGCTGACCCTTTCGAAAAGACCCTGATGCTGGGGAAGATTGAGGGCAGGAGGAGAGGGGGACGACAGAGGATGAGATGATTGGATGGCATCACCGACTCAATGGACATGGGTTTGGATGAACTCTGGGAGCTGATGACAGACAGGGAGGCCTGGTGATCATGGGGTCACAAAGAGTCGGAAATCACTGAGCGACTGAACTGAACTGATACCATATAAAAATGAAAGGTTCTCTAAAGAGTGAAATCTCACTTGTATGGCTGCATGCTCAGTTATGTCGGAGTCTTTGCAACCCCATGGACTGTAGCTCACGAGGGACTACATGGAAATTTCATGGAAATTTCCAGGCAAGGACACGGGAGTGGGTTGCAATTTCCTACTTGAATTGTTGCCTTCAAATTGTGGTGCTGGAGAAGACTCCTGAGAGTCCCTTGGCCATTAAGGAGTTCAAACCAGTCAATCTTAACAGAAATCAGCCTTGAATACTCATTGGAAGGACTGATGCTGAAGCTGAAGCTCCAGTATTTTGGTCACCTGATGCGAAAAGCTGACTCATTGGAAAAGTCCCTGATGCTGGGAAATATTGAGGGCAGAAGGAGAAGACGGTGTCAGAGGATGAGATGGCTAGATGGCATCACCAAAGCAATGGACATGAACTTGGGCAAGCTTCAGGAGATGTGAGGGACAGGGAGGCCTGGCGTGCTGCAGTCCACGTGGTCCCAAAGAGTCAGAGATGACAACAATGACAACCACTTGGGAAGCCCATTCCTTACTACTATTCTGTAGCAACTTTTTCTGCAAAAAGACTAGTTCTGAAGTGAGGATTCACTTCATAAGAAAAAAATTCAAAAGATTCTGAATTTAGGAATGTATATTTAGCCAGTGTGGTAGTCCTTTGTCGTGCAACTCTTGGAGGCCACTCAGCAAACTTGCCGTGACAACCTGAGAGGAGCTTTCCAGAGTTCTGTTGTGAATCAGTCCTCAGCAGTTCAAAACATACCAGAAAGGATGCGCTGACTATGAAATCATCCTTAACTGTAAAAGCTTGAGATATATTATGTAAAACATCAGAAAAATCCCTACAGAAAAGGACCAATCATGCATTCTACCTAGAGGCAACAGGTTATCCTGAGAAGGTTTGCCTTGAGTCCAAGGACTTCAAGTCCCAGCGATGCTGCTAACTCGCTGCATGACCCTGGGGGAGGCTCCAGCCTCCTGCGTTTCCTCCCACTCATCATCCAGGAGATAAAGAGAGTGGATCAGATGACTCAGGAAATTTCTCCAGTTAAACTTGCTACATTCCAGTTGTAATTATTTAAGAAAAGGTCTTTTTATTTTTTTCTATTGTGTATATAAAAGCAAATAAATAAAAACTAACCATTTAAAGGTTGAAAAATTCAAAACCTGAAAAAAAAATGATTTTGTGTGATTCCTGAAACAAAATTTATGCCCCACATAGAAAATGCATTTAAAAAAAAGAAAGAAACTGCTAATTCAGCTTCTCTTCCATCTTCTCTCTCCAGTAACCCTTTTTTAGTTTTTACCAGGAATGTACGGCATGACCAAAGTTAACAAGAGCAGTTCTCCGTGCATGGATAATTCCTAGCCAGTGATCAAGGGTGAAAAGCAACGACCATGTATTAAAGGGTCAAAGCTATGTGTCAGGGGATGGTCCACACTCCCACTGAGAACAAGGCAAAGCTCTTGGACCCCGTGACCCTAAGTCTGTTTCTTTGTAAAGTTCAAAAAGAGACTCAGTGGAGTGCTAAATAACAAACTTATCCACGGTGCCTGAGAATGGCTTTACTCTACAGGAAATTAAATCCAAGCTATTGAGGGCTTGAGTTCATCCTTGTTTTTTAAAAATCAGTTTCTTACAGCATAACCCAAAGCTTATTTTCATTGCACCATCCACTTCATTTGCACTCATGGAACACTGATTTTCTTAAATCATTGAAACATTAGGTGAAAAAAGAAGATGAATATCACAAACACACAGTTTTCTTTGTACTTAACATAGGTTTGTTCTGAAAAAACAAAGCAGGTAACATCAAAACAACAGCAAAAACAAATTTAATAATTCCTGAGACAGAAAAGAACTAAAATATAGCAGCACATTTCAAGCTCCTACATGGTAGAAAATCTTTCTTAGTTTACTGTGAAGTTTAATAATTATATGGACATGGATGTATCACATTTTTATTACAAAAATTAGGAGTTGTCTTGCTTGCTATTTTTACCTCAGAAATGAAAAGGTAAAGCCAATAAAAATGATAGTGCATAAAACTCTACATAATTTTACATTGTAGTTTACAAGTTAGCTTGGAAATGTTTATTCTTGTTTGAAGAAGTACCTGTCTAGAATTTTCCAACTCAATCAGGCAAAAGAAGTCAAAAAGAAGAAGGAAGAAAAGAAGGAGGAGAGAGATTGTGAAAATATCATCCTGTATCCATATATATAAGCAGAATTTGAGCTATTCTTATAGAAATGAAAAGCAAATAGCATACAGCTCTGAGTTCAGTTATGCTTTAATTTTAAAATTTGGTAACTTTTTTCCTCTGATATTTAATAAGAGATGCTCTTGTAATATCTTCACTGTTGAAAATCTTTGTTTTCCGTTTTATTTCCCAATCTGCTTTTTGCTAATTGCTCAACTCTTTTTTTTTTTAATTTTTTTTATTTTGCTAATTGCTCAAATCTGCCCTTCCTTCTCTAATCTTTTTCCCTGGCCTTTCTCTTCCTCCTACCTCTGTTTTCTTCGGCAGACATTTGATGTTATAACACAGCCCCGAAGGTTCCCATGGGCAATTTAAATGGTAAACCCTGAGGGGCACGTGAGGGTGGGCAGTGTGCAACGGGAAGCTGGAAAAACAGCCAGGCTGCAGACCAAGGGGGAAATGAGCTGCACTCAGCTAGGCAAGTGAAAGTCAAGAACTCCGGAGAGAAAAGTCAAAATGACAGGTTGCTCTGTTTCTAGGTGGCCAGCTTTTTCTAATTCCGGTGACTTTTGAGGTGGCTTGTATTTCCTTTTGGTTCTAAAAGATTCCTTAAATTTTTCCAATACCTCTTCTATTTTTTCTTCTCTCTCTCTCTTTTTTTTTTAATTTTTCAGATTTCAGAAAATTCATTTCTAACAAACAAATGGCTACAGATTGAATATTTATGTCGCCCAAATTCATATGTTGAAACCCAATCCCCCCAAGTGAGGGTATTTGGAGGTAGGGACTTCAGGAGACTATTAAATTATGAGGGAAGATTCTCCAGGAATAAGATTAGTGTCCTTATAGAAGGGAGCCCAGAAAGGAGACTCCCTTGCCCTTTCACTTTGTGAGGTTCCAGAAATAAGACAGTTGTATCAGAACCCAAAAGTTGACTCTCACCAGATACTGAGCATTTTAATCTGATACTTTAACCACCATACTGCATCATCTTTTTTTAAGTGTGGAAATCAAAGCCCAGGAGAGCTTTGGAAATGTGGGCAACATAATTTGTACCTCAATTGGCCTGTTTTTCCTCTTTTCTTTTCTTTGATCCTCCCTCCCTCCCTCCCTTCCTGTCTCCCTCTCCCTCTCTCTTCTTTGGCCTTCCCTCTCTGGCAGGATTTAGTGATGACTGGAAAATCCTATCCAGAAAGAAAATTTATGAAATGAATACACTAAATCTAAAATAAAAAATAACCATCTCTGCCAAAGGATGTTAACAGAGCTCAGTGATTATTGCCATTTCAGTCCCACCAAAACAATGTTAGGAATGAAAACTGCAAAGTAAGCAAAGCAAAAAAAATAAATAAATAAATGAAAATAAAAGCTTCAACTCTTTAGTCCTATTGTGGTACATTTACAGAGCAATCCTATTACCAGACAAGAATATAACCAAAAGTAAAATTATGGTAGATGGATAATATATGTATTTTATCAATAACATCAAAACAAAAAACATGGGCTTCCTTGGTGATCCAGGGGTTAAGATTCTGTGCTTGCACTAGAGGGAGCATGGGCTTGACCCCTGATAAGAGAAATAATATCCTGTATGTCATATGGCAAAAAATACAAAAGAAAGCCACACATAGTCATTTCAGGTAACATATTAGTAAGACTCTCTTTACTTACAGCATCGAGCTTATATTATTTGTCTTTGTCATTTGCTACCAATAAAGATTCACATTAACCTCCAAGAACAAAATGTACCAGACTATAGCTTTTCTTTTAAATCAAGTTTCAAAATATCTGAAGACAGAAGGGATAGATTTAGATGTTATTAAACAACAGCTAATACTTAAGTGTTTTGGCTGAATATGTCCTAAATCTATATTCTAAATATTTTGATTTTAATATTCAGAGACTAAAAATTCATGTCACGTTACATTAGAATCTCAACTGCCATGCTTTGGAGCATCTACCTGCTCCATTATAGAATTTACAATCTTCTTCAGCGCTCCCTTGCCCAAATTATCTTACTATTTCTCAGTGCTCATGAATCAATTCTTCTCTATCTCTTTTACTTGCTGAGCAGGAATTCATAGAACCTACTCTGTCAATTCTTCCCAGAGCCAACTACTCAGCACTGTCTTCAAGAGGTCCTTACTCCAGTGTCTTCTGGAGCCATCAGTGGCTCCTGAATTTCCATGGCTATTGTCTCCCTGGGATGACAGCCTAACAGCCAAGTCCTAACAACCTCATGGGCTTAGCTCCTGTCATCTCCATGTCTATCATCAGGCTCACTGCCATCAAGTCTCGCTCTTTTAATCTGCTAAAATAAAGTCATAACTCAGTCACCAGCATCCATTACCTGAGGTCGTTTAAAAACGACCAAATGAATGACACTACTTTCTTCAGTCAGGAATGCACACACACACAAACACTCAACTTGGGCCTCAAGGTTTACAGATCTAATGGTGTGAGTCCTCAGATTCACCCACACAGCCCATTTCTCCCCCTCCCCGAGAGCACCTGAGATTTCAGGTAGGCTGACGTGGTTGGGGAATTACTACCCATCTCCAAGCTGGCCAGAACCAACATTATCCATTTCACATTTTCATCTCCATCATCCTTTCTTGACATTTCCTCTTGGCTAGTTCTTTCCTTGTCTCACTGTATATATGTATGAGTGTTTCCTATATCCAAGGCACAGTTCAAGAAACAGAAATAGTCTACCATTTGTTTTAATCATTTAAACATCAAAGAGAAGGTATGGTACCTTTCAAACTCTTTTCTTCTAGGTTTATCTACCTCGTCTATATTTATGTTTTCAAACATTTCTCTGGGATCAGCCAGGTGGAATCTAAGGCCTAATCAACATGTTGTGTGAGAATTTGCAGGACCCCAAATATTTACTGAATCTGACCCCTAGGAGGCTACTTAGTCAAAAGCTTACTGTATACCAGTGGCACCAAGATCAGAGCAGTGGGAATGGTCTACCTGGGTTCAGGCAGTCAGCATGTACATTGTCTGGTGTGTTTCGTCCTTTATCATCACCAAACACCAGCAATTCTAAAACAGTATCAGTGTTAAAATACTCTTCCCCCGAAAAAAATCTTTTGTTAGTCTAAGTTGAGCATCAGCAAGCAACTTTTTCTGTAAAAAGCCAAATAGTAACCATTTGGGACTCTGGGGGATAAAAGAAACCTGTTTCAATTACTCAGTCTTGATGCTGTAGAAAGAAAGAAGCCATAGACAAAACACAAATGGCTGGAAGTGTCTGTGTTCCAATAAAACTTTATTTATAAAAATAGGCAGCAGGCAAGATTCGGCTCGGGCTATAGTTTGTGGTCTAAATTCTAAATAATTGTTGTTCTTACTGATGATTTTTAATAATACATGTAAGCTTTAAAGAAGCATATTTTTATTACTTATCTTTTGGTAAACATTGGATTCTATATGTAAGTTAATTCAGAGAACATCCAGTTATACAGAGGGGCTGACACATGCAGACTCAGCCACATCACTTATTTCTAGAGTAAATTCTTAACAATAAGGAATCATTTGAGCTTGCTTCTTCCTAGTTCATTTCAAACCCCTATGGTACCACATATTTTTTCATCTAGACGTATATTTAAAATAAACAGTGATCACAGAGATGTAAAGAAGAAGAACTAAAAGCTAGTTTACTTTAATTGTATTATATTATTCCTTTTGTGCACATGAAACCCTGGTGACCCCCTGCATGTCAAATCTCTTCTTCCTATAAGGACCTGAGTCAGATTGGATAGGCCCATCCTAATGATCTCATTTTAACTTAATCACCTGTTTAAAGGCCCCATCTCAAAATACACTTACATTCTGAGGCACTGAAGGTTGGGGCTTCAATAGTTGAATTTGCAGGGGTATATAATTGAGTTCATAACATACAGGATGAATTAAAAATATAGTCTTAGCTTTTTAAGCCTGAAGGGAAATCAGAGTTCACTTTCTCATTTTATAGCTGAGGAAACAAAGGTCTTTCCAAGGTAAGCCAGGAAGTGAAACCACTGCAGCCCAAATCTGAGCCCAATGCTCTTTCTACTAAAATTTACAATGTATTTTGTTTTTCTATTTTCTCTCCACTGGCAATAATTAAAATAGTAACTTTACATTATGTCATTATATTGCCTCTTGTAGAAAATTTCTCATTTTGGCTTTTACTCTACACATTATTTTACCTACTTCTGTTACCATACCATGCAAAACAATGTATTTGGGAAGGTCTCCATCAGAGCCTAGAAGCTCAGGTCTTTGATAAAATTTCTGATAGGAACACGACAGGAAAAATGTGTATTATAAGAAGTCAATACTTGAAGTGATTATAAAGAGCATTATCCTTCCCATTTGTCCCCCAAACTGCCTTTTAAGGAAATAAAATATATTTTAGGATAACTTGAAAAATACTTCTTATTCAAGGGAAAAAAACAGGCATCATGTGTTTTCCATAAAACACAGCAGTTTAAGCTCTATTCCAAGAGGGTAGAAATATTTGTGAAAGAAAAATGTAATTACAGAAATCAAAAGAATTACACAGCAGAAGGATGATTTTTCCTAAAAGAGGAATATTTAAAAACTGAAGGAATTATTCCTGTAGATCTCTCTGCAAATCTCTGAATTTCTAACAGTCATTTCGTGATGGTTCCCAAATGAAAAATACATGCTGTTATCTGTGGCTGAGGTCAGGGCAAGTTTGTTTATAAAGATGTCAGGGCACTTCAAAATGCTTGATGTTTATCACGTACATAGGCTCATGCAGTAAGCAGTGGGATAAGGGAGGCATTTTCTCATAAAAGCTACCAGAAAGTGATTCTAAAAGCTTAGTTAAGATTTTTCAGATAAGGAAGAAGCACATAATGCCTTTTTTTTTTTTTTAAGGGTTAGGATGACCCTGATTTTGTAGAAGCCTTTTTATTTTTATTTTTTCCTGTATAAATATCTAGGACCCACTCTGGAGTTTCAAATCTGTTAATAGAGATAAGCAAAATGTACCTCAAAAACTAAGGCTATCTGGATGATTTCCCTCTATGTGTCTCTCACAATCTAGCAACATTTTAGTCTCTTGATCTATAGTATCTCAGCTACTGGAATTCTGGACTCAGTTCTGTCTGTTCTGTAATCTCTATGTGGATGGAATAAATTAAGGGAGTTAATAATTATGGAATGTTTTTAAGCACACTAATTAAATTCTGCAATAATGGCAGAATTTTGGTGTGGTTTTTTTTTTTTGGAAATAATACCTTATTGTTGTTTTGGCCCTTTGTCTTTTACTGGAACTATTTACATTATCCTATTTTTCTGAAGGATTTGCAATTGGAGTCAGTAAGAAAACAAGTTTTCCACTGAAAGGAATTTTAGAGATAATCTAACCAAAGAACCAGTTCTTTAAGTTGAAGAAACTGAAATAAATGTAAAAAATGGAGGTGATGGTCTCCTGCCACATGATAAATAGAGAGCAAACAAAGAATTGAACCCTTGTGTGATCATCTTTCGTGGTATTCTTCCTGATGTGCCACACAAAATAGAAACATTCAGATATGTTAATTATCTTTTTAAGAGAAAATATATTATGTCTTTTCTGTGGGAAGAGTAAGGATTTTATATTCTTTCAATTCTCAAATAGAGGTTTCTGTTTTCTTCCTCCTAAAATTTTGATTTTTACTAGATATAGTTTTGATTTATTCAAAGTATAAGGAAAAATTAGTTGGGAAAATTTTGTCCCAGTTTTTTATCATTTATCTTGAGAGGCCCATTGGTCTCTCAGACAGAGCTTTAGCCAAAGAAGCTTCAAAGTGAGGATTACATTCCAGAGATTGGTTGTTCAACTTTCCAAATCCTAGGAAATTTTTGCCAGTATACTTTGAGGAGATGAATTAAGTCTTGTGAATTGACATATAATAAACTTACTGGAAACTGATTTATAAAGAAACTCCAGTGACTAATTTGTAATGAAAGCTAAAACTAACAAACAGAATATTTATGTTTGCTGACTTGCAAATAGTTTACTGAACAATTGCTCCTTGGAAGAAAGTTATGACAAATCTAGACAGTATATTGAAAAACAGAGATATCACTTTGCCAACAAAGGTCTGAATAGTCAAAGCTATGGTTTTTCGAACAGTCGTGTGTGAATGTGAGAGTTTGACCATAAAGAAGGCTGAGAGCTGAAGAATTAATGCTTCCGAACTGTGGTGCTGAAGGAGACTCTTGACAGTCTCTTGGACTGCAAGGAGATCCAACCAGTCAATCCTAAAGGAAATCAGTCCTAAATATTCATTGGAAGGACTGATGCTGAAGCTGAAACTCCAATACTTTGGCCACCTGATGCAAAGAGATGATTCACTGGAAAAGACCTTGATGCTGAGAAAGGTTGAGGGCAGGAGAGAAGAGGGCAACATGGGATGAGGTGATTGGATGACATCACCGAATCAATGGACATGAGTTTGAGCAGGCTCTGGAAGAGAGTGAAGAACATGGAAGTCTGGCCTGCTGCAGTCCGTGATGTTGCAGAGTTGGACATGACTTAGTGACTGAACAACAACACCACATTTACTTATGAATAATCTTCATTCCACCTGCTGGCTCAAAGGGAATAAAAGGTTACAAAGTTGTCTGACTAAAGGATCTTCTGGTCAGATTTTATGGCTTGCACACCCTGAAATTTCAGATCAGGAGAGGACATTATCTGGGGAGGCAATGCACCCAGGCCATCAAGGAGACTGCTGTGGCCAGCTCTCACAAGATAGAGATGTACGCAGAGGTTTCCAGCTTGAAACCTCCAAATGGATTGTTAATAGTAACCGTGGGATGTTTCTATAATGTCACAAAGCAGGCACCTTTATGTTGCAATAGCCTGGGGTAGTTTTTGAGCAGGCCAGAGGGGAGGCACTGTACGCGTCTTATTTTTCCCACATACTGCAAAGCAAGAAAGTGACAAATGCTGCCTGTCCAAATAACTTAATGTGCATTGTGTCTGCCATTTATTGAATGCCAAAGACCATTCTTAGTGATTCACACACAACAGTTCACTTACTTGTAACTAAACCATATAGCACAGGTGCTGCAGTTCATGGGGTTATGTATGAAGAGTAGGACATGACTAAGTGACTGAACAATACCAATAACAAACAGCAAATAGAAGAGATGCCAAATTACAATCCAGGATGATTTTCTCAGAACAATTTAATGAACATCTGGCAAAGTAGATAATTTAGATTGATAGCATCAGCGGTCTATTGATAACCTGATTTTAAACTCAAGCTTATTCACCAATTTTAGTTTACATGAAACCAAGGAACAGTGGAACATTTAAAAATGCATTTTGCATGTTTGTGATGTTAGTAGTTAATATACTTTTAGATGTACAAAAAGAAGACATGCATTTAGCTAAACACATTTCGTTAAATTTGTTACTCATTACAGTGGCTTTTTATTTTTTATATCTATGTAAAGAAAACATCTATTTTAAAGAAACATTTAGACATTTGTGGTAGTAATGCCTCAGATGTGAGGCAGTAATTCCTGAGATGTTTTTTATCCACAGTTAAAAAGTTGCTGTAAACTCTTAGGGAGTAATTCTTACCCTTTAGTAGTCTACTAAAATAGGCATGTACATTTAACTGGATTATGCCCTCATTTTGTGTTCTCTGCCCATCAAAAATCAGTTCAAAATCCACCTAAAAACTCCTTGCCACTTTCAGAAAATCCTCCATGACGAATTCTGCCTGATCCTGATTACGGTGCTATCATTTCAGAATTGATAAGTTGATTTTAACTCAATGAATATGCATTTATTGATCTAAAATGTGCTTTCTGTACCTCTCATTTAATGACTGTGGTAGCCAGTGTCAAAGATAGACCCACATATTTTCCTGTTCTAATATTCATGATCTTAGCTGTACCTTTCTGTAGTGAATAGGGCCCAATCAGATCTGATAACTAACTGGATATTGTGGAAGTGGCAGACCTCGACTTCTGAGGCAAAGTCACAAAAGACATTGAAATTTTCCCCTTGAGGCTTCCCCATGGTCTAGTGGTTAATACTCCGAGCTTCCACTGTAGGAGGCACAGGTCCCATCACTAATTTGGGAACCAAGATCCTGAATGCCCCTCTCCTGCCTGGCCGAAAAAAGAAAAAAGAGAGAGAGAGAAACTTTCTCCTTGTTCTTCTGAATCATGCACTGTGGGAGAAAACAGCTCAGACATTGTAAAGACACTCAAGAAGCCCTACAGAGAGGTTCCTGCGATGAGGAACTAAGGCTTTCTGCCAGTATCTGTGTGAGAAAACCATTCTGGAAAAGGATCTCCCAGTCCAGTCAAACTTTCAGTTAACTGTAGCCCAGGATGATACCTTGACCACAACCCATGAGAGACCTTGAGCTGTAACCAACCCAGTTAAGCTGGTCTCATTTTCCTGCAGCAACTGTTAAGATAATACAATTTATATTATTTTAAGCTACTAAGTTTTCCAGTATTGAGCCATGCATAATAATAACCCTAGTATAATGATCACTTGTGTTCTAACATTTAAGCTATGTAGTCATAACATTTTTCTTTCCATTTCTTTTTTTTGGGGGGGTTTGCACAATCCTTTTGTTGTTCAGTCGCTCAGTCATGTCTGACTCTTTGCAACCCCATGGACTGCAGCATACCAAGCTTCCCATCCTTCACCATCTTCCAGAGTTTGCTTAAACTCATGCCCATTCAGTCAACGATGCCATCCACCATCTCATCCTCTGTCGCCCCTTTCTCCTTCTTTAGGTATAAGAGAAGGAGGAGACGGTTAAAGATAAAAGTGACCTTGCCACTGTGGTTTGGTGCCATAGTGTTTTGCTCTGTAAATAAAATTACGATAGGGCATTCCCTGGTGGTTCTGTGGTTAGGACTCTGTGTTTTCACTGCTGATGGCATGAGTTCAATCCCTGGTCAGGGAACTAAGATCCCTCAAGCCACACCATGAAGCCGGAAAAAAAAAAAAAAAGTTGATGATAGGAATCACAGTTTACTCATCGTTAACTTCAGGGATATGAACTAGATGAGCAGGTACCAAAATGTAATCTTTTACTTTTCTTTTTCTGTAAGTTCTTGATGGTAGAATTACTCCCTGGCAGCTAGTAAAATGTCCACTTTTCTCTTTGTTTGAAGTCCCTAAATTAGATGATAGTCTATTGCTGTTCTAGTAAACAGTGTAAAACTGTTTTTTCAATCTCTCTAGCTCTCTTTCCCTCTTTCCTTTCTATCCTCTTTTTTCTTTTATCAAATAATTGGCTGAGGATGATAGTGAAGGAAGGTTTTTAAAATATCTTTATTATTGATAATTAATAGTTTTAAGAGGTAATAGATAGCCTCCTTCCCCCCTACTTCAAGTAGGCATAATTGGTTTTTTTGAAAGAAAATTTAAGAGAATTGCCTCTGTTTTTGATATTTGACATCTCGTTATAACTAATCATGCAATAATATTTCTGAAGGTGGGATTATCAATGAGGAATTGAGGTGTAGAAATAAAAATCATGTTGATGGGAAAACAGGAGAGAGGGTTTTGACTTATAGTAACTGTTGGTTTATGATGAACAGTGAAAATCATTTTGCAGATATTAGGGGTGTTTTCATCCATATAAAAAGGTTGTTACTATTCAGAAGACGTAACAGTCAGTGTTCTCCAAAAAATCAGAACAAGTAGACAACATATGCATGAATGCATATAAAGATATTTATTGCAGGTATTGCCTTTTTTAATATAGCTTTATTTATTTATTTTTTTTTGATGGTGCTGGTTCTTCACTGCTGCTCAGGCTTTTCTCTGGCGGTGGCGAGCAGGGGCTGCTCTCTAGCTGCAGCGTGGGGGCTTCTCATTGTGGGGGCTTCTCATTGTGGGGGCTTCTCTTGCTGCAGCGCATGGGTTCTAAGGTGCACGGGCTTCAGTAGTTGTGGACCTGGGCTGACTAGTTGCAGCTCACAGGCTCTAGAGTGCTGGCTCGGTAGTTGTGGTACACAGGCTTAGTTGCTTAGTGGCATGTGGGATCTTCTTGAATCAGGATCAAACCTGTGTCTCTTTCATTGCCAGGCAGATTCGTTACCAGTGAGTCACCAAGAGAAGCTCCAAGGTATTGTCTTTTGTTATTGTGGAGGCTTGTTGTTTAGTCTCTGTCATGTCTGACTCTTGGCAATTCCATGGACTATAGAGCCTGCCAGGCTCCATTGTCTGTGGGATTTCCTAGGCAAGAATATTAGAGTGGGTTGTCATTTCCCTCTCCAGAGAATCTTCCTGACCCAGGAATTGAACCCCAGGTCTCAGGCATTGTAGGCAGATACTTTATCACTGAGTCACCTGGGAATCCTGTTGTAGAGGCTAGAAAGTGAAAGTGAAGTCGCTCAGTCGTGTCCGACTCTTTGCGACCCCATGGACTGTAGCCTATCAGGCTCCTCCGTTCATGGGATTTTCCGGGCAAGAGTGCTAGAGTGGATTGCCATTTCCTTCTCCAGTTGTAGAGGCTAGCAAATTCAAATTTGTAAGATAGGCCTGCAGACTGGAAACACCAGGAGTTGATTCTGGAGTATTAAGGTTTCAATTTCTTCTTCTTCACAGAAACCTCAGTATTTGCTTTTAAAGTCTTTTGTCTAATTGGACAGGCTCACCTAAATTACAGAGAACAATCTCCTTCACTTGAAGGCTGTTGACTGTACAATTCTAACCACATCTACAAAATACCTTCACAGCAATACCTTGATTAGTCCTTGATTGAATAGCTGGGTATTATTGCCTAACCTAGTTGACACATATTGATAAAACCAGCCATCCTAGAAAATATGAATTTGGAATTAACCGTACAGTTCCCATTTATAGTAGGAAATATAAATTCCCTAAACACAATTGTCACAATTAAAAAATGCTTCTAAGAACATTTAAAGTCAACTATATATTGATCTTTGTTGTTGGGAAAGATTAAAAAATTTTTCTGTTATTGAACTGGTTGAAGTCTTAGTACTGTACCTGCTTACAGGTCCTTAATCTTCAAAGATTTCCAACTTTTAACATTAAACTCCTTCTCTTTCTCCAAATAAAATGAGCAAGGACTTCTGGCACTTAATCTGGAGTGAGAAGTAGTTGGAGCTTGCATGGCTCCCATTACACCCACAATTTTTCCTTTTTATCTGCAGTAGATTCTCCACTGGTGAAATTTTTCAGTTTAATTTTAATCAGAAACAGCTGTTTCAAGCAGATGCACAGAGTTCAAAGACATTATGTACACAATTATAAAAACTTTCATTTTCAGACAACAACAGTAAACCAATCTAAGTGTAGCATGGCTAGGGATTCAAATTACATCCTTGTGTTTTATTTAAGAATCTACCTAGTATAATGCTTCCTAGCAGCTAGGAAAACAGTTCTGTCACTTCTCAAAATCTAGAAAAGTCAGTGTCAGGTCCCTGGAGAGGCTGCCTTTTGTCATATCTCCAGATATGCAAATTGCTTATCATAGGGCAGAGGTGTTTATCACTGCTTCCAAACAAATGTTGCTTATATTTACTGTAAGCAACATTAACAACAAAAATCACCCATAATTACTGACCCAATGACACCTTTCAAAGTAAAATTCTTGGCTACCTGCCCTTCCAATAGGCTGCCAAAAGATACTAGAAAGAGTCTCTAACTTTGGCAAACATTTCCAAAGCCACTTAAATTCAGCTGAGAATTTGAAGTACTTATTCTCCTGGGATATGAATGTTTGTCCCCTGCTGGGCTGATGTGTTGTCACCTACTTCTATCATTTATTAGGACAAAATTGCGTGATGGGCTAGGTATGTCCAAAAGGGTGAATCAATTCTAAAGTAAACACAAATGGAAAGGCAATATTTTTCTATTAGATTCTCTGCTCAAATGTGAATAAATTTAGATATGCATTATTCAGTTTTGATAAGCCAAAAAAAATTATTTAATACTTATTAAATAATTACTTTATTATTATTAATAAAGTATTTATTAAATAAATACTTTATGAACTTATTTAATACTCTATTTTTTTTAATGTTCTAAGAATTTGATGTTGGACTGCTAACTTTTTTTTTTCTTTTTGCTAAATAAGAGCATTTTAAAAATACAAACTTTTACAATCTACCATCTTCATCATTTTATTCAGAAGTATCAGAATACTAAGAAATAGAAACAACATCATCTTAGAATAGTATCCACCTTTTTTAATGGAATAAACTTAAAGAAAAAAAATGACTACACTGTATTCATTTACTCATTTATCTATAGATCTGTTAAAAAAAAAAAAAAAAAGAATCACAAAAGCTCAGCATATGCCCTCCAGTAGTTTTGGAATCACTAGTGAAAATGTTACCTGAAAACTGGTTCACCTGTTTGTAGATTTTGAGTCAAAAGACACAGTCAAGTCAAAGATTGTAAAAAGGAAGGATTTATTATTTGCTTCAAGTAAAGGGAACACTGAGGGTCTTTTCCAAAGTAATATCTCCTGGAACTGCAAAACTGGGGAAGTTTTAAGTTAAGGGTACATGCAATTTACGAAGGGGCTTGAGGAGAGGAGAATTCAGCATGGGATTGGGGCAAAGGTCGACAGAGTCTAAGCTTAAGTTGATCGAAATCACTGATAGTTAGAAAAGGGCAACATCATCATTCCTTAGGTTCCAGTTGATTGAGTGGTTGAGTGCCCAAGAGGGCTTTCATTCTGCAAAACAGTTCAAGAAAATGATTTGGGCTTATCTTTACCACTGAAACAAGGGCTTCCCTGATAGCTCAGTTGGTGAAGAATCCACCTGAGATGCAGGAGACCCCAGTTCGATTCCTGGCTTGGAAAGATCTGCTGGAGAAGGGATCGGCTACCCACTCCAATACTCTTGGGCTTTCCTTGTGGCTTAGCTGGTAAAGAATCCACCCACGATGTGGGAGACCTGGGTTTGATCCCTGGGTTGGGAAGATCCCCTGGAGGAGGGAAAGGTTACCCACTCCAGTATTCTGGCCTAGAGAATTCCAAGGACTGTATAGTCCATGGAGTCTCAAAGTCCAGCACGACTGAGAGACTTTCACTTACCGTTGAAACAGAACTGGCAGTCTTTACAGTTGATTTATTATCCCTACTGTTGTAACTTTACTTGCTGATAACAGTTTGCTCTTTTGTTCCCCACAAGATCATTATTACTGAGACCTGTTCAAAGGTAACCATTGTGACCAGGCTTAGATTGCAAAATGGCTTAAGCCAAAATAACTTAAGTCAAGAAAGTCATTCCTGGTTCTCCTTCTGTAGAGAACTCCTCACCTATCTGTTTAGAATTATTCTGCCAACACAATTATTCAGATTTTTTTTAAATAAAAGGAGACCAAGTGAAATGATTTGCGCACACACACACAAAGGTAGAAGAGCCACAGTGTGAACCCATATTTTCCTATTCAGAGTCCATCTTACTGAACACCGATTTACCCAAAACTTTTATGGTTCTGTCTTTTCCCAAAATAATCTTGTCTCATCCATTCCTCTATTACTCTAACAAACTGTGACCATGCATATTTTTGTTGTTGTTAGTTGCTAAGATATGTCCAACACTTTATGATCTCAAGGACTGTAGCCCACAAGGCTTCTCTGTCCATGGGATTTTCCAGGCAAGAATACTGGAGTGAGCTGCCATTTCCTTCTCCAGGAGATGTTCCCAAGCCAGGGGTCAAATGTGTCTCTTGCATTAGCAGTTCAGTTCAGTCACTCAGTCATGTTAGACTCTTTGCGACCCCATGGACTGAAACACACCAGGCTTCCCTGTCCATCACCAACTCCCAGAGCATTAGCAGGTGGATTCTTTACCGCTGAGCCACCAAGGAAGCCTTCTGTCATAAATTAACCCTGGAACTGCAGAGGGCAAGTTCTTTTAAAAACAGAATCTAAGGTGAAAATTGGTCTGAGATGGTCTATTGGTGAGTCTTCTTTTTTTAATATTTATTTTTATTTATTACTTATTTGGCTGTGCTAGGTCTTAGCTGTGGCCCTCAAGATCGTCAATCTTCATTGTGGCATGTGGGATTTTTAGTTGTGGCATGTGGGATGTAATTCCTTGACCAGGGATTGAACTGAGTCCCCCTCCATTGGGAGTGCAAAATCTTAGCCTCTGGGCCACTAGGGGAGTCTAATTGATGAGTCCTCTTTGTAACAGTGCTTTGAAAGGTAAGAGAGGTAAGACTGGGCAGAGAAAAGCTGAAGAGCAGCCATGCAATCGCAGCAGTGGCCTCAGCCAATCTCAAAGAGTCTTGGAAGTGGCATCACACTTCAGAGATGTTCCAAATTGAGACCAGAGGGCTAGGCCTCTGTAACCCTATGTCAACTAGTCACTGGATGCAGGTTTTTCTTGGAAACAAGCATAACCTTGCAGAGGCAGCTTCTTCCAGCTTCTTCCAGGTCTCCGAGAGGATGCTGTTGAGAGCTAGCAGTGGGCTGCACCACCAGCAGCTGTGGTAATGAGAGCATGGGCCCTTAATGGCACATGGGCAGGGCACCAAGCCATTCACTGCAGTCTTCTCCTGCAGCGCTTAGACCCGTTTTGCTTTCAAAATAAGTTTCCTCCATCTTGGGACAGCTCTTTCTTGCTGTGTTGCAAGGCAGAGATCTCCACATCTCTATTAAGTGCTCACCTTTAACTGGGAATGAGGGGTATCTTCAGGTACATTGAGCCTGATATTTCCATTGTAGGCTTTCAGGGTCCCACTCCTTCCCAGCCAGGTCCCTGCCTGCAGGAGAGGGTTGAAAACTCATCCTTCACTGCAGCACCCTAGTGTAGGGCAAATCTGGGTCTGGTCCTCAGCTTTTCGTGCTTTTGGCTACAGAAATGAATCTCTGTGTATGCTGCCAAGGTCTCCAGCTTTCACATTTCATTTGACTTGGTAATTAATTGCCCAAGACATTTTATTTTCTTTCTCTAATGTCTCAGTAGCTTCTGGCTACAACTCTCTGATTCTATATTCTTATAATTGCGACTCCTCCTGACCCTCTCAAACACCTGGGGTACTTCTATTATCAGCATATTTCCTTCCACTTGTATCCCATTTCAACTGCACAGTGGCAGTATGCCAGAGGCTCTCTGAACTCCACCTAGTATCAGTAATAGGTCCTCGTGGCTGCAGGGTAAAGGTTGATTCAACTCCAAAATCCTATTTTAGAACTAATTCCTAAAGCCAGCTCTCTTAGGTGAGTATCCTAGGGAATAGGCTCTGTCTCTGTTTAAGTGCAGAAACAATGCCTCTAAAGGAAAGAGGGGAGAAAGACTGGGAAGTGGGATACTTAATATGTGAGGCAGTTTCTGCAGAGGTTCTCAGACAAAAGGATTTGTGCCCCTATACACAGGAGACACAAGAGACCCAGGTTCGATCCCTGAGTTCAGAAGATCCCCTGGAGTAGGAAATGGCAACCCATTCCAGTATTCCTGCATGGAAAATTCCATGGACTGAGGAGCCTCGTGGGCTACAGTCCGTGGATCTCAAAGGGTGGGACACGACTGAGCACACGCATGCACACACTCTAGCATCTAGCATCACTGGATAAGAACATCATCACTTTGGGTGAGATAGCTCTTTGAGGTTGGGGGAGGCAATTCCTAGGGAGGGACTTATTTGTGAGTCATCATTAGGCAATGATCACAGCAGCTAAGAGATTGGGTGCTTTGGTCTTAAATGAGAATCTATACTTGTTGACCCAGTCACATCTTTCAGAGGAAATTCTTGGCTACCTGCCCTTTGTATAGGCTACTAAAAGATATTAGCATTTCTAACTTCCACTGCCACATATCCATTACAAATAAATTGTGAACTATAGACTAGAAATGCTTACATTTATTATCTTCTTCAGATTCAGTCATTTATTTATCTTGCATTCAACAAATAGCCCTCTAAAATACTAACGCGTACTCATCAAGCACTGGGTTGGATAATAAGACTCTAGCAATATATGTGATAGGCAAGTCTCTTCTGTCAAGGAAGTTACATTTATTTGTGAGTAAGACAAACAATAAGCCACTTATTAATATATTGAATTAATATTTGAATTAGACATCTACTATTTTGGTGTATCTTATTTTAAGTACTAAGGAAATCACAGTAAAACAAAAAAAAGTCCCTGCTGTCAAAGATCTAATATATGAATAGGAGAGATGGAAAACCTGTAAATGAGCAAATAAAAGAGTGGTATTATCTCAGATAGTGACAGATGCTATGGAGAAAATAACACACAGGAATGTGATGAACAGTGACAGAGTGGAGGATGGTCAAGAAGGGTCTGTCTAGAAGGCGGTATTTGAGATAAACCTTGAATAGTGAGAACAAACCAGTCATATGAAGGTCAGAGAGACATGTGCTAAGGCACAGGCAACAAGTGAATGCCTTGATGAAACAGGAAGGAGGCCAGCAGAAGTATGGCTGAGGAGGGAAGGTAGATGGTGAGGTTAGAGAAGTGGGCAGGACTTGCAGGCCCTGGTAAGGAGTTTGGATCTCCAAGTGATAGAGAAAGTATCAGAGGCTTTCAAATAGATGCATGAAGAGTCTGACTTCAGTTTTTTGCTTTTTAATATTTATTAATATTTATTTATTTGACTGTGCCTGGTCTTAGTTGTGGAACATGGGATCTCTGATTTTCATTTGGCACAAGATATCTTTAGCTGCACATGTGCACTCTTAATCATGGCATGTGAGACCCGGTTCCCTGACCAGGGGTCAAACTCAGGGCCCCTTGCAGTGGAAGCACCGAGTCTTAGCCACTGGACCACCAGGGAGGTTCCTGATTTAAGTTTTTTTTTTTTTTTAAAGATTATTCTGACTACTATAAAAAATTGAATATGTGGGGATCGATGTGGAAGCAGGTCCTCCAAATAGAGGATATTGCTGTAGTCTAAAGCAGTGATGTTGGTAAATAAAGAGTAAAAACCTTACAGATGGAGATGAATGAATATTTACTGAGTGGATTTTGGAGACTAGTTGACTAGTGACTAGTTGATGATTAGGCACAGGAGTGAGGGAAAGAGGACCAAAGGATCATTCTTTTTTCCTTTGATTATGTACTAGACAAATGATGAGATAAGGTGGTCATGCCATGTGAGTGATGTGACAGGGAATAAAGGGTGAGCATATTTATATGTAGATAGCATGGTTGTTGGAGGCTTCTTGTGAAGGTAATGTTTGAGCAGAGATCTGAGGCATAAGAATGATTGGCCAGATGAAGATACAGGGCCAGAGTGAATAGTCCAAGGGGTTACTGACACCACAGCAAAGGCTTGATATCAACAGGAACCTATGATGGCCGGAACACAGTGAGGGAGGGGAAATGCCATGAGATAAGGCTGGAGACAGAAGTAAGAACCATAAAATAGCTACTCACAACTTTTTCCCCTGCTGCTAAGTCACTTCAGTCGTGTCTGACTCTGTGCAACCCCAGAGACGGCAGCCCACCAGGCTCCCCCGTCCCTGGGATTCTTCAGGCAAGAACACTGGAGTGGGTTGCCATTTCCTTCTCCAATGCATGAAAGTGAAAAGTGAAAGTGGTCGCTCAGTCCTGTCTGACTCCTAGCGACCCCATGGACTGCAACCTTCCAGGCTCTTCTGTCCATGGGATTTGCCAGGCAAGAGTACTGGAGTGGGTTGCTATTGCCTTCTTTTTCCCCTAGACCTGTACATCAATCAGCCAGTTCATTGATTAGATAAAAAGCCCTGCATGAGAACTGGAAGAAGACCAGTATGCCTGGGGGTAGGGTAAAGTTTTTGTAACTCCCAGTATTTGGCAAAGCTGGTTTGTTTTACCACTTAGTCCCTAGGGCCACTTTGAGATCTTTTAATTGTGCTTCAAAATTCCCTATGACTGAGTAAATGAAAAATTCATTTGTGGTTTTTAGTTTTAAATTTAGAATTAACTTTTTGGCAGGTTTACTAACAATAATAATATGGAACACATGTAATGTGCAAAATGCTCTCAATTTTCAGCATTTCTGTAAGATGACACAAATATTATTTTGCTCATTTTATCAATGAGTTGAATTGAATCATGGAGCAGTTTAGTGAACTTGGCTAAAGTGAATTCCCCACTGAAGCAGGAGTTAGGATTAGCAATCAGGTTCCTTGTTTCTTAGTGCAGAATCCTTTCTAACAGACCCTTTCTCTCTGAAAATGATGAATCATCACAGATAATAATGTTTAGCAGAACAGAGTTTTGGAGCCTTGGTCTGAGCAAAACTGCAGAAAGCAACAGAGAACAGCATTCTGCCCAATAAAGAATGCTTAAAAATAAATAGGTAAGGAAGAAGCAGACCAGGAAATTAAAAAACCGAAAGGGACTATTGCTTACCATTTTCTTCCCCATTTCTAGTTTTTCCCTTTCCTGGAAAATGCCTATTTTTCTAAGATCAAGAACAAAAAAACTTTAACTGTTGGTCGCTCACTCACATCTACTTTAGAGCTGGAGAATGTCTCCTTACATTACTTCCTTCTATACTTTTTCCATTTTAACTTTGTGGATTGAATTTTTTCTTTTTAATTTAGATTGCAAACACTTGGAGAGCAGGCAAGTGTAGAGTGTAGAACACTCTACACTCTACACTATACAGTGTAGAGCACGTTATGTAAATATGCAGCAAACATTTTCACAATGATTTAATATTTTTTTTTTCAAACAAGCAATTATAAAGGGACCATGACTACTCTGTTGGTTCGTTAGCTAATAAATGCCCATCCAAAGAATAGGCACTGCCGGGGTCTAGCCCCGGGGGGTCCAGGGAATTCGAAGCGGGGACGGCGTCGGCGAGGAAAACTTATTTATTTATTAATATAAGATTAGATTAGAAAGAGATAGTATAGTAGGAAAATTAAGTGGAGAATAGAGGCTGAATAACTTGGTTTACGAGCTGAACTAATAAAACTTCAGACAAGAAGTTTGCATCATCTACGTGAGGCCACCGGCGTCCGTTCGAATTTTGGAAAGTGCCCCGCCTTGGACACTTTCTCTCACAGTCCTTGAAAGCCAGGGCAAGTAAGTAGACATGATGAGCCGCCCGCTCCAGATGGGAATTCAGCCTGAAATTAAAGTAGAAAGAGGAGACACGGGGGGATTTGTCAACCAGAAGACTTATTTGTGTTGATCTTCCCAAAGTCTGGTGCCACTCTCAGAAAGCACTAAATAAAGTTACATTCTTACATAGCAAGGACACAAGAGGAGTGCAGTGATATATAACAAAGAAAAGTAATTAACTCAAAAGTCTAGTGTTGCTAACATCAAAACTACTATCTATCTCTTCCCATATCCCGTTTACATTGATTAACATCCTCCCAGGTGCCTAAAAGATAAATAATATGGAGGTCTGGCAGCAGTCATTGAGTCAGCAGTGAATACCGTCACCAATGTAATCTTTAACTCCTTAGAAAAGGCTCTATATCTTTAAGATGCTTTTAAACTTTGTGTCCCTCGCAGTTGGGGGCTGTAAGCAATTCACAAGCTGTAAGAGGTCTGGGGAACCTGTTAGGCAAGCTAGCTAGAGAGTTATCAGAGGGCGTTTAACTGAAACATCCCTTTTAAATGCAGAAGACTAAAGCCTTGAATTGACTTTTCCAGAGAATATCAGAAGAGTGGAAAAGCAGAGTACAAAGGCCGGCAGATTCTTATTTTTTGAGGGGTGGATGCTCGGGAAATTCCAGGGGGAACCCCTGAAACCTGAACACGCCTTGCGTTTGCCAGGCTTCCTACCACATGACCTTGTCACGGGCGGGATTCCTCACACTGGCTCCCGGCAAGGCACCAGATCTGAAGCTGAGTCTCAAGGTGTTCAAGACAGTACATGTGGGTTTGGAAATTCACGATGATCCTAGGTTGTGGCTGAGTTGATAAAAGGAGTGTAGACATAGACTAAAGCCTCTGCCAACAGGTGAAACTTTTTCTACTTCTTTTGAAACAAATCTTCTAAAAATTACTAACCTGAAACTTGGTTGAATAATTCTGCATACTTCAGCTATAAAGCACTCGGTGTTTCTGTACTAATTGGCCCTTCTGGCAGCTAAGGTTCAAGACCTTTACTTCAAAGTAATCCAATGCCTTGAAAATATGTTATTTGTTCATGTGTTAGAAAAGCAACTTGACTCTTTTCAATTGATCATTTAGGTACACACAGGTTCTTCCTCAGTATAAACTTTTGAGACAAGTATGGATAATTGTGAGATTTCTTTTAAATTCTTTAGTTTTTCCTTCTAAAACAAAAGGCTATATTTCTTCTGCATCCTGATAGTCAATTAACTGTTACTATTAGATGGGACAATCTCAAATTAATAACAAAAAGAGGTTACTCAGAAGACTTGGTTCTGAAATTGAATTTTAATAGCATAGGTAGAAAACCTAGGTATGTGTTTAAAATATTTTGGTTCTAATAATCTAAAATATTAAAAATAATGACATAATTATTATTATTTAATAACATATAGTAATATAGTTTAAATATCTATTTGATGTGGTTGAAACGAACTCTGAGATGAAAGCCAACAATCTTCCCTTTCTTTGTTCTCCTCCCAAGTCCTTCTCCATTGATCACAGCTACTCACTCACCACTCATTTACACAGGGCATCCTGAAAAGACATGTTGGAAAACGTCTTCCCTTTGAGGTATATGCAATTTCACATGCTATATATCTTATCCCCTCTCTCTCCTTCTCTGCTTCATGACTGGTAAAATCACACTATATGTTTTGTCATCCCAAACTGTGAAAAATATTAAGCTGTTAAACTGAACATTTTTTATACACAAGTTTTTATTAAAGAGAAATGACTTTTTTTTATTTTTAGGCTGGTTTTTTAGGGGAAGAGAATCTAAAGAATGATCAGATCACAAAAAGAAGCAATGGTCTATGCTCACATATTTCTATTCAATATACATCATAAGCCCATTATACACGCGTTTATACTCTTTACCATTCCTTGCTTTGAAAACTAAAATGTTTTGCACAATTCCATTTTAGTCAAATAACTATCTCAAAATATACTTTATAAAAAGTAGAGATGAGCTTCAACACACTGCAGTGACACTCCAGCAAACAGCCTGGAAACTCACTAAGAATATTGCCGGAATTTGAAGAGAAATTTGTTCTAGGCATGACATAAAAATGTAAAAACTGAATTTCTTGCACAAACTTAAAACCAAAACATCGTATAACCTCTCTATGTTTTGGACCCAACATGTCTCTGTCTATTTGAATAAAAACTGTTGAATGCACATTTTTTGGTGAACTGTCAACAGCAGAGCATGAAAACAGATGTGTTTCTGCTCTTTTCATTATTAGAGAAATAAAAGCAGCTGTGCTGGGCTTGTGCGCGAGGAAAGCTCGCAGGGCAGCCTTCACACTCTGGAAGCTGGGAAGCCTGGCAGTGCAGACCAGGGTTCACATCATGAGCATCTTCAAACAGGGCCACTGGGGACAGTTCCTGGGCGCTATTCAGGGCCTTGCTCCTTTCTGGTTTTGCTGTTTTCCTGGTACCAGAGTTCTGTGCGGGAACCTATGCTAAAGTGAGGTAAAGTTATGATGGTCCAAGTCTGCATAAAACAGTAAGAAAGGCTGTTTCATTAGAATTTGAGACTCTATCATTAAAAGAGTGAGTATAGCTTATCACATTTGTGAGTGACAAGTACAGAATAAGGCTAGTGCTTCGACAGAATTCTGCTAAGACTATCTGAATGTGGAAGACCAAATATGCCCTTTCTAGACACAGTACACACAGTGGAAGAAATCCAGTGTGTTTGGTAAAAGAAAAATAAATCCAAGTATAAAAACAGAGTCTTCTTTTATGCCCTTGTTGACCTGACAGTAACCAGATGGTAAGGTTTTGTTTTGTGTGTTTTTTTGCATTGAATTGATGGTTTTCATGCAGAAGGGCTATTTTTGGTCCAGTTTGGGAAATTTGTCACAGAAGTTTGTTTGTTTCAGTTTTTCTCTTCCTCCTGTAGAAATCCTGTGTGTGTGTGTGTGTGTGTGTGTGTGTGTTTGTGTGTGTGTGTAGGGGAGTGTGTATGTGTGAGGAGGGAGTACTTACATATGTGGCAATGTACTCAACCTGCCTTATGTAGAGCAGAAATTATCCCTCAGTGAAGAGACCAAAGATTAAATGTGAGAATGAAGAAACTAGATTGGTGTTGATCTGAAGTTTGAGTTGATATTATATTCTTGATCAGAGTCAGAAAAGATTAAAATGAAGACACTGATAAAAGAGAACAGTAACATACTTAACTCTATACATTTTCTAAATGCTGCCTTTGTTGATAGTATCTTGTGCAATTTTCTTGAAGGGAGGAATAAAATCAAGAACAAATATCACTTAAACGGGCAATAGATAATCAAGCAAACCACGAGATTAAAGGTGTAGCTGCTGCACTTTCTTCAGGTGTCACTATGACAGTCACACAGTATTGTAGCCTTAGTCAAAATCCAGGCCACAGAAACAGCTGCAGGTGATTCTAACAAGAAATGCAATTCTGCAGCATTTATTTTCACAGAGTGCCTGTGTGGCAGAATCTCCTAAAATTTGACTTGTTCTCCCTCTCATTATAGATCTCAGAAGACTCAGGTTATGTAGTAGCTGTAAAAGAAGAATGAGAAAGAGACTATTTAGATATGGGTTCCAAAAAGCCTTGGCATAAACTCTGAAAGCCTAACCCACACCAGCAATTGTGGAGAGTTACTCAGAAAGCGTTTCTTTACCAGATGACATTATTTTTGATTCTGTAAGTTCAGCTCATAAGGTAATTTTAGGTCTCTTCTCTTTCTTTCTCATTCCCTCGCTCTCTTTTTTTTCCTTTTTGGTTTTCAAATGGTACCTTATATTTGACTAAGTTCAGGTAAATGTAGTATGAAAAAATAGCCATCACAGAATGGTTAAGAGTAGCAGTTCAAATGTGCAGGATGTTTGATCAACTATCAAAGAAATGTTATACATTTAAAAATTAGCACAAATTTGGTCAAGTCCTATTGATCCTTAAAGCCCAATTTTCAAAAATAACTATGTCCAGGTTGCTCCAGCTGAATATTCTGGACTGATAGTGGACTGAATGGGAATTCCAAACCCTCCACTCTGTAAGAGGAGGTAAAGGCAGACGCCAAGGGGGTAGGCAGACCCTCCTAAGGATGTGACCACACTCTAACCCCCCGCCCCCGACTCTAACCACACTCTAACTCAGGGACTGCTGAGATCAACTTCTAAGTTTTTGTTTTGTTTACTCTTTTGTATTCCTGCCTTCTCCCAGGACATCTAATCCCCATTTCTTTGGGCTTGATCTAAATCTTGTATTAAGTGCAGAAAATGTGAAGAGAGTAGCAGATTCCAAAGTGTGCTCACTCACAACTCCTTTACACTTATCTGCAAAATCAAGTTAACTAAGTATCAGTTCATTTCAGTTCAGTCGCTCAGTCAGGTCTGACTCTTTGCGACCCCGTGGACTGAAGCATGCCAGGCTTCCCTGTCCATTACCACCTCCCAGAGTTTACTCAAACTCATGTCCATTGAGTCGGTGATGCCATCCAACCATCTCATTGTCTGTCATCCCCTTTCTCCTGCCTTCAATCTTTCCCAGCATCAGGGTCTTTCCAAATGAGTCAGTGCTTCGCATCAGGTGGCCAAAGTATTGGAGTTCCAGCTTCAACATCAGTCCTTCCAGTGAATATTCAGGACTGATTTCCTTTAAGATGGACTGGTTGGAACCCCTAAGTGTAACATCCCTCAACTTTCTCTTCCCCAATTCTGATACATTGATGTACATGCACATCTTTCAATCCAGGACGAGCCCTCCCTCAGGATCAAGGCTAATCTCTCCACCGTGCTCATGATTTCCTCTCTTCTTGGAATGGGACCTCATCCATCCATTTCCCCCACTTCTCCCCTGCCCTCATTGCCTTTGGTTTATATTAGAGATAAACCTCTCCTATCCTTAAAAGAAGTTCTAGCTCGAGCCTGCTTCCCGCTCTGTTCTCCCACTGTAAACATCATAACAGAGTTTTCCTACTCTTTCCTCTTTTTCCCCATTTACTCTTCAACCTACTGCAATCTGGCCTTTTTCCCTCCCCTGGGAGCAATTCCTTTACACTACTCCTTTGATTCTCTTCTTATTTCTTCTCTGACTTTCCTTCTTGGTTTCTTGAAAGGCTTCTCTTTTTCTGCTTTCCTCTAAGATTTTGATGATCTTCAGATTTCCTTCTTACAGCATAAACTCTATCCTAGAGATATATTTCTGTCTTCAAAATTTTAATTGTTTTCTGTTTACTGAAAGCTCCTCAATAAATTTCTCTGATATGATTATCTCCCAAGAAAAAAGTATCTTGTATTTACCTCCTCTGAATATTTACACCTGGAATTCATGACTCTCCCATCTTAGCACATCTGAATAGAATCAGCCTCCCTTTGCTATTCCTGGACTTTGCCTTCTCCCTTTCTCACACTGTTACAACCAAACAACCACCAAGTCCTACAGACTTTATTTATTAAAACTTTCTTGGCCTTTTATCATTCTCTCAGCACCTCTTCTCTGGATTAATATAATAACCTTCTATATGGTGGTGCTGTCTCAAGTTTTTGTTTTTTTAAATCCATCCTGCACACTGTGATTAGAAGGGACTATCAAAAATCTATTTAGCTACCACCCTTTTCAAAAAAAGGGCTTCCCTGGTGATTTAGCAGTAAAGAACTCTCCTGCAATGCAGGAGATATAGGCTCAATCCCTGGGTAGGGAAGATCTCCTGGAGAAGGAAATGGCAACCCACTCCAGTATTCTTGCCTGGGAAATCCCATGAATGGAAGAGCCTGGAGGGCTTCAGCCCCTAGGGTTGCAAGTTCGGACGTGACTTAGCAACTAACTGCTACACCACTATTCAAAGCATGAAATGGCCCTTCTTAATGTAGCATATAACTTTTCCATCATCTGGCTTCTGCTACATTTTCAGTAGCAGAAAGTCCCGATCTTAGTCTGTTTGCCAATGTTTCTTATCTTTAACCACATTTATCTTACCTTCATGGCCTTTCCTGTTGTTTCCTCTGAATCACTTTTTGTTTGTATCTTTATCTAAATTCTGTTTACCTTTCAAAGTATCACTTTCTATACAATGCCTTCCTCAATATCTCCTCAAGACTGTCAACCTCACGGGTGGAAAACATTTCTGCTGGTGATTTGGCGCCCCCAGTATCAGCTAGATATTGAGAACAGACAAGTAGTAAAGGTCAGATTAAGTGCTTTGCTTTTTTTAGCCAAGGTAAATGTTCCAAAATCCTCTAGGAGTATCCATTGTGTTGAGAAAGTGGGGTAAGATAGTAGAATACAGACACCAGTAAGTCAAAAAAACAACAGTGATTTCAGATTTTAAAATTATGTCCAAAACTTTGGTTGTGGTTACTCCCAGATGAAATTGAGTACGATCAAAAACATTGGAAACCTACTAAACTTTTGAGGACTTTATATTTTCAAAGAATGTACAAATTAAGTTTACAAAGATACTATGAGTCAAACTAAAATCAGATCATTCTGAATCAGAAGAAATCAAACTGAAAAAGGGAGGGGAGCCCTCAAACATCCTTCAGAGATGACCACAGAGGATACTAGACTAGAAATAAACTTCCCAGTGGGCAAAGTCATGGGCTCCTCACAGAGAGACAAATTAGGGCAGTAGCCTGTCTATATAAGGAGCTTAATCTAAGGCATATCATTTTCACGATTCTTACCAACAGTCCTTGGTAATCTCTATGGATAGATAACTGTTCAGTATTTCCTATTTTTTCCTTGTTTAAAATTAGAGATTTTAAGACAGTTATCCTAGTCCTATTCCACCATTGTAAATTTAGTATAGAGGGGCACATAGCTTGTCTGTTATTTTAGCAGGTTGTCAGATGCTTGAACGAGGTCTGGAGAGGGCGTGAATGTGCCCTATGTGTGAGAAGAGTACCACAGATGTGTGGCTAGGCAAAAGGGTGGACTGTGAGAGAGTTAGTTGATCCCTAGTACATGTTCTCCTCATCCATGGCAATGGAATCTTAACTCTTACAAGGCCATTCAAAATAAAGAGTACATTTTTCTAGCTTCCCTTGAGACTAGTTGTGGTTATGTGACTTGATTCTGGCTTTTAGAACAGAAAGACAATGTGCTTCCTGCGTTTTTCCTTGAAGGGATGTCCTGCCTTACTCCCTTTGCCTTTTCCAGCAATGGGAAGGTGGGAGTGGGTCATCCATTGAACACAAGATGGAAGCCATGTGTCCTGAAGGCTATAACCCTGAAATAGAAGGAGCCTTTGTTTTGATATGATAACTAATATAAATTATATAAAAGAAATTTTACAAGAAGTACCCAGGGAGTTAACACAACTAATTAAATTTTATTATTAAACCATGTGCATGTTAGGAAAACTTTGTTGTTTTTCATTTTTTTCTGAAGGAGTTCTAAACATTTCCTGGAATCTGCAATACTGAAGTCACACATGCATAGTCAATTTTTTTTCCTTTACCCATCTACATTTTATTTAGGGTTTGGGGTGGACTGTGGGGGTGGTGGTAGGACACAGTTGGAGGATACATGAAAATAAATGATCAGTTTCCATGCTCCTTCTTGATCAGTGGTGGTGGTGGTTTAGTCACTATGTCCAACTCTTGCGACCCCATGGACTGTAGCTAGCCAGGCTCCTCTGCTCATGGGATTCTCCAGGCAAGAATACTGGAGTGGGTTGCCATTTCCTTCTCCATCCTTCTTGATTATATATTAATTATTCCTCATTTGCACTGTGATAGGCACTTATATCATTACATATTTGGTTAAACATTAATTTACAATGGTCAAAATCCCCAAGAAATTAATTTCAAGTAGGCACAAAAATGATGAAAGGTGAACTTGAGAAATCGAGGTCAAGAATAGTGGTAAGCACTTTTATGATAGAGCTAGAACATTGAAGACCAGGATTTCCTTGGACATAGAAATCTAAAACTTTCTAAAGGCCATTTCATTTGAGCCTGGTTGATATAATGCCAGAAAATCAGATGTTTCTCATCTTTTTATCTGTGCCCTCTCCTTCCCTGGCCTAGGAAATTATTTTAGATTTTCTGGATAATCTCTAAATGCCATCACATGTATCCTTATAGGAGAGAGAGAGAGATTCGACACACAGAGAAGGTGATGTGAAGAGAGAAGCAGAGATTGGAAGGATGTAGCCATAAGCCAAAAAAAATGCTAACGAGCGCTGGCAGCCACCAGAAGCTAGAAGACACACAAAAAACGGATTCTCCCCCAAACCTCTGGAAAGAAATAATCCTGCCCACACCTTGATTTTGGACCTCTAGACTCTAGAACTGTGAAAGAGTAAATTTGTTATTTTAAGTTACCAAAATGTTAATAATTTTTAGTAGTAGCCACAAGAAATTAACACAATGGGTAAATTAAAACTGTTTATTATACATTGGTTCGTCTTTTTTATAATATAAGTATATATACCAAGATTACTTATTCATTCATGCATTAGTATATTCACCCAGTAGCTATTATTCTTTTCTGGTGATTGAATGTGTGTGTGTGTGTGAGTGTGAGTGTGTGTGTGTGTGTGTGAGTGTGTGTGTGTGTGTGTGAGTGTAATCATGCTGACTTTGTCTTTTCAGTGTTTAAACAGACAGCATGATGGTATGATGACCTTCTCTACTTGCCTCATTCTTTCCTACACTTCATGACTTCAGCCTTTCTGGCTTCTTTCTGTCCAAAAAAAAAAAAAAAAAACTATGAGTAAGTTAATTACTTGAAGTAGTTTCATCTATTACACTGTTATTTGCTGATACATGCAAGCACAATTATTACTCCACCTGGTCTGGCAGCATGACAGACATTTGATGGATGAAAGGTTTTACAATGTATTTTATTCTTCTAAGTATTGCACAGGTCTTTATTAGGGTCATATCCATGACAAACAGACCATGTGCTTTAAGGAAGTAAACAACTGAGATTTAGAAATCAGCCAGCTGGTCTACACAGACAAGGAGCTGAAGCTTCTGCTGCCGTTAGCCTGTGTTCCACTGGGGGAGACACCCAAGAGAGGTGTGGAAAATACTGGACAAGTATTAAAGCAAGGAATTTTTACCCCTCTACCCTATGAGCCATGTTCTATCACAGAGATTCTGTTGGTCTCGCCTATGGAAAAGAGGTGGTGACAAGTGCTATTTTAGGAAGATGGAAGACAGGTAGAGAAAGTCAATGTTACAAAGTCAGTAGCTAGCCCATCACCCTTGGCTTAGGGGTAGTAAAAGAGAAAGAAAAGATGGGACTGAAACAGGGGAGTGAGAGAGTCAGACCTGGGCTTTTAATGGAGGAGAACATAAGGGCTCTGACCTCATTCCCCATTAGGAGTCGAAGAGGAACCCACTGACTAGAACTGGCCACACAAAAGTGTAGACTGGCCCACACTGCGTGAGTGGGTAGAAAGGCACAGACAGGCTGAAACAAGGTTTTGTTTTTCCTCTGAAACCTCCCTCAGGTCCTATGCAATGTGAATGCTGAGTTGGCAGCCCAGTGCCTGGCCAAGCCAAGCAGACTCAACCACAGGTTCATTAGGTATACATGTCAGTAACAGACACCAGCAAAAAACACAAGGATGGGACAGAGCCAAACATAGCTCACTGGGATCCAGCTACTACATTAACAAAACAGCATGGTCGAGTTGAAGTCACGTCCGACTCTTTGCGACCCCATGGACTATAGCTTACCTGGCTCCTCCCTCCATGGGATTCTCCAGGCAAGAGTCCTGGGGTGGGTTGCCATTTCTTTCTCCAGGGGATCTTCCCGACCCAGGGATCGAACCTGGGTCTCCTGCATTCCAGGCCGACGCTTTAACCTCTGAGCCACCAGGGAAGCCCAAGGATGGTGGCAAAAGGCATGGGTTATAGACTGGCTGGCTATAATTCCTGGCTCTGCCATTTACAATGTAGTGTGTGCTAAGTCTTCAATCATGTCCAACTCTTTCATTCCCTATGGACTGCAGCCCGCCAGGCCCCTCTGTCCATGGGATTCTCCAGGCAAGATACTGGAGTGGGTTGCCATGCCCTCTTCCAGGGCATCTTCCCGACCCAGGGATTAAACCTAGGTCTCATTATGTTTCCTGCATTGGCAGAGGGTTCTTTACTGCTAGTGCCATCTGGGAAGCCCTACTGTGCAGTAAAATTACACAAAAAACATTGTCTCTCTCTGCCTCAGTTCCCAACTACAAAACCAAGATAATGAAAGTATTTACCTTATAACATTTACAATGTTATTGCAAGGATTATATTAAGCAATGCATGTAATCAATTAAGAGCAATGCTGAGATTATAAAAGTCATTCATTAAACATGGCTGAGTTACCCAAGAACTAGCATGAGGCCAGTGAGTCCCTTTTCCACACCGTTTTGAAGAGATATAAATCTTTCTCCTACTTGAAGAAATTAAAGAGAGCTGAGGAGATACATGTAAAAGAGAGGATAATTATAACAAGCCACATCTAAAGAGATTATTTAAGCAGTTGGATTGAATGAAGTTTCAAAGTGGAAATATAATTCATATAATTTCTTTTTTATTTTTTCTTGCTGCTGCTGCTGCTGCTAAGTCACTTCAGTCGTGTCCGACTCTGTGCAACCCCATAGACGGCAGCCCACCAGGCTCCCCCATCCCTGGGATTCTCCAGGCAAGAACACAGGAGTGGGTTGCCATTTCCTTCTCCAATGCATGAAAGTGAAAAGTGAAAGTGAAGTCACTCAGTCGTGTCCAACTCCTAGTGACCCCATGGACTGTACCTACCAGGCTCCTCTGTCCATGGGATTTTCCAGGCAAGAGTACTGGACTGGGGTGCCATGGCCTTCTTCTACTAGCTGACAAAATTGGGGGCAAGATCATGAACAAGATCAGTTTAGCTAACAGGCTAAGAAAAGATTCTCTTTTTTTCCTTCATAAATTGCAGTGTGGGTAGATATCTGGTCCTGACCCCTAAGTAAATAAATGAGCATTCTCTAGTGGTAATGATTTGTTGACAAAACCCCAAGTGGGTAAAGTCATGTGTAATGATTGTATAATGATAGTCCCAGCATTCTTCTTAATTATATGTATTCCTTAACTTAAAATTTATATTTTACATGTATAAAATTATATATAATAAGGGAGCACAGGTAAGAAAAGAACTCCCTGAGAAAGTGACACTATGGTTTAGACTTGAAGTTGAGAAGGAATCAGGCTCACTAACGTTTGAAAGAAGAGTTTTCAGAGGGAAGGAACAGAAATGCAGTGATTCTGTGCCCAGATGAATCGCTATTGTTTTAGGAATGAAGGGAAAGCTAATGTGGCCAGAATGATGGAGACCAAGGCGTGTGCCATGGAGGGGTATATAGGTCATGGTAAGGAGTCTGAGTTTTATTTGAAAAGAAATGATAAACCACTGGATGTTTTAAACTAAGGAGTTAGATGATTGGATGCACATTTTTACAAATCACTTCTTTGCATGGAAATCATTTTCTTTCTAAGACATGACTGGAAGAGAATAAGACTATGATGTCATCCAGACAGTGGGCATGATAGTTTAGACAAGGGTGATGGTGGTGGAGATGGAAAAAGAGTCAATGGATATGGAATATATTTTAGACGTAGAGCCAACAGGTTCTGCTGATGCGTTAAATGTGAAGTTGAGAAATTGAGGACAGTTTCTTGAGTTTTTGGCTCTAGTCCAGATGAATGAAAGCAAATACTCTTTACTGAGGTCAAGAAGAGCAGTTTGAGGTTGTGGGCACAGGAAAAAACAGACATCGAGGATTCTATTAAAGACATATTCAATTCAAAGTGCTTGGTACATAGCCAAGTGTCAATATCAAATGAGCAAGTACTATGAGAGAGTCTGGAGCTCTGGGTAAAGGTCATGGCTTGAGCATATACAGTTAGGTGTCACTGGCCACATAGACCAGCATTTAAAACCAATGGACAAGGAGCAATCATCTAAGTAAAGAGTACAGATAAAAGAGAGGAGCAGGCTTAGGGTCTATTTATGATGAATCAATACCAAAACCAAAACATAACAAGTGAACAAAACACATTTCTCTAGCTTTCTCTCGTAAATATATAAATGAACTGGAAAAGTGCATGAAGAATACAAGCTAACTTGTAATACCAATTTGGTGATGTGTATGATATTGGAAAATTAGAAATACCAAGGGAACATTTCATGCAAAGATGGGCATAATAAATGAAAGAAATGGCATGGACCTAACAGAAACAGAAGATATCAAAAATAGGTGACAAGAATACACTGAAGAAATATACAAAAAAGATCTTCACAACCCAGATAATTACGATAGTGTGATCACTCACCTAGAGCCAGACATCCCGGAGTGTGAAGTCAAGTGGGCCTTAGGAAGCATCACTACGAACAAAGCTAGTGGAGGTGATGAAATTCCAGTTGAGCTATTTCAAATCCTAGAAGATGATGCTGTGAAAGTGCTGTACTCAATATGCCAGCAAATTTGGAAAACTCAGCAGTGGCCACAGGACTGAAAAAGGTCAGTTTTCATTCCAATCCCAAAGAAAGTGAAAGGAAAGTGAAGTCGCTCAGTTGTGTCCGACTCTTTGCGACCCGTGGACTGTAGCCCACCAAGCTCCTCCATCCATGGGATTCTCCAGGCAAGAATACTGGAGTGGGTTGCCATTTCTTTCTCCAAATCCCAAAGAAATGCAATGCCAAAGAATGTTCAAACTATGATATAATTGAACTCATCTCACACACTAGCAAAGTCAGTTCACTTTAGTTAAGTCACAGCTGTGTCCGACTCTTTGTGAATCCATGGACTGCAGTACGCCAGGCTTGCCTGTCCATCATGAACTCCTGGAGTTTGCTCAAACTCATGTCTATTGAGTCAGTGATGCCACCCAACCATCTCATCCTCTGTCATCCCCTTCTCCTCTCTCCTTCGGTCATTCCCAGTATCAGGGTCTTTTCAAATGAGTCAGTTCTTTGCATCAGGTGGCCAAAGTAATGCTCAAAATTCTCCAACCCAGGCTTCAACAGTACATGAACCATGAACTTCCAGATGTTCAAGCTGGATTTAGAAAAGGCAGAGGAACCAGAGATCTAATTGCCAAAATTCACTGGATCATGAAAAAGCAAGAGAATTCCAGAAAAACATCTACTTCTGCTTTATTGACTATGTCAAAGCTTTTGGCTGTGTGGATCACAACAAACTGGAAAATTCTTAAAAAGATGGAAATACCAGACCACCTGACCTGCCTCCTGAGAAATCTGTATGCAGGTCAAGAAGCAACAGAACTGGACATAGAACAACAGACCGGTTCCAAGTTAGGAAAGGAATACGTCAAGGCTGTATATTGTCATCCTGCTAATTTAACTTATATCCAGAGTACATCATGGAAAATGCCAGGCTAGATGAAGCACAAGCTGGAATGAAGATTGTTGGGAGAAATATCAATAACCTCAGATATGCAGATGACACCACCCTTATGGCAGAAAGCGAAGAAGAACTAAAGAACTTCTTGATGAAAGTGAAAGAGTTGGCTTAAAACTCAACTTTCAGAAAACTAAGATCATGGCATCCAGTCCCATCACTTGATGGCAAATAGATGGGGAAACAATGGAAACAGTAAGAGGCTTTATTTTCTTGGGCTCCAAAATCACTCCAGATGGTGACTGCAGCCATGACATTAAAAGATGCTTACCTCTTGGAAGGAAAGTCGTGACCAACCTAGATAGCATATTCAAAAGCAGAGACATTACTTTGCCAACAAAGGTCTGTCTAGTCAAGGCTATGGTTTTTCCAGTAGTCATGTATGGTTCTGAGAGCTGGACTATAAAGAAGGCTGAGTGTCAAAGAATTGATGCTTTTGAACTGTGGTGTTGGAGAAGACTCTTGAGAGTCCCTTGGACTACGAGATCCAACTAAAGGAAATCAGTCTTTCTTTAATATTCATTGGAAGGACTGATGTTGAAGCTGAAACTCCAATACTTTGGCCACCTGATGTGAAGAACTGACTCATTTGAAAGGACCCTGATATTGGGAAAGATTGAAGGTGGGAGAAGAAGGGGACGACAGAGAATGAGACGGTTGGATGGCATCATCGACTCAATGGAGCTTACTCAATGAGTTTGCGTAAGCTCCGGGAGTTGGTGATGGACAGGGAAGGATGGTGTGCTGCAGTCCATGGGGTTGCAAAGAGTCATACACGACTGAGCAACTGAACTGAACTGATGATATTGGAAGCAGTTGAAGTAAAATGTTTTCTTTTAACTGCAATCATTTCAGTATTGTCCAAAGATGCCTGACTTGAACATATTTACTAATGTTCTTTCTTTTGTAATTAAAACGAAATGCTTGAAGAGCGTAAAAAGTAATACTTGTCCAATATGGATAATTTAGAAAACTATACCAAGCCAAAATAATAAAAGAAAAATCATTGATACCCCATATCTCAGAAGTGAAGATTTTACAATTCAGGATATGGACATTTTTTGTGCAAATATATTTATATGGAACCTTATATATTTTCCTTTTAGCTTTTCACACACACACACACACACACACACACACACACACACGCATGCACACATGGACAAAATGATTCACAGAGTCTGTGCTATTAATTTCCATTCTATCCAACGATTATTTTTTTCAACTCCCATGTTTTGATACCACAAATATTGCTAATCTAGATTTAAATTCTATGTGCCATCCTCCTCCTGGCTTCCCAGGTGGCTCTCTGGTAAAGAATCTGACTCCCAATGCAGAAGATGTGAGCTGATCCCTGAGTTAGCAAGTTCCCCTTGAGAAGGAAATGTCAACCCACTCACTCCAGGATTCTTGCCTGGGAAATCCCACGGACAAAGGAGACTGGTGGGCCACAGTCCATGGTGTCACAAAAGTCAGGCATGACTGAATGACTAAACCGTAACAACCATCCTCCTCCATCCCTTGCTATCACATAATTTCACTTGGGGATCCCCTAAGAAGTCCAGAATCAAAGAATTAAACTTGAATTTTGTCAGGTGCTACAATCTCCACATTCCAAATATTGGTAAAGGGCACCGTTATATTCCAAACCAAAGTATTTAGGTAATTTCTCCTCCTGGACCTGTCTCATCCCATTGCTATCCATATCTAAATCGTTGGTGTGTTCTGCAAATTCTGTATTTTGTGTGACTCTCAAACTTGAATTCAACTATCCTCATTACCACCACTTCAGTTCTAGCCTTTAGCTCAAGATTTTTTTTTTTACTGTTATGACAGCTAATTCTTTTCTTATCCTGCTCTAAACCAAACTTTCTCAAAAAATATAAGTCTGATTATTATGACTCCATCATTTCTGACTCCACAGTAGATACCCACCACCAACTGTGTAAAAGCTGAACTCCATTGTGTGGTACACAAGGTGTATCAAGATGGGGCTGCTCCACATTGAGTGCCCTGTATTTCCTCATTTGACTCCTTGCATCTCAAGTCCCAGGAATGTACCTGTGGTTTCCAAAATATGCTGCAGTTTCAAGTTTGCTTACAGTTCCTGATAGAATGTCTGATACCAAATAGGCCGTCAATGCATGCTTATTGAATACAAGAATGTAAGAGGGTTCCCAGAGCCTACAGTATAGATGTGAAACAGCAGACTGTAGAGATGAGAAATTCAAGTGGAAAAGGAGCTGTATCAAAAGGGTTCAGAATAAGGAAGGAATATGTGAGATCATAGGGAGACAGTATCCAGGCATTCATATTCTAACCCACGCTGTCCAATAGTAGATCATTTAAAGCTTTCTGGTAGCCGTATTAAAAATAATAAAAAGAATCAGGTAAAAATAATTTTACTAAGATCCATTTAAGCCAGTATAGTCACCACATTTCCATTTCAATGCATGTGGCATGTGTGCTTGCTCAGTCGTGTCCAAATTTCTGCGACCCTGTGCACTGTAGCCCACCAGGCTCTGCTGACCATGGGATTCTCCAGGCAAGAATTGCAGTGCAGTGGATTGCCACGTCCTCCTTCAAGGGATCTTCCTGACCCAGAGATTGAACCTGTATTTCTTGCATTGCAGATTCTTTACCACTGCACTGCCTGGGAAGCCCTAATTGATATTAAAATGATTAAGATACTTTGCATTATTTTTTATTTTCATGCTAACTACTTGGAATCCAGTGTGCATTTTATGCTTAGAGCACATTTAACATTGAGCAGTCATATCTCCGGGGCTCAGTAGTCACATGTGGCTGGCAGCTACTGTAGTAGATAGCAGTGGTCTAACATCTACGGAAGAGGAAGGGAAAATCTGTTGTAATACTGTGTTGTTATCATTGGGAGAAGGCAAGGTGCATCCAGAAGTTCAACTTGAAGGATTTAGGAATGTTACATTTCAGTGCCTATAGACGGAACTGAAAATGAGTAAGAGGAGTTAGAAATTGAGAGTTAAAAGTTAGGAAGAAATTTTAAACCAAAGAGCAACAGAAATAAGTATGATGCAGAAATAGGAAGTTCAAAACTAAAAGCTGTGTTACTATGGTGCAGGAAAACGAGACCTAGCTACTTCAGATAAGTGATCAAAAACTTCAGTTCAGTTCAGTTGCTCAGTCACATCCAACTCTTTGTGACCCCATGGACTGCAGCACGTCAGTCAGGCTTCCCCGTCCATCACCAACTCCCAGAACTTGCTCAAACTCATGCCCACTGAGTGGGTGATCACAAAGCTTAGGTATTTAGATTTTGCCAAAGGCTGTCTTCTGGTTTACTTTTCCTGGCCTCAGTTGGAAAAAAAAGAAAGGGACCATTTCAGAAATTCTCATAATTTAATATCTATTTAACAGCACTTATCATTTGCCATACGTCAAAATCCAAAGTAATGAATTCCATTTTTGCCACCTTGAATTATGAGACAGTCAAAATCTGTGAATTAGTACAGGGTGGCAGCAACCGCTAAGCGGGACTTGACGACAGTACCCAGCCTTCCCCTCCAATAAATAGCTGTGAGTTCAGCTGGGGCACAGAGCTGAACCCTGGCACCTTTCTTAGATAAGGACACTAATTATAGTGAGGTGGACCATTACTCATTTACATATTTCTGAAGAAACAAGAACAGCGACATGTCTGGACTGATAAAAGACGCAGAAACAGGCTGCCTGGTTTTTGTCCACAGAGAGTACACATCTGTCACTAACGATGTGAAGAGACTTGATACACAATCTTTATAAGGGAATTTCTTGTAGTTAGATTCTCTATTTATAAATAAGTAATAGTGCTTTCTTTTGCTGTTTTTTTCTGGTGGACTATTTTAACTCCCAGAAGGGTAGTTTACAAATTCTTAGAAAAGAAAAAAACAAATGGAGATTACACTGAAAGCACCCAGTTCTTTCAAATATTAAATCAATTGGATATTTGAACAACGCCTAGTTTTTACCATATCTGTCAGCATTTGATGACTTAACATGCAAGAGCCATCAGTAAATATTTCACTTTTAAATAGTATTTCCTTACTCAGTTCTTCCTGGTTCTTTACCTAAGTATCTCAAAAGATAAAGCATTTATATTGTTATTTAACTTTTTAGTTTTAAACTTCAATAAGTGACTGCAGCCATGAAATTAGAAGACGCTTACTCCTTGGAAGAAAAGTTATGTCCAACCTAGATAGCATTTTCAAAAGCAGAGACATTACTTTGCCGACTAAGGTCCGTCTAGTCAAGGCTATGGTTTTTCCTGTGAACTCATTGGAAAAGACTCTGATGCTGGGAGGGATTGGGGGCAGGAGGAGAAGGGGACGACCGAGGATGAGGTGGCTGGATGGCATCACTGACTCGATGGATGTGAGTCTGAGTGAACTCCGAGAGATGGTGATGAACAGGGAGGCCTGGCGTGCTGCGATTCATGGGGTCGCAAAGAGTCGGACACGACTGAGCGACTGAACTGAACTGAAGTATCTAATGAATTTCTTTGATGTACCTTTCAATGAAGAAACTCAGTTTTTTTTTTTTTACTGATTTTTTATTCAATTTTTAATCAAACTTGTATATTTTTTCAAAATTTAGCACTGAAAAAGGAGGAGAATTTCATTTTTTATCACAAACAGCAGAAGGGTGATTTATATAGACCATAGAAATTTGACTATAGAACTGGACTTTTGAATCTAGTTATATGAAATCTTTCTAATGCTGTACTTGTGTTGAGGCTTATTTTTGGTCCAAGATTAACCCTCTACTGCTGGAGGAAGGTGGGGCAGGGGTTGGAGGAACAAATCAGGATGTGATTTGTTTGGGGAGGACTACTGGGCATGTGGATAAAGTAAGTCTATAACTTTTGCAGAAATATTGGCTTTTGATGTTACAGGCAAAACTGGTTATTTGTTGCAGAATGAGAAAACACTTGCCATGTCTACATTTGTTTCAGGTTAAATAATTTTAAAATATGTATTTTAAGGGATGTAATTGTTCATTGAAACCAGTAGTGTTAATTCTAGTTGGAAAAAAAAAAAAAAGACCCTCAAGATAATGTTCACTTTGTTTTCTTCTTAGACAAACCCATGATTCTCAGTCCTAGATTGGGGCTACTTCCTTAAATTTTAAACAAGTGTTTTGTTGTTGCTGTTGTTTAATCACTAAGTCGTGTCTGACTCTTTGTGACCTCATGGACTGCAGGTATAATTCATAACAGTTCAAGGCAAGATCTTCAAGTTTCTGATGGATCTTTGTGCCAGTGGTCACCCTCCAATGGCATTCAGCTCACTGGGAATCAGTCCTCATTAGGAAGAGTTAGTCAAACTTCTCCAGGCTTCAGGGAGAGGACTTTCTCGTCCAAAAAAACCCTTGAGATAACCCCCCTTTAAAGTCTCCTTCCATCATTTTGAACCAATAAACCTACTATAACCCAGCTGCTAATGATCTTAGACAACCATATACATTTATTTTATCTAGAGAACTGTTTCCCATGCTTCTTCCAAGTTATTCTGTAGAAATATCTTCCATACAACCAGGAAGGATTTGGCAAGAATGCATTGTCAAAATCAATCCATGGTAATGGAGAATGGAGTTCTGTTAATTTATACTTGCCTCGGTTTTACTTTTACCTAAAGAAAAAAATATATATGTTATTGCTATTAAAGGTTTTATTGTATGGAATTTATTTGTTTCTTTGTTTTGTTTTAAAGACAAAACTATAGAGGAAATTTCTGAAGGGTTAGTAATATTCTGGGTGTATTTAAGACAGCTAGTTATTACCTTTGGCTAGTCACTCAGTAGATACTGAAAAATAAAAAGGACACATCCAATATGTAATAAGACTAAGGATAATAAGTGATAATAAAGAAAAAATTTTAATTAATTGATAGCATTTAAATCAGTTATAGTTGGGGTACATTTTTAATAAAGCTATGTTTTAAAAAGGAGGGGAGTTATTGCCAAGATCAAAAGAAAATAATACAGTCAGACTGATGTTCAAAGTTAATACCACAAGTAACTTTAACATACTCTGATGTAAGCTTCACTGTCAAGTTGTTAAAAAAAAAAAAAAGAAATTATTCAGTCTCCATTTATAGGACAGTCCGTGGCTTGTAGCAATCTATAAGGATGAGAGAGAAAAAAGCAGGATTAACATGTCACTCTCCCATGCTACGGAACCATGGGACCTGCAAATCCCAAGAAAGAGGGAAACTCTTGCAAGGTCACTTGGGATTAGGCATGCAAACTAATGGCCTTACTCATTGTTCCAAGGGGTCCTGTGATTGGGCTTGAAGCCAACACACTGCAGCCAACAAAGTCTCTCAATTAGGTACAGTCCCCATGCCAAGTTTCTCAGCAAGAGCATGTGAAAGGGCTCCTTTTGACTTTTGATCAAATCCATTTAAAATCTTTGCCATGGGACTCTGAAAATCACCATTTAAAAATATGTCTGGAATGCCTCATACCTGGGAACATTAGGTACATGTACTTATCATAGAGATTATTACTGATGAGTTCAGGAAGCTCTCAGGTAGATGGATTCAAAATAAAATACGGCTGTGGGCCATGGTGGCAAGAGGAAATCCATTCTCATTTGCCAGCAGTGCTAGAATATCAGCTTTTTCGGGTGGAGGCCTTGTCTTATACCTCTGTGCAGGTGCAGAGCCCCACAGGAGGTAGACACCTAGTGAATGTTTTTCTGCCTGGATAGGTGAGCAAAACAGATTTGTTTACTGAGCTAGCAAAACAATCATCAAACAAATAGGCGGTTTACCGTTTGGAAGACCCTTCTCTACTCTGTTTTCCCAGTTACCCATGGTGAGACCTGAAATATTTGTCCTTTTAGAAGAGAAGAAGGGCTTTTTTACACTGGGAAATCCAAACCAATGGCAGGGTGCCTGCTTGGTGGAGGTTGCCTAATCCCTCCTGCTTTGGAATGCTCATTTGTGTTGGGATGTGAAGTCTCTTGCCTTGGCAGTGATCTCAGAACTACAGCGAAAGCTTTCACTTCAGCACCCTTTCTTTTCAAGTATTAAAAAAAAAGTAACAAGGTTTGACTGACACGTTGCGCTGAATACTTTGTTTTCAGATTTTACTTGCCTTTTCTAGTATATTTTTTGGTGACTTTCCAGGCAAGAATGTTGGAGTGGGTCACCATTTCCTTCTCCAGGGGATCTTCCCAACCCAGGGATCAAACTCACATCTTCTGCATTGACAGGTGGATTCTTTACCACTGAGCCACCTGGGAATCAGCTGTGATAATAAAACAATGACTCACAATCCATAAGAAGGATCCACACATATTCCCTTTAAGAGGGATGCTCCCATGATTTCAACTCAGATTAGGTGGACATGGTAAGTGGAGACATTGAACTCAAAGCAAAAGAGTTAGAACAGACTGCGGCACATTCTGTGGCCTGTGCACAGGATTATCTGCCTATCCTGCTAAGCTTCGTTCCATGGAGCAAAACATCTCCAAAGAAATGAACTGTTTTTTTCCTGATTAAAAAAAAAAAAAGCTTTTTTTTCATCTCATAAATGCAAGAATTCATGAGATGTTGAACACTTAAATCTCAACCATGAAGGTTTTGAGAGGGTAAACTGTAAAAATGTACTTTTACAAATTTAAACAATATTTGAAAACTTAATTGCCTATAGCCTTCAAAAAGATAAAAATTTGTGACTGTGATATGGGCTGGATATCAGATGAATGGGGTAGTAGAGAATGTGGGGGAAGTGGTTAAGTTTGTGTGTGTTTCAAAGTTGTTCAAATTCTTGAAGACACACACACTCAGCATCACATGCCTTGAGTGAAATGTATCAGTCAACATATGTCTCCCTTTGGCCATTATTTTTAACCCCTGAATTCTACCCTGATGTTTTGTTTAGTTTTTCTAGGTTAGAGGGATTTTTCCAAGTGAGAGTCAAACGTGGATCTGCTCCCTATCATGTGAAATTTTTTTAAAGGTGTGATTTCAAAAGTTTTAAAGATTCAGCCCAGCGGAGGTTAATTCCATCTAATCCCTTTCTAATTCACCAAAAACTCAGTCCACTACTACCTACTACCTTGACCTAATATGGATTTAGTTCAGTTCAGTTGCTCAGTCCTGTCCAACTCTTTGTGACCCCATGGACTGCATCACTCCAGGCCTCCCTGTCCATCACCAGCTTCCAGAGCTTCTTCAAACGCATGTCCATCGCGTCAGTGATGCCATCCAACCATCTCATCCTCTGTCCTCCCCTTCCCTTCCCACCTTCAATCTTTCCCAGCATCAGGGTCTTTTCCAATCGCATCAGGTGGCCAAAGTATTGGAGTTTCGGCTTCAGCATCAGTCCTTCCAATGAATATTCAGGACTGATCTCTTTTGGGATGGATTGGTTGGATCTCCTTGCAGTCCGAGGGCCTCTCAAGAGTCTTCTGCAACACCACAGTTCAAAAGTATCAATTCTTTGGCGCTCAGCCTTCTTTATAGTCCAGCTCTCACTTCCATACATGACCACTGGAAAAACCATAGCCTTGACTAGACGGACCTTTGCCAGCCAAGTAATGTCTGTTTTTTAATATGCTGTCTAGGTTGGTCATAGCTTTTCTTCCAAGGAGTAAGCGTCTTTTAATTTCATGGCTGCAGTCACCATCTGGAGTGATTTTGGAGCCCAAGAAAATAGTCTCTCACTGTTATATGGACTTAGATGTGACCCTTACTCAGTGCTCTTCTCCTTGAGCTCCCCCTAGAGGTGAGAGTCTGCCACCAGCAACCACGGTGGCCACTCACTGTCTTCTGAGAAAAGATGGGAGAAACACACTGGAAGAAGTTTGGCACTGGGATGATTGCTAAGAACATAGCAATCAAACGGAAAATAGGAGCAATATTTATGTGAATTTATTCCTCATTCCCTCTGCAGCAAATAAATATTTAGAGCATATACTATATGCAAAGAATTGTCATAGATGTTCTGGAAAATAATGAAATCACCAATAACACATTTCCTTCCTCTCAGAAAACTAAACACATATAAAAAAGCAACATTCTGGCAAGGTATAAAACTGCTGGAAACCAAAAAAAAAAAAAAAAAAAAAAAACATTCCTTCTATTTTCCTGACATTTTTCACTAATTTTTCTCTTAGGTACTTCTTAAGTAATGGTGTTCTTCAGAACTCCCTTCAAATTCTCTTTTTTCTTGCTTTACATTCCTTTATTTATATACTCCCAGTCATTCTTTTGGTTCTAATAACCACTTGTTTTCTGAAGATTTCCATCTTTATCTCTCTGGTCTGAACTTCTCTTTGAGTGACAGGTTCATACTTTAACTTTTCTGCTGAAATTCTCCACAAGAAAGTTTCCAAGTCACTTCAAACCAACATACCCAAGTGATAACTCAAGGTTATAAGTATTTAACAAGAAATAAGCATTGTCAGTGATAAGTGCTGTGAATCTAGAAGGTGACTTTGGGCTGAGACTGTATGCAGAAGTCTTATAGTTAAATTTGGGGAGAACTTTGAACAAGAGATTGTCTGTAGGCAACAGAGTGAATGAAATCAGAAGCATATCTATCAAGACTTCTTCAACAGAGACTTTCTCTGTCATCCCAATACTTTTTTTAACGTCCAAGGTCACCTTTGGCCTCTATTACAATTCAGTTTTTTAAAAAAGAGAGAGAGAGAGAAAACCTTGCCTCACAGTAATCTTTCTCTATCTGCTTTTCCTCCTTTCCAATTGGAAAAATTGGAAATTGGAGACCTGATAAACAAAGATGAATCAAGCCACATTCCCCTCACAACAGAAATATACATATTTTCTCAAACATAGTTGGATTTCTCTACCCCTGAAAAACAGAAAAGGCAATGCTGAAGCCCAGTTGAGAGTCGGCTCTTGAATACCAGGCATTTTCTTTATTCCTTCTGGAGGCACTTGAGATTGTGGATCTGACCCTGCCTGTGTCCCAGCCAAGGAGCTGAATGTAGCCTCTGACGCTCACACCACTGCCCTGCAAATCTTGAGAAAGGCATGAAAGGACTGCCTTCTTTTCTGTTCCCTCCCTTGCAGTGGTGCTTTCAGCGTAAGTAACTCTCAGCCCAAATTGGACTTTCTGTAATCCCATCAAAGCAAGTTCTTTTGATGCTTACTTCAAAATAAAAGAGATTTTTTTTTCTTCTTTTTACCTTATGCAATGTTGCTATTTAGAAGGAACATGGGGAGGCTTATCTGTTTCTGAGTAATCACACTGATTGTTTTTTCTGTTTTACCTTTAAGTTCATTGATTCTTTCCTTGATCATATCCAGTACATAGATGGGTACAATATACTTTCCTTTTGTTTTCTTTTCTCTGCTCATATCATCAAACTGTTCTTGGGTACTCTCAACTTTTTCCATTAGAGCTTTTTAATGTGTTAACCACAGTTATTTTAAATTTCTTAACTGATAATTCCAAGTTTATGCCATATCTGAGTGTCATTTTGAGTCTTGTCTCTTCAAACTATTTTTTTCTTGCCTTTTCGCATGCATTATAGTTTAGTTTTGAAAGCTATGATGTAGTGTATATTAGGAATTGAAGCAAACAGGCTTTTATGTGAAGTTTTATGTTCATCTGCTTGGAGTTGGATTGGGCTGTGTTGCTTGTTTCGGCTATAGGCTTCAACTTCTCTGCTGCTGCTGCTTCTCCAGTGCCCTTGATTCTGTCTCTCATTCATTTTGGGCTTCCATAAGAACTCTTCCTTGAATAGAAGCACCTTTCAGCCTTTTAACCAATAATCCATTGTTATTACTCTGGATCCTTGTTGGCTTGGTGGTAAGATATGGGAAGGGAAAACATTCTCTAATCCTATGAACACATCTGTCTTTTAGCAGGCTTGAGTTCTTGGGCTGTGACCTTCATGGCAGGTTTTTTTTTTTTTCCTCCTCTGAACATAGAGCTTTATTATAGAAAACACAGTGGATCTCTGCACCTTTTGCAAATTGAAGCTTTCCCCTCCCCCTGCCAAAGCCATAAGCGGATTTTCTTGGTTTTTCACAAAAAGAACCTGGTGGGATTTCTGGAAGCAGAACCCATGAATGTGTGGGTGGTCCCCCTAAGCCAGTGCCCTTAAGGAATTTCTCACTCACATGCTAGCCCACACTCAAGTCTCCAGTAATTCACAAAATTACAATTTGTGTTCCTACTAGTTTATAGTTCTAGAGGCTTCCTTCCCAGTAAATATATGTCAGCTATGACTCTGGATTCTTCTGTCTTGCTAGAATTGGGGAGTATAGGTTTGCCTTGTGACTTCAGTTCTCTGACGGGTCCAAGGAAAGTCCTGGATTTTTAGTTTGTTCAGTTTTTTCTTGTTGTATGGACAGATGGGACATCTTCCAAACCTGAAACATGTCACAGCTGAAAGCAGAGGGTCTCTCTTCTTTATCCTTTACAATCATTAATTAATCAAAGATCCCAATTTTATCTTCTATCTCTAAATCCATCTTTCCTTTTCATCCCCACTGCTATTGCTTCCATGGTGTTTGTCTCCGACTTAGATCATTTCAGAAACTGTAAATGATCCCAGTGTCCTTAAATCCCTTCAAATGGTATAAACATACATCTAGTTTTTCTAGAGAGGATCCCAGTTTATGGTGATTTTCTGAGCAGAATGATTACAGTGCTCCTTTCTCAGTGTCAAAGTGGGCCCGTTTGGCAACCATGATGTGGTCACTTGTGATTGACTCAGGATTGTGAATCAGTCTTGCCCTGAATTCACCTCTGCCCTAAAATAATCTTTCTAAAGTTTAACTATGATCATGTCCCTCTTCTATATAAAATTCTTCAAGTCTATATAGACTTTATCTAAAGGGTAAACATTTAATGCCTTATTAGACAAGGGCATCCAAGATCCTGCATGACTTGACTCCTGCCTTTTCTGGCTAGTTTTTGTCATGCCTTTCTCAACCCCTTGAATTTGACAACCTAGTGAAATAGAGCTATTTGGTATTCTTTGAGCACAGCATGTTGCTTTATACACTGTTACCTTTGCTCTGAAACCATTCCAGGCCCATTCTTCCTCCCTATCTACTGTTCCCAAATTATTATAAATTATGGTTAATTAATCATCAGTCATTCATAGTTACATTTTATTATAACCATTGTTTTGTAGACACTGTCACACATATACAAACACTACACTACAAACCCATACTACACATGCTAGATTATGAACCCCTTGAGAGCAGAAACTACATCCTAATCATTTGAATTCTTTATGTCAGTAATGTAGGTGGTACTCAACAGTCATTCTGTTGAGCTCCATTAGGAGACAAGAGTGCTGTAAATGTTCTAGTTAGTAGCAAGGGTACAGTCAAATTATAATCAGCTTTACAGAACAGAGTCGAAAGAGACAAAAGCTATGGATGGAAGTAAATATAAATTTGGGCTGAATATGAGGTCATAATCTCATTTCTCTGACTCTGCCTTTCTAAGCTCCCTATACCTGGACTCAGTGGTTCCTTACCTTAGAAACAAACTCACAGCCCTTCTTTCCCTTGACGCCTGCAACAGGCTTTGAAATAAGACATTTCTGGACTTACGTCCTCCTTCTTTCATTAATGATTTATGTAGCCTTCAGTAATTTGGGTGTCAAGATTTCATTCCTCAGAAACCTGAGAAGATTAAGATGGATTATCAGCTTAGTTTGAGGAAAGTGAGAGAGCTGGTGGCTAGAAATTCTAAAAATAGGATATATTCAGGTACAACCAGCTATCAGAATTGCCCATGAAAATTCTGTGCTATGATCTATAGAGCTTGTTTTGTCAAGAACCTTTCAGTTGCTACTTTATTGATTCAGTCTATATGGAGGGAAAGTTTATTTCAGCCATAACTGATTTTCCAAGTAATTAATCAATCATCTGCTTTCTTCTACCTACCCCAGATAGAGTATTCTAGAAGCAGATGCTGAGATGGAGCTCAGAGTTACCCATGAGGGAAAGGCAGGGGGAGAGGTGAAACCATGAGACCGGCTCTGCAAAACCTTGACGAACCCACTGAGTTGACTGTGAAGTCTTTCCGAAGGTTAGTCACAATAGTCAGGCTTTGTATGCGACCTTCTCTGTCACTAATGTGGACTGAGCCATACGGGCGTGACCCCGCGTGAGGCAGGTCCCCAGAGCCGAGGCAGACTCTGAAGAAGCTGACAGCTTTGGACCATCTGCTGACCACGCTCCCTGTAACTGGGCATTTTGTCATTCCCTGACGAGAAGCCTAAGAGGTACATCTCTGTGTCTACCTCACCATCTTTGGCTCTGCTTTCTTTCCTATATACTGGCTTCATGCAGAAGCTTTCTCAGAAGTATGCTGAAAGTGTTCACCAAAGCTTCAGACTTACATTTTACCAGCTGGGCAGCTTTAGAGAAAGAATTCCTTTTACAAAAGTTCTAGTTAATATCCTGAGATTGAATATTATGAGTTTGGCTTGGGGTCAGGAACTCACTTCCAGCCCCAGGGGCTGTGAGCCACAACTACACCAACAGACAGGAAAGCAAGAGTGAGGAGATTCCCTAAAGGTACGTCGCGGTACTGTTACCAAACCAGAGGTGAGAGGGAGTGGGAAACTGATGCCTTCTGCCCTTCTGCAGGCCCGGATACTCATGCATCCTGAGCCTTTCTAGAATGATCTGGAGGTCCCCAAGGAATCATGGGACACATTCAGTTATAGGTAGAGGATCTCAAAGACCACTGTTAACTTTCACAGAAACTTTCATTATTTTGAAAGACATGACCTTGAATTTTCTTTAAATAAGAGAATTTGTAATGTTATAATATAAAATTATTGCAAATTCCCCTCTCCTTTTCTACCAACTGTACCAGTTTTCTGAAGTACCACTTGCTTTCCTTTTGTTTGTGATAGAGCGGAGAATAACTGTGGGATTCTGCAAAAAACTGAATGGGAAACTAGCGCAAGAATATAACAACAAAGAGCCTTTCAGGCCGCAAGGAAGAGTACTTCTGTTGGCATGGAGAACCTCTGCCACTGGGACTGTGAAACTGAGAATCTGTGAGAAGAAAGGGATTTCTATATTCAGGAAAACTGGGTACTTTTAAAGTAGTGTCAGTTTAGTGTGTGTGTGTACATACGTGCACATGTGTATGTGTGTATAGACACACAATTTGTCTCTATATGTATGCACACATCTTGTGCTTAAAATCTCTTTGGTTAGGTTTATGAAAGTTTTCTTTCTTTAGAGTGCTGAATTTATTGCTCTTAAATAGAATAAACCAGGGCTTATACTCAGGAGGCACATGTCAATACAGGCACACTACTTATTAAGTACTGAAATATTTTTCCACGAGTTGGGAAACAGTATAATAATAAATGTGATAAGTATTAAAATTAGTTAATGAATTTCAGCACATGTGGTTTTTCCTCAGAAACCACATGCTGCTTTGATTCCAAGATTTTTTAAAAACTGTTTAGGTGTGGGCACTAAGGCCCAGAACTGGAAGGCCTGCTGAAGAGATCCTGTTATTTGTTTCAGGTGTGGAGGGATTTCTTTGGGGTTCCAATGTCCTTGGCCGGGAGAAGGGAGATCACACATCACGTTATGGAGGAACTTGGTGACAGCTGAAGAATCTGGGAGAATCCTGCGGCACAGAGAGCACAAGTGAGGCTGAAACCACTCAGGTAGGATCAGGACAATTTGCTTTACTGGAAAACTTTTCCCTGGAGGGACTGACCTGACTGACCACTCCTGAGCCATGTGTAGAGGTTTATGAGGAGCAGATCTTCCTGGGATCCTTTTCAAAGATCAAAGAATGTGAGATGCAAGGAGTGACTGTGGGAACCTCCTCTCTGTCTCCTTCCCACGGCCTCTGGCCAGTTCTCCCCATGGAGGAACCTCAAGATTCCTGGGCCCTCCCGTCTCTGCCCCTGTCTGGTCCTGCACCTCTTCCAGGCCCTGGCAGTGGCTGAGCCTGGTAGCAATTACCCTTGCTTCTCTTTCCCTCTTCTTTCCCTTTCTTCATTTGACTGCTTCAACCAGTCGTTTCCATCCCAGCGCCAGTTATTCCCTGACTGGGCGTCAAAGAGGCAACCATCTTGCTCTTTTTTCATGGAACGAAGCAGACAAACCATGCACATTCTTAGCTCAGGTAACCAGAATTGGCTGATAACCACTTCCCTTGACCCCTCTTCCTACCTCACTTTTGTTTTAATAAGATTGATTATTATTTAGGGTGATAAGGCCTACAGGCAAGGAGACAATGGACGCTGGAAAAATAGTCTATTATACAGGCAGGTTCCAAGTGAGAATACACAGCATGCCGCTGAGGGCCACAGGGGAGCAGCGGGAAGTCAGGAGTCAGAGGGGAAAAGCCCGTGGGCAAGGGCCTTGCTCATGTTTTCCGTGAGAAGAAATAGGTGAGGCAGGGAAGACAGGTTTGGGGTTGACTAAGCTGAATCATTCCAGGCCTTGGGAGCGCTGGGCTGTCCCCAGCTGTCTCACACCTGGCCCTGCAGTGACTGGGGCTGCTGGATGATGGCCAGGAGTGTGAAAGCCTGACGTGGGAGGCGGGGAGAGGTGTGGACGCTGAATTGGTTGGTTTGTTTTGAAAAGAGTGGCCCTGGGAGGATGATTCCTCCTGACGGGGAGGAAAGCAAAGGAGGCCAAAGCAAGGTGACTCAGCAAAATTATCAGGTTGTTGGATCAGGTGTCTCTAGCTCAAGCACGTAGGGCAGATTTTAAACCATCAAGTTTACAGAAACTAGAAATGTGATAGACACATTCTCTCTCTCTCTCATCTTTTTTTTTTTTCTCTTCCTCTGGCTTTCCAACCTCTATCAATAAGGTTATGACAAAGGGCCACTATTGGATGGTTGTTGGAGAGAGATTCACTTTAATGGAGAAGCCTTGGTAGGAACTTTATATGAAAATCTCGGCTAAGAAAGGAGCATCATTTAGCTCTATCACCAAAAATCACACTGATGATTTTAAAATCATTAGAATGACTTGACGAATGAATTTTATTATATATTTAAATATTTGGTAAGCAAGATATACAAAATATAGAGAATACAATTGGCTCTTGAACAGCACAGTTTTGGATTACGTGGGTCCACTTAAATGTACATTTTTTCAATGGTAAATTCCATAGTACTACAAGATCCATGGTTGATTGAATCTGGGAACATGGAATGATGAGGAAGCATGAATGCAGAGGAACCAAGGATACAGAAGGCTTATTATAAATTATATGTGAACTTTTGAAGTTGGCACCCCTAACTCCTGTGGTGTTTCAAAGGTCAACTGTATTTATTTGGAGACTAGAAAAAATACATCTTTACAGCCTTGATTTATATATTAAAATAGAAACTTCTGTATTATATATTTTTTTATAATACAAATGTATTCATATATCAGATATTAAAATTTTTTATAAATTTAAATGACTAAACAGTTTTTACATATTGTATTCTTGTTACCCCCAACTTTCTAAAATGTGATTTTCTTTCAAAGTCTGTTTAAAGTACTGTCTTCCTTTTACAAACTTGGTCATGATCATGACTTGTATCTCTTCTGTCTGTCGTTGCCTGTCCCCTGTTGTTGTCCTAATTCTGTGGTGGTAAGATCACTAGAATTCTCCCCCTCCGTTCTAAAGCAGTCGTACTTTTCTAGAGATGAGTCCATATCAGAATCACTGCAAAGTCTCCTCTGAAGTGTTTGTTCCTAATCCAGACCCTCACCCATCTGCACACACAAAAAATATCTCTATCTAGGAGATATCTGAATCTAATGAGAAATTTTTCTGGAAGTATATCAGAATCACTTGAGGCAATACTGACCTAAAGCAGAAAAAAGCTAGGAACTGCCTGTCCTTACCTCCTCTTCTAAACTGCGGACCTTGGCACTGAGCAATGTTCCTTGACAGACTGACCTTGGTCATGGTGTTCTAGCATTGCTCACACTCACTAATACAATCCAGGTCACCACTGGTACTTGCCACTGGGCTTCTACAGTCTTCTCCAAGTCAAAACTGTTACTGAATATTTCTGGTAGCAAAGCTCCTATGGCTGGGTTTTCAGGTCTCATCATCTCTCTCCCCTTCTACACCCCATTCCCAACCCTGCACCCCCCATGCTACATGCCCAGCTTGCTCAAATTCACATCCATTGAGTCAGTGATGCTATCTCGCCATCTCATCCTCTGCTGCCCTCTTCTCCTTTTGCCTTCAACCTCTCCCAGCATCAGTCTTTTCCAATGAGTTGACTCTTCATATCAAGTGGCCAAAAATGGTTTTTTATGTCTAGACAATGTAGATGGGGATGTGTTAGGCATCCCAGCTACATTTGTTCTCCTCATAGAGTTTATATCAAATACACTGGCCTTTTTTTGGTAGCTATTTGGATTTAGGGCATCTCCCCCCTCCATTATATTTGGAGGAGCTGTATCCTTTCTATCTATCCTTCCATGTGGGCTTTGAATTCTTTCTGCTTTCTGCTCCTCAGAACTCTCACACATAATTATTTAATAAGTGTCTACTTCCCATACTGGATTGTGATTTCTAGGAGATCAGTGATCTTATTCTATTTTTTATACCCTTTGCATCCAATGCTTGGCAGAGTGCCTGGCACATAGTAAGTACTCAATAAATGTGTATTAAGAAGACAAATGAAAAAATTAAGGCCACTGAAAGTATGAGACTGTGTGATGTAAACTTCATCTTAGAATCTACCACTATGTTACTCATAACACAACTGAGTGACTTTCACTTTCACTTTCATTATGAGTTACTCAGACTCTCAAAATATATTGAAATGACAAATGAAGATGCTTGGAGGGATAAATAACTCAATGTCATGTCCAAATTCATAGACTTCAGCCAGAAGATTAGTGTTCAGTTTTAGAGGAAAGTATTCTGCAAAAAGTTTAGACCTAAATATAAGAAACCTTGTGTGTGCATGCTCAGTCATGTCTGACTCTCTGTGACCACATGGACTGCAGCCAATCAGACTCTGTCCATGGAATTTTCTAGGCAAGAATACTGGAGTGGATTGCCATTGCCTCCTCCAGAAGATCTTCCAAACTCAGGAATGGAACCCAATTCCCCTCTGTCTCCTGCATTGATAGATTAATTCTTTACCACTGTGCCACCTGGGAAGCCCATATAAGAGGCTACATCCCTGAGTAAAAGTTAAGACAAGTCCTCATCATGTACAGCACTTCTGAGCTCATTTTGATGGTCAGTACCCACATTCCTTTTAAAAAAATATGTTTAGATAATATTCTCCTTTTCATGTTGGCAACAAAACAGAATCCGAGTGACTAAAGGACTCAACACAGTTCTTAACCATGGCCCAAGCCAACAGAAGGCTCATTCTGAGTGCATTTTTGGGTTAGTCCACATCTCCTTCATTTATTATGGAATGTCACTGGTATTTCCTGCTTCCTCAAAGAAACTCAAACCCTAACTGATGCGTCAGTGACTCAAAAGGACAGGGCTGTTTTCTCTCTCTTCATCCGTAGAACAAAGAATCTTCTCCTCTCCACACAAAAAAATCCCAAATAAGACCAGGGGGACTAATAACTTCAGCCCCAATTCTACTTGTTCTGTAACAGTGCTGTCCAATGGAAATTTAATACCCATCATAAATGTGAGCCACAGAAGTAATTTTAAATTTTCTAGTATTTAAATTTAAAAGTATGGTGCAAATAATTTTAGTAATGTATTTTATTTTACTTAACATACCAAAAATATATCATTTTAACATGTAATCAATAGGAAAAATTATTAGTGAGATATTTTACATTCTTTTTCCTACTTTGAAATTTGGTGTGTCCTTTACAATTACAGTATTTCTCAGTTCAGACTAGCTATATTTTAAGAGCTGAAAGCCACATGTGGCTGATGGTGACATGCTGGTCAGTATAGTTCTAGAATGTGCTTTTGTGCCATAGTTTTCCACACAGCTGGAAGAGACATCCCATTCATCTTCACTGCAGCCACTGGCATCCAAGTGAGGAAAGGTAACCTGTTGAAACCTCTGAAAAGTTTTAAGCAGATTCAGCAAACAAGACCTGTCGCAATGCTTCAGGGGTCACCAGGTCCTGCTCACCACAATTGCAGTTGCTAGTTTAAGTGCAGCTTTGCTCCAGCATCACCCAACTGAGGCCATTCTTGTGCAAACCAGCATTCTGTCCCTGTCCAGGATGCAGCCCTGCCTGGGAACAGGGAGGATTCTTTCTCCTTTGGTATTAAGCACAGGGATGATCAAGCCAAAACTGACCCAGTGTCTCAGTACCACAGGCATTTGCAGACGCGCTCACATTTTTTACTCTGAAGATCATGTAGAATCCTTCTGGGCCAAGTACTTACGCACTTTATGTGTGTGTGTCCTCAGTCCCTCTGTCGCCTCAGACGCTTTGTGACTCCATGGACTGTGGCCCTCCAGGGTCCTCTGTCCATGGAATTTTCCAGGCAATAATACTGGAGTGGTTTGCCATTTCCTCCTCCAGGGGATCTTCCCGATGAAGGGACTGAACTCACGTCTCTTGCGTCTCCTGCATTGGCAGGCAGATTCTTTACCCCTGCACCATCTGGGAAGCCCTATAATGCCTAGTATAATTTTTTTTAAGGAAGACTTAAATAGAGAGGGCTAATGAATTGATGAAGAATTAGGGAACCAATCAATCCTGACATGAGAATTGTTTAAGTGTTCTTATACTGTAATACATAGTTGAACATGACAATTACACAAAAGAGTCTGATAGTTTCCGGGTCATCTTGATTAGGGAGTGGTTGATGAGAAACTTTAGCATAAGAGGATTTTCTTGATTTTCAAAGTGTTTCTTAGACCTCATGTGTCGGCAGAGCTTGCTGCAGGGACCCTTGAGAGAGGAAGGCAGAGAGTAGGGATCAGGGATACAGCCTTCAGCCAGAGCAGCTCTGTTTGTTTTTCTTTTAAGGTTTCTGGGCAAGATCTAGTACGGATAAGTGGTTTCTGTGCCAAATTTTCAGAAAACCACCCATCTAAGGGAATTGTCTCTGTTTTGATTCAGTCTGAATTTGTCTGCATTCCCCGTATAGCATTTTTATCCTGTCATCTGTGCTGGGATGGCCACTTTTTCCATAGGGCCTTTACTACTGAGCACTTAGTTTTCACTGGTGCAATTGTGCAAAGAAAAGCCTTTGCTGCTGCTGCTGCTAAGTCACTTCAGTCGTGTCCGACTCTGTGTGACCCCATAGACGGCGGCCCACCAGGCTCCCCCGTCCCTGGGATTCTCCAGGCAAGAACACCGGAGTGGGTTGCCATTTCCTCCTCCAATGCATGAAAGTGAGAAGTGAAAGTGAAGTCGCTCAGTCGTGTCCGACTCAGCGACCCCATGGACTGCAGCCCACCAGGCTCCTCCGTCCATGGGATTTTCCAGGCAAGAGTACTGGAGTGGGGTGCCATTGCCTTCTCCGAAGAAAAGCCTTTAAGTACCACATATTTTAGGCTCATTTTTTATTGTTCTTTAACTCATGCTTATTGTGGTAAAATGAAAGAAAGCTAGATAGGGTAAAGAAGAAAATAGAAAGCTTTCATAATTGCATCACACAAAGGTAAATGATATTAACATTTTGATATTTTTTTCTGAATTATAATATGTCTATATTTTAAACTAAATTGGAATCATATTTTACACAGTTTTATGTACTTTGGCCACCTCATGCAAAGAGTTGACTCATTGGAAAAGACTCATGCTGGGAGGGATTGGGGGCATGAGGAGAAGGGGACGGCAGAGGATGAGATGGCTGGATGGCATCACCGACTCAATGGACGTGAGTCTGAGTGAACTCCGGGAGTTGGTGATGGACAGGGAGGCCTGGCGTGCTGCGATTCATGGGGTGGCAAAGAGTCAGACACGACTGAGCGACTGAACTGAACTGAACTGAACTGAACTGATGTCTTGCTTTCCTTAGTTAGCATCATATTATGATCATGCTTCTATTTCATTAAAGCATAATTGTTATTAGTTTTGAAATTCTTAATTCTATATGTGCCTCATAATATACTTAATCATTCTTCTATTGTTGAAAATATTGATAGTTCCAGATTTTTTTGTTAAAATTGATGTTTCAATTATCATTCTTGTAAAAAATGGTGTTTTCAATGAATATTCTCACACATATTTCTTTTTAAAATTCATTTTCTAGAAATTGCTAAATAAATAAACGTTCTAAATACCTTCTTTCATGTTGCTCAAATATTGCCCCCTTGTATCAAACTACAGCCCCACCAGTAGTATGAAAGTGAAAGTCACCCATTCGTGTCCAACTCTGCCACCCCACAGACCATATAGTCCATAGAATTCTCCAGGCCAGAATACTGAAGTGGGCAGCCTTTCCATTCTCCAGAGGATCTTCCCAACCCAGGGGTAGAACCCAGGTTTCCTACAGGCAGATTCTTTACCAGCTGAGCCACAAGGGAAGCCCAAGAATACTGTAGTGGGTAGACTATCCCTTCTCTAGCAGATCTTCCCAACCCAGGAATCAAACTGGGGTATCCTGTATTACAGACAGATTCTTTACGAACTGAGCTATCAGGGAAGCCCCACTAGTAGTATATGTAAGTGCTAATCTATTCTCACCCTTCCTGAGTTTGAGTTCAATACTTCAAAACAATCTTTTCAATATGACATTTTTAAAGTTTTTTAAAAATTATTTGCAGGTCATCGACAGGTTGTTAAGGGACTTGTACTTCATTGTCTGATCTATGTTTCCTTTTGACCATTTTTCTTCTGATATGTTAATAACTTTAGTTTTATTTATTTATTTTTAAATTTTACTTTTTTAACACCAAAACCATTTTGTATTGAGCTATTAACAATGATTAACAATGCTGTGATAGGTTCAGATGAAAACAGAGAAGGGACTCAGCCTAAACCTCCCTCCCATCCAGCCTGGCACATAACACTGAGTAGAGTTCCATGTGCTATACAATAAATCTTTGTTGCTTATCCATTTTAAATAAAACAGTGTGTCTATGACCTTCCCAAAGTCCCTAACTATCTCCTTTCCCTGGCAAAGTTCAAATAACCTTAATTTTATTTATAAGAATATTTTATGTATTAAAATTATCAGATCTTAGCTTATCATAGTCTGCAAAAACAAATGATCTCAGGAATTATCCTGTTGATGTAGTGGTTAAGTCTCTGTGCTTTCACTGCTGAGCCTGGTTCGATCCCTGGTCGGGGAACAAAGATCCCACAGGCCATGCTGCCAGGAAAAAATAAAAACATAGTTTCTCTTTCTCTTTTACTTTTGCTAAACTTTTTTTTTTTTTTTTAACAGCATAAGTTTGATCATAAGAACTCTTCCAGTCTCCATTTGTTCTGTCACTCCAAGAAGTTTCATCCACATCCATAGCTTCAGTTATTATATGTTACATTAATGATTCACAAGCTTACATCTCCAGCCCAGGGAGCCCAAGATCGAGAGGGACTGGCTCAGAGAAATCTATTGGTTTGACTTTTATCTAACAGAGTGGAAAGTAAATTAATAAGAAGGAAGCCCATAAGGTTTGAGAAGTCATTATATCAGCTTGAACTAAAAGATAAAGACAGCACAAAATTAAGGCAGGCCTCTGGAACTCCAGAGCATATATTAGGTTGGTGCAAGAGTAATTAGGGCTATTGCATTGTTGAAATATGCCATTTGATATTGGAATACATTCTTAAATGTAGTTATGTTATACATCATTTTGATGTGCTTTTCTCACTTTATGTTTCTTTGCTAATAACATTGTCTTCCCTGATAGCTCAGCTGAGGAAGAATCTGCCTGCAATGCAGAAGACCCCAGTTTGATTCCTGGGTCAGGAAGATCTCCTAGAGAAAGGATAGGCTACCCACTTCAGTATCTTACTGCATAATTTACATGTATTTTAGACCATGGAAATGGTGTTAGACAAAAAGCAAATTCAAGAGATTTTCTTATTTGAGTTCAAAATGAGTCTTAAATAAGCAGAGACAACTCAACAACACATTTGGCCCAGGAAGTGCTAACAAACGTACAGTGCAGTGGTGATTCAAGAAGTTTTGCAATGGAAACGAGAGATTTGAAGATGTGGAACACAGTGGCCATCCATTGGAAGTTGACAACAGCCAATGAGAGCCATCATAGAAACTGATCCTGTTGCAACTGCACAAGAATTTGGCAACACAACCATTCTATGGTCATTGGGCATCTGAAGAAAATTGGAAAGGTGATAAAGCTCATAAGTGGGCGCCTCCTGAGCTGACCTAAAATCAAAAATATCATTTTTGAAGTGTCATCTTCTCATTGTATACAACAGTAAACCATTTCTCAATCTGATTGTTACATGCGATTAAAAGTTGAATTTATACATACAACTACTGGCGATGACTAGCTCAGTGGTTGGACTGAGAAGCTCCAAACTGTTTCCCAAATCCAAACCTGCACCAAAAAAGTTCATGTCCACTGTTTGGTGGTCTGCTGCCAGTCTGATCCACTGCAGCTTTCTGAATCCAGGCAAAACCATTACATCTGAGAAGTGTGCTCAGCAAATTGATACGATGCACAAAAAATTGCAACACCTGCAGCCAGCATTGTTCAACAGAGTGGGCCCAATTCTTCTCCAAGACAACGCCTGACTGCAAGTCGCACAACCAACACTTCAAAAGGTGAATGAATTGGTCTGCGAAGTTTTGCCTCATCCACCATATTCACCTGATCTCTCACCATTCAACTACCACTTCTTCAAGCATCTCGACAACTTTTAGCAGAGAAAATGCTTCCATAACCAGCAGGAGGCAGAAAATGCTTTCCAAGAGTTCATTGAAATCCAAAGCATGGATATGTATGCTACAGGAATAAACAAACTTATCTTTAATTGGCAAAAATGTGTTGATTGTAATGGCTCCTATTTTGATTTATTTGAGCCTACTTATAATGATTTAAAATTCATGATCTGAAACCGCAATTACATTTGTACCAATCTAATACATATATATACATAAGGTCCTATTGGTTCTGTTTCTCAGGAGAGCCTTGACTAATGCAGAGGGGATATAATTTGTGTCCTTACTTCCTAGATCTTCAATTGAAAGGAACTATATTCAAGGAGTTGTACCCAAGGAAGTACACTAGCTTTTATTAATGAACTTTATCTTGTAAGCCAATGTGTGACTCTTTGTCTTTTGTCAGAGAGATGTCCAAGGACTTTATTGATTGATTCTAGGGGATGTTGCTTGTTTCTAACATTTTAATCATAAATGCAGCCTCTGAATGGCTCACCAACCCTGGGAGGGAAGATGCTATATGTAGTGACTGAGCTCTCAGTTGTCGTCTCAATGGCAACTGAATTCTCTGATGAGGTCAGCCTTAAGAACATATTGATGAAATGAGAGGGAGCAATTTGAGACCTCTTTTGACAGTCTGAGGCACTTCTAGTTAAAAATGTGACCCTAAAAAAAGAAAATTTCTTACTTTGTAACACCATAATCTTTCCCCAGTGGCTCAACAGTAAAGAACCCACGTGCAATGCAGGAGACGCGGGTTCTCCCTTAGATTGGGAAGATCCCCTGGAGGAGGGCATGGCAACCCACTCCAGTATTCTTGCCTGGAGAATCCCATGGAGAGAAGCCTGGCAGACTATAGTCCATGGGGCCTCAAAGAGTCAGACACAGCTGAGGTGGCTGAGCACTCATGCATGCAATCTTTATGGTTCAAATTGTAATAGCTACTATTTGTGTGTTTGGCATTATTTTGAATGCTTTACATGTAACATTTTATCTTCCCAACATCCCAACAGGTAACTCTTACTCTTCCCATTTCACTGATGAAAAACCAGAGTTCAGTGAACAGTTACACTTTGAGGGCATGGTGGCAGTTTGAAAATGTGCCCATTTTACCTCTAAACCTGTGTCTACTTCTACTGCACCAAATTCCCCAGTAGACAGAAAAATGCCTGGCAGCACATTCCTTCTGCCTACTACCCCTTCCTGGAACTCCCAAAATTTTACTGTTTATTCACTTCAGGCTCAGAATCGAGAAGGCGATCATGTATATCTTGTTCCTGTTACGTGGTGCAGAAATCAGTAAGATGTGCTCTAATGCAGACACACAACAAAGAAAACAGGGAGAAGTCACAGTGTGAAATTATTAGGAAAGAAGAAAGCCCATCTGAGATAAATTCAGCTCAATAAAGATTGGATTAGCCTCTGCTATATGGCCATTCTTAGGGAGATACCAGGATGAAATGAGACTTAACTGCTTGCACACAAGCTCCCAGAATGTCCTGTCAACATGATCTGAATTTCATTAGACCAGAAATATCCAAAACATGAGACTGTATATGAAAACGAGGGGCACAGTCAAGAGGGCTATGTCTTTACTGGCATTTAAAACACCATGCTTTGTCCTTGAGTTAGTGACTCAGAAGGAATGACCTTGAGTGGCCTAGTGTCTTTTTTTTTGGTCAAGAAACAGTTTATTTCCAAAGACATAACAAGTTACATAGACCATTTAACTTTTCACTAGTATAGAAGCAAGAATTTTTTTCAATTTAAAAATTAGTCTGTTTACAGAAATGTTTGTAGATGCTTTACAGACCTTTCAGAAAACTACTAAATGTTAGCTTGGCATGTTAAAAGATTTCTAATATTTTTATATAATATTACCCACAAGAGTGACTAGTAAACATTCTCCAACTCCACTATGAAGAGAAGAGCATCATTTTCTTCAAATAAGTCTTTGATTTAAAAGCATAATACATTTCAAAGAAACTTATTCTTGTTTAGAGTTTCCAGAGTGCCTGTTTGCTAGGAAAAATTAAAGCTTTGCATGCTGTTTTCCATAACTTGATATTAAGTATTCAGAGTATGCTTAAATCTTAGCCTGTAAAATATATCTGCAACTGAAATGTTACCTTTTTCTGAATATCAAAGCTCTGTGCACAACTTCCAATCTGATATGGAATATTGTACTTCAGATCTCAGTGAGATCATCTTCAAGTTTAGTACTTGTTGAAATGGTATTTATTGAAAATTGGACATTCTGTCACACACAATCTAACTTGGTAACATTAGAAGTGATGCCAAGGTTCCAACAAGTTGACTCTGTCTCCCTGAAAAATTTACCAGGGGAATCCTAGCAGAGACTGGCAGTACTAAGATTTAAACATTTTTCATGTACTTAAACTTTAAAATTTGTAAATTCCACTAATGAAAGTAGGTAAGAAAGTACTGCATTTAGATTAAAGGACATGATGTTAAAACTTGCCTTACATTTTTTAGTACATCTCAAATTGGAATAAATCAAAAAAGATAAAACTTTATGAGTCTGCTGTTATTTCTTATAAGACACTTGCTTGTAAAAATTTTTCTCTGCCTTCATTTATTTTTATTTTTAGTTTAAAAGCTAAAGCCAAGCCAGGAAGAGGAAGACAAGATGAGGAACCCCAAATCAAGGTAAACATTGTTTTAGCAAAGTACAGCATTGTGACATAAACCAGAAAGAACATTATCATTCATGTCATACGAGGCGTCCCAACAAAACTTGCTTTTCTTTTCTGAGGGTTATTTTCCATGTAAGATAGATACTATTAGAGCACATATTTCTGTATACTTGTCTTTCAAAAATGTGTTTCATATGGAATGTGTTCCTTTTTCTAATTTCCAGCTAAGAGAAATATGAAATATCCAACTCTTGCCTGGAGGCTAAACAGTCTTCTCTAACTGATCTAAAAACTAAAGAGAAAAATGGAAAAGGCTTGAATTTGACAAGCACTTACATGTTTGTGCATTTATCTGAATTATCTAAACCCCTTAGGTCTCCACTCATGTGAAAGCATTGTGAAGTTTTTGGAAGATTCTCGTATTTCTTGCTTTCAGCTTAGTAGAAGATAGCTCAAGATCTTTGAAAAAAAGACTGCTACTTTACAGTTTGTGTGTGGTCAAATGGTCAACAGATTAGTTGCGTTTCAAAGGAAAAACAAAACTTACATGCCAACATAAATTCTGTAGGCATTTAAATTATAAAATATAGTAAAATAATGGCATAATACGTTTTCGAATAATTATTTATTTACTTTTGTTTGTGCTGGATCTTCACTGCAGTGTGGGCTTTCCTCTAGTTGCAGCAAGTGGAGGCTACGCTAGCTGCATTGCAAGGGCTTCTCATTACAGTGCTTTCTCTTGCTGCAGACCTGGGACTCTGGAGCTTGAGGGCTTAATAGCTGTGGCGTGGGGGCTCAGCGGTGGTACCACCTGGGCTTACTCTGAGGCACGTGGGATCCTCCAGGATCAGGGATCAAACCCATGTCTCCTGCATTGGCAGGCAGATTCTTGACCACTAAGCCACCACAGAAGCCTTGGTATAATAATTTTAAAATATAGCCTGAGCTACACTAAAAAATGAGAAGAGTAGCTGAAGTTAAATGAATTTGGTTGGTTTCTGCCTTTATCTCCTGCCTTTTTTTCTCCAGCCTCCTGCCACTCTACCCACCTGTTGGCCACATGTGATCCAAAGACATAATCCTGGTTGCCTAGGAAGTTTTTCTTGGATGACTAGGAAGTTTTTTTAGGAATCTCAGCACCCCCAGGGGGTGGCACTTGCAACGGAGTCAAGTCACCAGCAAGACATGATGTCTTGCGTACCAGAGATAAGCTGTATTTACTAACTAGGTTTTTAGTTTCAACAGTCTATTCTATTCTGATTTTTCAAAATGCTTTTCTGTCCTTTAAATGAGGGTCTTGATATTGAACTTGATTCCATCTCCCATTCATAGAATTGCAAGCTGATTTTTGGGCTCAGCCACTAACTTTGTTGTGTTTGGAAAGGTGTTCTTAGAATCAGGATGCAGCGTCTCACCTGAGAGATAGTAAGTGAAAAGAGTCTTCATTGCTGTGCCTCATTCATTCATTCATTTGCTTATTCATTTATCCAACTATTAGATAATACATTTATACATTCTGTTAATGTGTCCAACATAAATTTTTAGATAAGAACTCCAAGGTTTAGTAACTGATTGGACATTGGGAGAAGTAAAGTGGAACTCTTTACCAGTTCTGATTTTGGTAAAAATTTTGCCAAGCAAATTTATACTAGCAGAGAGCCAGATCATTAACTTTGTAGCCCTCTCCCCTTTGACAGCACTCAACAAAACGTGCCCCAAGTAAGGGAGTGCTCTGTCCTGGGCCTCCTGTCCTCTGTCCTTCCCTCTCAATTCTTGTACAGCCTTGCTTTTCATGTTACCTGGGGATGCTGCTTCCATGATGGAAAATTTGGCCAGTTCTTTAAAGAGTCATTATTTTAAATTGTCAGCTAAACCTACTTAAGATGTGCAACCTTCTTTTTACTACTTAGTGTAAATGACTATTTAAACTCCATATTCCAAAAGGTACCCTTTAAAAGAAGTAATAATTGGATAAGCACAGTGAAATATTTAATAAGCAAATCGAATATGGTATATATATCTTATCCTCAGGGGAACCTCCTTTCTTATGACTATTATGATTTTGTTATTGAACCTTACAACAGAAAAGTAAGACTTAACTTGTAGAATAATGACATAAATGTAATAAAGAAATTACTATATTTTAAAAAGTGAGCTACTTTTAAAAGTTACAAAGCCAAGAAGATGAAGGAAGGCAGATTATTTTCAATGCACATCTTGCTTTTCTCTAAGGTATATCAAAGCAAATACTTCAGATAGAAAATGAACAGCTTTCTATGGAAGGTATGTGATTGATTGCCAGAAAAGTGATAAAAACTAGCTTGACTTGATCTTGTTTCTTTCTTTTTTTCATACACGTGCAAACTTCATGTTCGAACTCATTAGTTCAAAACTCACCTTGGTCAGCTAACAAATGGTAATTAGAGTAGACTTAATCCTAATGTACCTTCTAGAGGTATGTTGACAAAAATAATACTGGCGATTCTATTCTGCCTTCACATGAAAATCTGTTCTAAAGACATTATTACAAAAAGTCCTCCTTTATCCTCTACATCTTTGAAGAACTTAGGAATGGTAAATATCATCTTTTTGATTATAAACTTGCAAACAAGAGCTAAATAAAAAGTGGTTATTTTCCTGGCCTGATTATGTTCAGACAAGACATAATCTTTTCATGCTGGTCTGTACAAAGTCTGATTTTTTTTTTCCCTAAGATGTTGGGAAATGAAGTGAAAAACTATTTTAATAGTCCCTGTTCTGATTTTTTCTAGATCTTCCATATTTGTTTCTGAAAACATTGAAGGTTAGTAAGAGGACATGAATAATTGACCTTAGTTTCAGAAAAAGTAAACTTGTGATTTTAAACATGAATTTATTAGACAGCTGTGGTGAGCTTTAAAGATACTCACATTAGTCATTGCCATCTCTTAGCATTAAAATTATCCAAAAATGTTAAGTGTTCTCTATGTCAACAGAGAAAGCAAACGCAAACATCTGTTTAGAAAAATATACAGTTTCCCTGTAAATATATAACTCTATGGAAACAAAGAAAACATCATTGGCAGGACAATTGATAGTATCTCAGTATTCTGGGATGTGACAATGTAATTAACCTGGCTCTGCTGCTGTGTGTCTCAGACAAATACCTTGTTAAACCTGATGCTTTCTCAGATTCACAGTTATGTACATATGACTGTGTTAGCATGTGATAGACATTTGGCACACATAATGACATATTATAAGTAATAGTATGAGAGGAATGTATAATGGTCAGGACTGTGTATAACTTTAAATAATATAAATGGATTATATTTTTTAAAATATAATTTGAAAATATTAAAAAATATAATTAAAATATTTTTTAAATAGACAGTGCTTACTGATGCACATAAAAGTAATTTTTCATTCTATTAAAAAAGTTGTTCTTGGGGGAAATTGCCTGGTAGTCCAGTGGCTAAAACTCTGTGCTCCCAATGTAAGGAACCCAGGTTTGATCCCTGGTTAGGGAACTAGATGCTGCCTGCCACAGCCAAGAACCCCCTGTGGCCAAATAAACTAAAAAAAAAAAAGAAGAAGAAAAAAAGCTTTTATTTTTTTATTAAAACTGCCATTACAAGAAACCTATTAATTCCTTTTCTTTAGACTGTCTTACATATCTTTTATTTTTTAAGGGAAAAAAATGCTCGTATTTCCTTTAGCAACAATGGTGCCTTCTGTGTTTGTTAATGATATGAGTATATTCAGTTACTTAAGAACATTATTTCCTTCTCTGTATGTGGGCATTCCTTTAATTTTTTTTTAATCTGGTTTTCTTAAATAAAATGAAAGAAACTGTTTACAGAGGACACAAGATAGCTAGCTTAATGATCTTTCTTTCAATTACAAGAAAGAAGGATCCTTATAAGGAATCTGAAAATAAATAGTGAAAATTTGTCAGGATAATTTTTTAAGTATAAATTTTAAAATAAAATATAATCACTGTGGAAACATTAAGGAAAAAAGAGTCGACAAGAGAAAGAATAAAATAACAAATACCCACTGTAAAAAGATCAGAGGGAAAAGGTTCAGTTCAGTTCAGTTCAGTTCAGTCGTTCAGTTGTGTCCAACTCTGCGACCCCATGAATCGCAGCACCCCAGGCCTTCCTGTCCATCAACAACTCCCAGAGTTCACTCAAACTCATGTCCATCGAGTTGGTGATGCCATCCAGCCATGTCATCCTCTGTCATCCCCTTCTCCTCCTGCCTCCAATCCCTTCCAGCATCAGGGTCTTTTCCAATGAGTCAACTCTTCACATCAGGTGGCCAAAGTATTAGAATTTCAGCTTTAGCATCAGTCCTTCCAATGAACACTCAGAACTGATCTCCTTTAGGATGGACTGGTTGAGCCTCCTTGCAGTCCAAGGGACTCTCAAGAGTCTTCTCCAACACCACAGCTCAAAAGCATCAATTCTTCGGTGCTCAGCCTTCTTCACAGTCCAATTCTCACATCCATACATGACCACAGGAAAAACCATAGCCTTGACTAGACGGACCTTAGTCGGCAAAGTAATGTCTCTGCTTTTGAATATGCTATCTAGGTTGGTCATAACTTTTCTTCCAAGGAGTAAACGTCAAAGCAGAAATAGATGTTTTTCTGGAACTCTCTTGCTTTTTCCATGATCCAGCGGATGTTGGCAATTTGATCTCTGGTTCCTCTGCCTTTTCGAAAACCAGCTTGAACATCAGAAAGTTCACGGTTCACGTACTGCTGAAGCCTGGCTTGGAGAAGTTTGAGCATTACTTGACTAGTGTGTGAGATGAGTGCAATTGTGCAGTAGTTTGAGCATTCTTTGGCATTGTCTTTCTTTGGGATTAGAATGAAAATTGATCTTTTCCAGTCCTGTGGCCACTGCCGAGTTTTCCAAATTTGCTGGCATATTGCGTGCAGCACGTTCATATCATCTTTCAGGATTTGAAATAGCTCAACTGGGATTCCATCACCTCCACTAGCTTTGTTCGTAGCTTTGTTCCTAAGGCCCACTTGACTTCACATTCCAGGATGTCTAGCTCCAGGTGGGTGATCATACCATAGTGATTATCCGGGTCTTGAAGCTCTTTTTTGTACAGTTCTTCTGTGTATTCTTGCCACCTCTTATTAATATCTTCTGTTTCTGATAGGTCCATACCATTTCTGTCCTTTATTGAGCCCATCTTTGCATGAAATGTTCCCTTGATATCTTTAATTTTCTTGAAGAGATTTTTAGTCTTTCCCATTCTGTTGTTTTCCTCTATTTCTTTGCGTTGATCGCTGAGGAAGTCTTTCTTAGGTTAAAGAAAAGAAAATAGTAAAATAATGAATAAGTCTGTGACCCAAAGAGAATCAATATTAACACGTTGGTGGGGACCTTTCAGAATTTTATTTTTAGTATATGTATAAGTAGTTTCTGGTTTTAGCTAAATTGGGAAATAAAAATAATTGTTTATTTATTTGTACAAATTAAAAAAAACAAATCTTCTGGTCCAGTCTTTCCTAAAGGTCTTGGGATTAAAGATTTCCAAAGACCCCTGGTTAATTATGACAATAGAAGAATTAATCCTCATGCTAACCTCTGCTCTCTTTGAGAGAAAAAACCTCAGATATGACCTTTGCAGCCAATCTCTTTCCAGGGACCATCCCAACCCCAGTGGTCTGTGGCCTTCAGCATCTTCTTCCTGCCATCAATTTCTTCTGTGTTCTGATGATGAAACCAGAACTCAGATTTACTTCATTTAGATCAGAGGTCAGAAAATTTTTTTCTGTAAGGGCCCAGGTAATAAATATTTTAAAGTATGTGAACTAAGTGAAAAAAATAAGGATAGTATGTAGGTACCTAATGAGAGAAAAACATTTCTATATGCTTTTAAATCTAATGATGATCATTTAGTACTCCAGTAGTCAAATTATTTTGAGAATTACAAAATAATGTTTTATAATACAGGATTGTAAATTTAAAAAATGGAGTTAGCTTTTTTTGAGGAAGGGGTGTAACATTTTGCTTCACTGGAGTTTAAAGTTGTGTCCCCTAACATCAAAATCAATGATAAATATTCATCTGTTAATGTTATATCTAATGAGATTTTATAGAGTATTTCATCTTTCAAAATATCTTTTCATAGATACAATATTGCCAAATACTATTATCGATCCATCAGCATATGATTTTGATCATATTTAAAGACTGAAATACATTAACAAGATTCTGTTAGATTCCTCTTTTGATATTCACAATTTAGCATGTCATTCCTTATACTTCAGATTAATCACTTCCAATTAAGGTTAGGTGAAAGTTTCTCAATTGTATAATTAAATGGATTTGAAATAATGAAACTTCTTTTCCACTTGCCTCAAGGTCTGAAAAATGCTGCTGGAACTAGAGTTGAAGCTCCAAAAACATACTCACTGTAAGTTTGGATGGGGATAAAAATCCTTGATTCTTGTTTTAACTTTTGCCAGCATGTGATGTGTATAAAGCAGCTTAAAATTATTTGTCACTCACAAAAACATTACTTGTCCAAATGTCATCACTACAGTGTGATGACACTGGTTAATTATTTCACATATAAAGTCTGTATTGCCTCATAGTTTTAGATTTAATTGATTAAGAGATATTATCAGGGCTACAGCAAAAACAACCTTGCAAAGCTATTCAGTACTCAATAATACTGATTGAGGCAGTTCTTCTTGTTCAAGAAACTTTAACAAGCTTGGTAAATTTGTCTAGCTACACACTCTCTATATATATAATGCTTGGCTTGGTAATGTTGATGCAAGTTGCATTACTTTAGCACAGTACTTTAGTATCATGTAATAGTAAATACCATCTTTCAGCATCCAACTCAATGATAAAATAATCCATACAACACTGTGCCTTAAAAGTATAACTTTCAAAGTCCAATGTTCTCTATTTTTCTTATGTTGACATGATAGATACACACTGGCAATTTTTAAAAATCATGTCATGGTACAGCAATATGCATGCCATTTGAAGTGCTGTTGAGTTATAATTACATCACTGTGATTTGTAATGCACAAAAATAAAAACGTGAAGTGATGAGAGTATCACATAAGGTCTCTGTTGCAGCTATTTAACTTTGCCAATATAGCATGAAAGCAATGATATATAAACAAATGAGTGTGGCTGTTCCAATATTATTTTATTTATAATTTTATGTATCATGAAATGTCATTATTCTTTTGGATTAATCACAACTATTTAAAAACATCAAAAACATTCTTAGGTCACAGACTATACAAAAATAGGCAGAGGGTCAGATTTGATCCATGGATCAGAGCTTGCCAATTCTCATTCAAACTAAAACTTCATATTGCTGCAATTTCTGCCTCTGTTCCTGAAGAAGAAGGAGAAGGAGAGAGAGGGGGGAAAAGTGAGGGATTTTTATAGCATAGTTCATTGAAGTCTGCTCTTTGTTGTCAAAGTTAGCCAATTTTCAATCTCTAGAATGACACTTAGACCTTCTCGTTCCTCTTGTTTTGTACTGACAATGGAAAGGAAGAAGTAGCTCCTGTCGTCTTAAGGTCAGATTTATTATTAATGACTTTTTAGGATTGTTGATAATGAGAGTAAGCATTGATTTGTCCTCCCTACCTTAATATAAATCACAAGGTAAGATAGTGCAATGTTGGTGCATTTTCAAATGTCCTCTCAATCTTACTCATGTTCACATTGTTGGTGTAGAGCTTTTTGTTCATGTATTGTATAGAAGGGGCTTCCCTGGTGGCTCAGTTGTAAACAAACCACCTGCCAATGCATGATGTGAGTTCGATCCCTGGTTTAGAAAGATCCCCTGGAGAAGGAAATAGCAACCCACTCCAGTATTCTTGCCTGGAAAACTCCAAGGACAGAGGAGCCTGGAGGGCTATAGTCCACGGGGTCACAAGAGTTGGACACAATTTAGCAACTAAACACCAACAGACCTTACATACTGACTGGAGTACTCCCTACCTGAAATTACTCCCTTTTCAAGCACACACTTTTTTAGAAGGGTAAATCCTAAAAATTTTAATTGAAGCTGGAAAACTCAATGGACAGAGGAGCCTGGAAGACTGTGGTCTGTGGGGTCAAAAAGAGTCAGACACGACTGAGCAACTGAGCTCACATGCACGCAAGCACTTCTCAGGAAAGGGAGCAAAGGCCAAGCTGCTTTTTAATACTTAGTATGATGCCTTCTGTAATAATATAACAGTAAGCTGGAGCACAAAAGGGTCAAATACCTCTTAGAATAATAATGGTGGAGCCCATTTTTCTGAGTAAGTAAAAGTAAAGATAAAAGTTTTAACAATAGCCTTTTATTCTTCACACAGACACAGACATACACACATACATGTGTGCATGAACATATTTTGGATTTGAGATTTGGTTTTATAATCTTAGTGCCCACCATGATAAGCATTACCTACTAGATGATCTAGTGGGAAAAGAAAACACATTTTCCTCTTGTATACTTGCTGAACTAGAATTGAAACAGTCGTATTTATTTTAATCATGTAACAGGAATACATCTCAACTTCTTGAACCAAAGAGATCCCTATAAATATTTGACCAAAGTTAGAGATGCCATTCAAGTTGCCAAATATAAAAGGGATCATAAAGAGAAATTTCTACCATGGAAGGAAGTGGTAAGATTTCCCAAACATGAGCAAAGGACTGAAATAGGAAGGTAAAGAAGTATTTTTTTAGGAAAATTAATATTTTTTGAAGAGAATTGGAAAGGAAGGAATTCTATGAGAATCTTTGTGTAGAAGTATAAAGAAGCGACTGCATTAACTACATTGGGAGGAATTCCAATTTTCCTTTCTTCTGATTTTATTACCATCCAACAAGTTCCTCAACTAATTTTAACGTAGCAGTGTGTTTAATGTGGTAGAAGCTAGTAATGCAAAGTGGCAGGGGAAGGATAGATTGAGAAATGGGCAGAAGGGATTATGGTTGCCCTTCTGTACCTTTTAAGAGATTATCCAGTTCCTTAAGAGTGTACTTCTTTGATCTTTGATCGCCTAGGGCTATTTTGCAACTCCAGAGGGGTAGGAAACTGATAATTTATAAGAAACTACAGGTAATGCAGATAAATCTTTTCCAGAGTGATGCAGATTAAATTGTCCCTGAGAGATGTGTTATTAATTTAAAGATTCACATTAATCTATAACAGGAGTTTCCAAAGTATGATTCAGAGTCCCCTCAGAGTCAGGGACCTTAGTCCTAAAAGGTCAAAGCTATTTTCATTATAATAGTAGAATATATCTGCCTTTTCCACTTTCATTCTTTCACAAGTTTACAGTGGAGATTTCCAGAAGCTACATGACATATGATATCACTACAGATGAATGCAGAAGCAGATATGAGAATCCAGATGTCTTCTGTTAAACCAGACATTAAAGGGATTTGCAAAAATGTGAAACAATGCTACTTTTCTCACTAATTTGAGTGTGTTTTGGAAAGCATGACAAATTTTTACAAATATATTACTTATGATTTAAAATATTATCTCTCACCTCAAAATTGAATAGCTGTCACATTTCTTCTTGCATCTCAAAATTTTAACTTTTAATATTTAATTTTAGTGAATTTGTAATTTATTTTGCTATGTGGTATGAGTTAGGGATTTTTTTCCTCAAGTAGTTGGCTAGCTTTTTTATTAAATAAAAATTTCTTTATTAATCATTTGATATGGTACCTCTGTCCTATATTAAATTTTAATATATACATGATTGTTTCTTGATCTTCTGATTATTATATTACTTCTTTCTATTCTAGTATGTTATAGAATTTTTTAATTATTAAAATTTGAATATAATAGTATGCTAATTTTTAATTATTAAAATGTATTATATACACAAACATATTTTTTATTGGTTCTGTTTCTCTGATGTCGGTGGCTTAGTCACTCAGTTGTGACGCCATGGACTACAACCCACCAGGCTTCTTTGTCCATAATATTTCCCAGGTAAGAACACTGGAGTGGGTTGCCATTTCCTTTTCCAGGGGATCTTCCCAACCTAGGAATCCAACCCAGGTCTCCTCTAGAGAACGCTAATACAATTACCTTAAATATTAGGTTGGTGAAAAAGTAATTGTGGTTTTGGACTTTGAATTTTAAATCATTTTGCAGTTCAGTTTAGTTCAGTCGCTCAGTCGTGTCCGACTCTTTGCGACCCCATGAATCGCAGCACGCCAGGCCTCCCTGTAAATCATTTTAATTAGGCTCAAATGCATCTTTATTAATCAAAATAGGAACCATTACAATCAACACATTTTTGCCAATGAGAAATGTTTATTTATTCTTGTAGAGTAAAAATCTGTGTTTTAGGATTCAATGAATTCTAAGAAAACATTTTCTCCCTCCTGCTGGTTATGGAAGCATTTTTCCTGCATAAAGTTGTCAAGATGCTTGAAGAAGTGGCAGTCATTTGGTAAGATGTCAGGTGAATATGGAGGATGAGGCAAAACTTTGTAGACCAATTCGTTCAACTTTTGAAGCATTAGTAGTGAGACGTGGGGTCAGGAATTGTCATGGAGAAGAATTGGGCTCTTTCTGTTGACCAATGCTGGCTTCAGGAATTGTAGTTTTTGGTGCATCTCACTGATTTGCTGAGCACATTTCTCAGACGTAATGGTTTTGCTGGGATTCATAAAGCTGTAGTAGATCTGATGGGCAGCAGACCACCAAACAGTGACCATGACATTTTTTTGGTGCAAGTTTGACTTTAGGAAGTGCTTTTAAGCTTCTTCTTTGCCCAGCCACTCAGCCGGTCATCACTGGTTGCTGTAGAAATGCCACTTTTCATCACACATGACAATTCAATCGATAAATGGTTCCTTGTTGTTGAGTAGAATCAGAGAAGATGACATTTCAAAATGATGTCTTTTTTCATTTGCTGTCAGCTCACAAGGCACCCACTTATGGAGCTTTTTCACCTTCCTAATTTGCTTCCAATGCCAGATAACCATAGAATGGTTGACACTGAATTATTCTGCAACTTCTCTGGTAGTTGTAAGAGGATCAGCTTTGATGATCCTCTCAATAGGTCGTTGTCAACTTCTGATGGCCAGCCACTGTCCTGCTCATCTTCAAGGTTCTTATCTCCTTTGCAACACTTCTTGAACCACCACTGCACTGTATGTTCATTAGCAGTTGCTGGGCTAAATGTGTTGTTGATGTGAGTTGTCTTCACTGCTTTACTGCCCATTTTGAATTCGAATAAGAGAATCGCTTGAATGTGCTTTTTGTCTAACATCATTTCCCTAGTCTAAAATAAATATAAAATAAACAAAAAGTGATCAGTTATTAGCAAAATAACATAAAAAGAGAAATGTGCATTAAAACAATGTAAAACATAACCACAGATCTGGAAAAGGCCAGTTTTTATTCCAATCCCAAAGAAGGCAATACCAAAGAAAGTTCAAATTACACACAACTGAGCTCATTTCACACGCTAGTAAGGTTATGCTCAAAATCCTTCAAGCTACACTTCAGCAGTATGTGAATCGAGAATTTCTAGACACACAGGCTGGGTTGAAGAATGGCAGAGGAACCAGTGATCAAATTGCCAACATTACAGGATAATAGAGAAAGTGAGGGCATTTCAGAAAACATCTACTTCTGCTTCATTGACTGTGCTAAAGCTTTTGACTATAAATCATAACAACCTGGAAAATTCTTGAAGAGATGGGAATGCCAGACCACCTTTCCTGTCTCCTGAGAAAACTATATGCAGGACAAGAAACAACAGTTAGAACCGGAACATGGAACAATGGACTGGTTCAAAATTGGGAAGAGTACTACAAATCCGTATATTGTCACCCTGCTTATTCAACTTATATGCAGAATAAATCATGCAAAATGCCAGACTGGATGAATCACAAGCTGGAATAAAGATTGCTGGGAGAAATATCAACAACTTCGGATATGCTGATATTACCACTCTAATGGCAGAAAGTGATGAGGAACTAAAAAGCCTCCTGATGAGGGTGAAAGAAGAAAGTGGAAAAAAAAAAAACAACAACACACAACTGGCTTTTAAAACTCAGCATTCAAAAAGTGAAGATAATGACATCTGATCTCATCACTTCATGGCAAATAGAAGGGATAAAAGTAGAAGCAGTGACAGATTTTCTTTTGGGGGCCCTAAAATCACTGCAGATGGTGACTGCAGCCAGGAAATTAAAAGACGCTTGCTTCTTGTAAGGAAAAACCTAGACAGCATATTAAAAAGCAGAGACGTCACTGTGCCAACAGAAATCCATGTAGTCAAAGCTATGGTTTTTCCAGTAGTCGTGTATGGATGTGAGAGTTGAGCCATAAAGAAGGCTGAGCACCAGAGAATTAATTCTTTCGAATTGTGGTGCTCCAGAAGAACTAGAGAGTCCCCTGTGTGGCAAGATCAAACCAGTCAATCCTAAAGGAAATCAACCCTGAATATTCACCTGAAGGACTGATGCTGAAGCTGAAGCTCCAATACTTTGGCTACCTGATGTGAAGGGCTGACCCAATAGAAAAGACCCTGATGCTGGGAAAGATTGAAGGCAAAAGGAGAAGCGGGTGGCAGAGGGTGAGATGGTTGAATATCATCACCAACTCAGGGGACATGAGTCTGAGCAAACTCCAGGAGATAGTGAAGGACAGGGAAGGCTGACATGCTGCAGCCCACAGCGTCGCAGAGTCAGACATGACTTAGTAACTGAACAACAACAACAAAATAACATAACCACATTTATTTAAGAATGTATTTCAATATCAAATTTCAAGTTTAAAAAATGCAAAACTGCAATTAGTTTACACCAACCTCTAAAAAATTTAAAAAGCAGCAATAGCAAGAGTCTATTTGCATTTCAGGAGCATATTTGAGTGGCATCGATCCCAGCCTTCTAATTTTTATGTCTTCTAATCAAATGTACTAAATATTTCCTAAACGTCTCTTATAAGTGGTTTTTAATTGTTTTCTTTCAGCTTCATTTATTTAATATGAACCTGCATGTATAATGGCTACATGGTTCTTCATATGAATATTTCTTTTCTTTACTCAGTTCTTCAGGCTTTCTATATTAACTGCCTTGGCATAGCTAACTTATTCCACATTTCTTTGCCTCTGAAATTCCAAGAGGGTTTTCCTGTGCTCTTTTGGCCTTTCCCACTTTCTTTCTTTTCTTTCTCTCCCTAGATTCTTCTGGGCAGGAATATCAAATAACTATGAAGACATCTGATATTTCCAGAGAGAGGATTTTCTTGTAGGGAAAAAAAAAAAACTTTCTGGAAACAGGAAATCATTTTTAGTTGACCACATTAAGAGTTCCAAAACTAAAAGCGTTGGCAATTTTATTTTATTGCTTTTTGTGTTAGCATAATGTAGGCTTTCATACTTAGTCTGGATGTCTTAGTTGGAATTATTCTTTAGAAAATGATACATATAAAATATTCTGCAGAATGTAGATGTGTGTGCCAACAGTTCTACTTATCTATCAATCATCTTCTGTGAAATAAGCAATGCATATGAAACAAGAGAGCTATATATTGCAAACAAATCTAGAATAAGCAGTGATGTGTAATGTAACACAAAGAAAATCTTTTTGGTATCCCATGAAGAATTATTCTAATATATAATTTATTTGAATTTATGTGCTTGCTCTTGAATGCACACATTATCTTTTCATAAACTATTAAAATTTTAGAAGAAAAGGAATATGGCAACACAATTAATGTGCTAATTTTGTTTATATGGAAACAATTGACAATAGCACTGCTGCTGCTAAGTCGCTTCAGTCGTGTCCGGCTCTTCAGGGACTGCAGCCTACTAGGCTCCCCCGTCCCTGGGATTCTCCAGGCAAGAACACTGGAGTGGGTTGCCATTTTCTTCTCCAGTGCATGAAAGTGAAAAGTGAAAGTGAAGTCGCTCAGTCGTGTCCGACTCCTAGCGATCCCATGGCCTGCAGCCTACCAGGCTCCTCCGCCCGTGGGATTTTCCAGGCGAGAGTACTACTTTGACCTAAGTAACTCAGGGTTAAGCCATAGAATCTACCTGAAACCCATTAAGATGTAATTGAGTCAAATGGATTTCATACATTCCTTTTCCGTCTTGCCTCTCTCTACTCAAAATGTAAATTGTCAAGTAATAGAGAGAAACATTATTGAATTACCTCTTTTACAGTTTTTATTTTTGGTTACATTGGGTAGGGATCATGAAGAAGAGTCTTATGAAGAAGACTGAAACACAGGTTAAGTGCTCATCATTTTTGAAAAGCCATTAGTTCATTTTGCATATCTTGGGAAACTAAAGGAAAGTCAAAGGTACATCAGCATTTCTTTTCTGCATATGCCATGCACCCTCTGGTGACCTGAGTTTGGATCTGGCTTACCTTTTTGAAATATTATTGTTACCTCCATTATCTTGTAAAATCCTGACATCCCCTATTACAGTAATTTCTCTCTTAGCCTGATATTTTAAGTTTTAAAGAAAAAAACAAATTCAAGAAGAAAAAGGCCAGAATTTCCACTGAGCTTACCAAGAGGAAGAGTGGAGGATGAGATACTAGAGAGAAGGGAAAATTTTACTTTTTAATTTATATATCCTTTAAACCTTCCATTTTAATATTCTTAAATTGCATTTTACTACCTGCAGTTATCACGTTTCTAACAAAATTGCAAGAAAGAAACCCTGAGAAATCTGCTGCTTTATTGGATGATTAACACAAGAATGACCAGAAGCCAGGGGCAGCTGCTGCGGCTCCTTGTGTCCCAGTGGCTCAGTGGTGCAGCAGGTTTATGGCTGCATCTCACTTATGAAGGCCTACCTTCTCTTTGTTCAGGCTTTCTCTGGTGGCTCAGTAGTAAGGAACCCACCTACCAATGCAGGAGATGTGTTCCCTGGCTTGGTAAGATCCTTTGGGGGAAAGAAATGGCAAAGCACTCCAGTATTCTTGCCTGGGAAATTCCAAGGAGAGAGGGGACTGGCAGGCTAAAGTCCATGGGGTTGCAAGGAGTCTGACAGGATTGAGTGACTAAACAATAACTACAAGGAGAGAGTGAATGACTTTACACTGAAACACCCGAGGACTGAGCATCCTGACATTATTACTAGTGAGAGGAACCACCCTAAGAGAATGCAGAGTCCAGGGCAGTGTAATCTGAAAGGAATATGATGCACAGGTCAACTTCTTGATGCTACTCGGGGAGTGCTGACCACGATTGTCTACAGAACTTTGCAGAGCAAGTGCCTCTCCTTACCCCGCTGTGTGTTCCTGTCATTGAGATCCCATCTGGAGTATTCACTACTGACTCTGCAATGTTTACAACATTTCAGGTGCTTGATGAATGTTAAAGAAGGAAATACATGTACTAAATTGCCCTATAGGGATGATCACACTAGCATCTAGACTCTAAGGGACTCAGTGCCAAACTAAAGATTTTAGAGGGCATTAGATGTAGCATTAGATGTATAGAGGTTGAGAGAAATTGCCAGTAACAGAACACTCGCGGAGAGCAGAGGGAAGCAGGAAAAGCAGGAGAAGACCACCTCGAGGTGCCCCTTTTGCTAACTGGAATTGCCATGGAAAGCACCAGTCCAAAAAAGAGAGACACCCAGGTCTCTTCTAGGTCACAAAAGCTCTAAGTGGAAGATTTAGAATTGAAGGAACAAGAGTCAAAGTTTAGAAAATAGGGGTGGCTCATGATTTGTCATTTAATTTAGTGCTGTCTGGCACGTGCATTTTTGTGGATTCACTTTTGGCTTAACACATTTGCTAAGCCTCTTACCCCTCTGAGCCTTAGTTTTAAACATCCATAACTTTACTGTCAGCTCTTTAGAGTTTTAGGGGAAGAACCAACTCACATGAGCTCAACCTATATAAGCCTGGGTTATACCAAAATCAATGATTCCACCACTGAAGATTTTTTAAGTGGTTTCATGCTAAGTTGCTTCAGTCGTGTCAGACTCTTTGTGACCCTATAGCCTGTTAGGCTCCTCTGTCCTTGGGATTCTCCAGACAAGAATACTGGAGTGGGTTGCCATGTCCTAGAGGATCGTCCTGACCCAGGGATTGAACTCACATCTCTTACATCTCCTGCATTGGCAGGCAGATCCTTTACCACTAGTGCAACCTGGGAAGCCCTTTTAAGCATCTACTAATGGAGCCTGGTGGGCTGCAGTCCATGGGGTCGTTAAGAGTTGGTCACGACTGAGCGACTTCACTTTCACTTTTCACTTTCATGCATTGGAGAAGGAAATGGCAACCCACTCCAGTGTTCTTGCCTGGAGAATCCCAGGGACGGAGGAGCCTAGTAGGCTGCCGTCTATGGGGTCGGACACGACTGAAGTGACTTAGCAGCAAAAAGCAGTGTTCAATACAAATAACTGAAAAGAAGAGAAGCGAAAAGCAAAGGAGAAAAGGAAAGATACCTATTTGAATGCAGAGTTCCTAAGAATAGCAAGGAGAGATAAGAAAGCCTTCCTCACCAATCAATGCAAAGAAATAGAGGAAAACAATAGAATGGGAAAGACTAATGATCTGTTCAAGAAAATTAGAGATACCAAGGGAACATTTCATGCAAAGATGGGCACAATAAAGGACAGAAATGGTATGGACTTAACAGAAGCAAAAGATATTAAGAGGAGGGGGCAAGAATACACAGAAGAACTGTACAAAAAAGAGCTTCATGACCCAGATAATCACGATGGTGTGATCATTCACCTAGAGCCAGACATCCTGGAATGTGAAGTCAAGTGGGCCTTAGGAAGCATCACTACGAACAAAGCTAGTGGAGTTGATGGAATCCCAGTTGAGCTATTTCAAATCCTGAAAGATGATGCTATGAACATGCTGCACTCAATATGCCAGCAAGTTTGGAAAACTCAGCAGTGGCCATAGGACTGGAAAAGGTCAGTTTTCATTCCAATCCCAAAGAAAGGCAATGCCAAAGAATGCTCAAACTGCTGCACAATTGCACTCATCTCACACGCTAGTAAAGTAATGCTCAAAATTCTCCAAGCCAGGCTTCAGCAATACATGAACCGTGAACTTCCAGATATTCAAGCTGGTTTTAGAAAAGGTAAAGGAACCAGAGATCAAATTGTCAACATCCGCTGGATCATGGAAAAATGAAGAGTTCCAGAAAAACATCTATTTCTGCTTTATTGACTATGCCAAAGCCTTAGACTGTGTGGATCACAATAAACTGTGGAAAATTCTGAAAGAGATGGGAATTCCAGATGACCTGACCTGCATATAGCTTTCTTATATGCAGGTCAGGAAGCAACAGTTAGAACTGGACATAGAAAAACAGACTGGTTCCAAATAGGAATAGGAGTACATCAAGGCTGTATATTGTCCCCCTGCTTATTTAACTTCTATGCAGAGTACATCATGAGAAACTCTGGGCTGGAGCAAGCACAGGCTGGAATCAAAATTGCCGAAAGAGTATCAATAACCTCAGATATGCAGATGACACCACCCTTCTGGCAGATTGCAAAGAAGAACTAAAGAGCCTCTTGATGAAAGTGAAAGAAGAGAGTGAAAAAGTTGGCTTAAAGTTCAACATTCAGAAAACTAAGATCATGGCATCCAGTTCCATCACTTCATGGCAATAGAAGGGGAAACAGTGGCTGACTTTATTTTGGGGGGCTTCAAAATCACTGCAGATGGTGACTGCAGCCACAAAATTAAAAAATGCTTACTCCTTAGAAGGAAAGTTATGACCAACCTAAATAGCATATTCAAAAGCAGAGACATTACTTTGCCAACAAAGCTCTATCTAGTCAAAGCAATGGTTTTTCCAGTAATCATGTATGGATGTGAGAATTGGACTATAAAGAAAGCTGAGTGCCGAAGAATTGATGCTTTTGAACTGCGGTGTTGGAGAAGACTCTTGAGAGTCCCTTGGACAACAAGGAGATCCAACCAATCCATCCTAAAGGAGATCAGTTCTGGGTGTTCATTGGAAGGACCGATGCTGAAGCTGAAACTCCAATATTTTGGCCACCTGATGTGAAGAGCTGACTCATTTGAAAAGACCCTGAAGCTGGGAAAGATTGAAGGCAGGAGGAGAAGGGTACAACAGAGGATGAGATGGTTGGATGGCATCACCGACTCAATGGACATGAGTTTGAGTAAACTCCGGGAGTTAGTGATGGACAGGGAGGCCTGGCATGCTGCTGTCATGGAATCGCAAAGACTCAGACACGACTGAGCAACTGAACTGAATGTTCAATAGATTGCACTGGACTACTTGTAAAAGGGAATGTTAACTATGGTTCAGAGTCTCCCATTTTATAATTTTTTTTCCCTGGGGAGGCTCACCTGGCAGGGAACTGTACTTGTCTTTACTTTTTCCCAGCTCGCTACCTCAGGCTGGGTACCTCTGTTGAGAAAGGACCCATCTATGTAAGAACTGTTTTAATTGTATTACAGTGAAATTCATGACAGGAATAGCCGGGATTCATGGTCTCCTACAGCAGGTGCTGTGAGTGGATTTCCTGCTGAAGAGCCAGATTCCCCTGAAAGAAGGTTACCAAGTACAAGAAAAGGAAGTGTTGCCAACTATTAATAGAAAGACAATCCTTGCACACAGGTGTTGCCAGGCAAAGTCATGTTTATCCGAGACCATTGCTAACCAAAGGGCTTGGACTGCCTACTGAAAACTACAGCCTCAGAGTTTCCTTGGACTGTGCCAGAAGCATCTTTCCCAAGATCAGTGTTTACAGTGCACCAGTTTAAACCTTTTCTGTCCTTTATCCTTAGTTACTCTTTTTCACTGAAATACACCTTTACACATAAAAATGCATCTAGGAGATTGCGAATGGCTGGACCATTGGAAATACAATCACAGAATCAATTGAAGAAAATACAATTAATTTTGAAAATAAATTTATTATCAAATCTTACACAACAATGTCTAATTTCTTCCAAGAGAATTGGATACCAGTGTCAAACTCTGTGTGCTGAAATTTCTTGCTACTAACAGTAATATGTTATCCTTTTTCCAGCCACTGATGGTGACATGATCCTGTTTTTTTTTTTTTAATATTTCTTTATTTGACTGAGTTGGATTATAGTTGCAGCATAAAGAATATTTATTGTGTTATGAGGATCTTCTGTTGCAGCACACAGCACTCTGGGCTTAGTTGCTCTGGAGCGCGTGGATCTTAGTTCCTGGACCAAGGATCAAACCCGTGTACTCTGCATTACAAGGTGGATTATTAACCACTGAACCACCAGGAAAGTCTCTTGTTTTGTTTTTTAATGAAAATTCTGGAAGATACAGAAACTTAGAATTAAAAAAGGAAAAAGCATCCATGATTTTAGATTCTCCAATAACTATATTGATGTATTTGTCTGGAAAAATCTATTTTCTCTGTTGGTACTTTGTGTTTTCTCAGCAGTTATTTGTTAATATTTATGGAGCATGTGTTAGTCGTGATACCTCTACATTGTCTACATATAACTTTATTTTATCCTCACCCCAATCCTACAAATTAGATACTCTATTTTACAAAAGAGGAAACTGAAGTTCAGAGAAGTTCAGGGAAAACTCCATACCACACAGTAAAGAAAAGATTGAGATTCAAACCCAGATCTGATTCCAACCATCATTTGTTAGCCTTTACTGTCAATACTGCAAGGGAGGTCACAAACACAGACACACTTGAAGATGGATCATCCACGAGGGTAACCACCACTTTTTTTTAGACAGGGGAAAAAAAAACTGTTACATTCTCTGAAATTTGTTAATCTATGCATTTATGGTTAAATTTAACAAGGCTGGAGACCACTGAGACCAAGATGTCCTCCTAAAATAAATGTCGCCTTTCAGAATCAGAGACGTTTGGCAATCCTCACCAAGCCACATGTGCTTATTTGTTACATATGCAGCAGCAAACAGATGTGCAGACATTGCAGAGCACAGAGAAGCTTGTGCTGGAGATTGTTTGTCCCAAACTTGACATTTAAATTCTCTGGGGAAATATTAAGTCATTGAAGCTATACATAGTTCTAAGAACACAAGAGGTTTTAATATTTTTTAAACGAATGGATGATTATCAAGAAACACAAGGCAGTTCAAACATGCTTAATTTAAGGTGGACTAGTCTCCAGTACTCTTGCCTGGAAAATGCCATGGATGGAGGAGCCTGGTGGGCTGCAGCCCATGGGGTCGCTAAGAGTCGGACACGACTGAAGCGACTTCACTTTCACTTTTCACTTTCATGCATTGGAGAAGGAAATGGCAACCCACTCCAGTGTTCTTGCCTGGAGAATCCCAGGGACGGAGGAACCTGGCGGGCTGCCGTCTATGGGGTCGCACAGAGTCGGACACGACTGAAGCGACTTAGCAGCAGCAGCAGCAGCAGCAGTGTCACTGAATTCAGATTTTCCTGATCACAGGCGTATTAATACATAGTCTAGCTTGGGCTTACGCTAGCTTGGGCTTAGGCTTCAGGCAGCATATGGTGAAGATCTCACCTGTACCAACAGTTGTTCTTTGCCTCAGTTTCTCCAAAAAGTTTACCTAATGATACTTCAGAGCTCTGTTGTGAACAGGAGTAAAAGAACCATGAAATGTCTGGAACTATGCCTGCTCAGAGTTTGCATTTAAGAAGCATTAGCAATTCAACACTGGAACAGTCAACAGAATCCATAACTTGTGAATATACTGTTTTCTAATTTTAATGGATTTTGTACAGTGTTTCTTTTTCATCTTGCAGTACATGATTGAAAATTCAAGAAAAACTCAAAACATACTTAGTTCAAAACCGTTGCTCCTAGACTTTGATCTTGCTCTCCTTTATGGCATACTTGCTTAGTCTTCATGATTTCATTCCACATTAAGGGCTCTCTCATGTTTTTTCTTGTTTTACATCAATTGCCAAGTCACTTAAAGTACTAATCCTATGCTTTTATTATGTTTATTAGCCTGTGTCTCTATGATCTCTCAGTATGAAGTCATTTTTTTCTCTATCATTTTAATAATTTATCCAAACTCCAAATCACAAGTTAAAACTATATAGCTGAAATGATCAAGTACAGAAAAAAGAAAGCTATTAAGCCAAACGAGCATTAGCAAATCAGAAAAGATGCTTCTAAATCCCAGAGTTGCCCAATTAGTCAGTGAGACACTGTGTGAATCACTTGTGATTCCCTCATCTAGCTTCTCCATCTGTAAAATAAAGATCATAACATCTGTTAGTCCTCCCTCCAAGGGTATTGTGAAATAAAATATTATATGTGGAAGTCCCTTGTAAATTCTATAATCTGAGGGTTTGGAAGCTTGTTTATTTAAAACTTCACAATGAGAGATAAGTGAAAGTTCTCTATAAGCAGTGCAGCACATATGTTACACATGACTTTGTATAAGAGCTTATTTATTTTAATCCTTCATGATGGAGGCACTGTGGTGTGATTTGGCATTTTACAACACTGTGCAGGCTTTCCATGAAAGACAGTCTATAACACTAAATAGAATCTCATAAAGGCCCGGTATGCAGTCTTGGAAGTTATGTACTGTAGGTGTCCAGAGAAGGAAATGAGAACCTGAGACTCTCTGGGCTCTTCAGGGAACGTATATAAAGAGGTGGGTTTTGGACTCCAGCATGGAAGGTTGGTAGGTTGAAACAGAGAACTGAAGCTGGGGTTCCAGATGGAGGAACAACTTGAGTGAACATACACAGAGGTAGAAGAGCACAAAGGCTGGACAATGGACTGCCAGCAGTGCAGAGGAGCTTTCCTGTAGGAAGCAGTGGGAGATGAAACTGGCAAGACTGAGCTGGTCTAAATGGGATGCCAGAGGAATGAGGCACTTTGTTAACCCAACACATTTAAAGGGAAAGCCACTGAAAGGGTTCTGAGCACGAGAACGATGTGATAAAAACTGTGAACTCTAGCTTCAGACTAACTAGTTTCTAGTCCAAACTGACCTATTAGCCAATGTTTTCTTAGGCAACACTTACTGGACATGCATGGCGAAATGGAAAAAGTGTGATTCTGGGAGTCAAGGCGGGCCTGAGGAATGAGGCCTCTTTTCTGGACCTACCTTCGGCCAGCACGGCCAGCAAAGCCATCTTATAGCCTGGCTCTTTCCCATTGCTTCTGGAACAGCTTTGCCACATCTTTATTTCATTGAATTTCTATCAGCATTCCTCTAGGTTAAGAGCACAGAAACAGGTTAAAAGATATTTTCTCCTGAAAGTCTTCAAAAAGGTTCCAAACTGTCCTGTCTGCTATTAATTCTTTTTCCATTCCTTTATTGCCCAATCTTCTTCAGTTCGTCATATTGCCTCTTAGCATGGAGTGTGTTTCTACATCACAATTAGAAACATATGATGGCATTTAAATGACCGTTTCCTGTCCAGGTTCATCATTAAAATGCCCTTTGTTGCTAACAAGTTCCAACTCATATTAAAGTATTTTAACATCAGATATAGTCTTAATACTAAAATTATCCTCAGTCAACCTTGTGTTCAGTTCAGCTCAGTTCAGTTGCTCAGTCGTGTCCAACTCTTTGCAACCCCATGGATGGCAAGCACGCCAGGCCTCCCTGTCCATCACTTTGTGTAGAGAGTTGGAAAATTATTTTTGTATCTACTGTGGCTTATGTCCATTGCATTTGGCCAGAAAGAAAAATATTTGGTTCTAAAGCTACTTGTGGGTCCCATATTGATTATTTAGGTACTGACATGCTAGCAGTAAGATTTTTCTTTCCTTTTCTTTCTTTTTTATTAGGAAAAATTAAATCATTGTACACATTTGCACTCATTTTCTCAAAACTGGGAATAGGAGTGAACTTGAGTTTTCACATATACTTTAATTTTTTTCTCAGTTTCCTGAGAATGGCAGAAACCTGACAAACATAGATTTGGAATGAGCATTATTTAAACCATGCTCCGCAAAACCTAACTGGTAGACAAAAGGCAAGTCTGCAATAACTACTAAGCCAGTAAAGAAGTCTGAGGAGAGTCAGTGAAGTTAACAAGGTATCCATCACACTGAAGTAGAAATATGAGGAGCCTACAATGGCCACAGTAGAGAAATGAGAATCACAGTTTCTAAGTTTCTATTTATTCTTTCTCATAGAAATGGATGTAACTTGAGGTAAATTGTCTCACCTTCAAGAATGTGTTTGTATTTTACTTTTCACACTATAAAATATTATAGACACTCTATATCCCAAATGAGAATGGTCTATCTAGGGATCAGTTTGAAGTCCTCAGGAAATAAACACTAAACAATGGTAGAAATCCCTGATGGAGATTTATGAGTCTGGAAACCTTGATAATATCATTGCCATCTGAGTTTTAAAATTGTTATAAAATAAGAACAGACTTAGAACGTCATTACTATGAAATTATTCCCTATGCCTGTTCATCAGTAATATTTTACAAATATGAAGTGATGTTTCAAGATGTTCTAGGGTGTTTACTTTCTAGTTTGTTATTGTTACACTTAAAACATCCAGAGGTGAAATTATATGGAACTAGACATCAAGGTGTTCAATATATGTCCCCAGTTTTTCTATAGTTTGATTGTGGTCTGTCACGAGCTCTCTCTCTTTGGAGAATTATTTACACATGCCCATTCTTTCTCAAATAAAGATTTGAGGTAATTAAAAGGGATTTTTTTTTAATAAAACAACACATTCCTACTAAGAATTCATTACTGAAATGAGATGATAAAAACCTAAAACTATCTCTTGCCATTTTTTGAAAGTTATATTTTTATAAATTACATTTTCAAAGCCAGCACTTCTCCCAGATGATGAAGCAAAATGAAAACAATGTTTTAAATCAAAGAAAGAATGCTTGTGGTAGAGAGGGAGGAGGGGGGAAGCATATTAGTCCTCAGAACTATTCTTATTTTCAACTACAGTTAATTCTAATCCTTTATACATGTCATTAATACATATACAATATCAGTTGTGCATATGTCTATTGTGCTATCCAATGACACAAGATATTGTCACTGCTTATAGCCAAATGGGAGAAATAAGTGAATGTGTGTATTTGTCTGTATACGTATAAGAGAATGAGGATGGGCATGTAAATATCAGAAAACATTTTAGGAAACACAAGAGTAAGAGGGAGTTTTAATATATTGTCCAGATATGTAATCATACAGGAAACTAGAGACAAAAATTTTTCAAACCAGATAGTTCACAGAAAAAGTGAGATTTCATGGTTCATGAGAGTAGGAGAGTGACTTAGCAGAAAGGAAGTAAAGAAATACCATGTGTTACATACCTCTGTGTGACCCATCAGGTCATTCTCCTTTTATTTCTCTCTGCCTCAAAAAAAGGGGCTGCTTTGACCCCATCAAAGGGCCACTGATGTAGTCTGGCTTCTGGATAAGTTTGAGTTTATTTTTTAATTTTTTTTAATTTTTACTTTATTTTACTTTACAATACCGTATTGGTTTTGCCATACATTGACATGAATCCACCATGGGTGTATATGAGATCCCAATCCTGAATCCCCCTCCCACTTCCCACCCCACTTCCTCTCTCTGGATCATCCCTGTGTACCAGCCCCGAGCATCCTGTATCCTGTATCAAACATAGGCTGGTGCTTCATTCTTACATGATAGTATACATGTTTCAATGCCATTCTCCCAAATCATCCCACCCTCTCCCTCTCCCACAGAGTCCAAAAGTCCGTTCTATACATCTGTGTCTCTTTTGCTGTCTCGCATACAGGGTCATCATTGCCATCTTTTTAAATTCCATATATATGTGTCAGTATACTGTATTGGTGTTTTTCTTTCTGGCTTACTTCACTCTGTATAATAGGTTCCAGTTTCATCCATCTCATTAGAACAGATTCAAATGAATTCTTTTTGATGGCTGAGTAATACTCCATTGTGTATATGTACCACAGCTTTCTTATCCATTCATCTGCTGATGGACATCTAGGTTGTTTCCATGTCCTGGCTATTATAAACAGTGCTGCAATGAACATTGGGGTACATGTGTCTCTTTCAATTCTGGTATCCTTGGTGTGTATGCCCAGCAGTGGGATTGCTGGGTCATAAGGCAGTTCTATTTGCAGTTTTTTAAGGAATCTCCACACTGTTCTCCATAGTGGCTGTAATAGTTTGCGTTCCCACCAGCAGTGTAAGAGGGTTCCCTTTTCTCCACACCCTCTCCAGCATTTATTGCTTGTAGACTTGTGGATCGCAGCCATTCTGACTGGTGTGAAATGGTATCTCATTGTGGTCTTTATTTGCATTTCTCTGATAATGAGTGATGTTGAGCATCTTTTCATGTGTTTGTTAGCCATCCGGATGTCTTCTCTGGAGAAATGTCTGTTTAGTTTTTGGCCCATTTTTTGATTGGGTCGTTTATTTCTCTGGAATTGAGCTGCATGAGTTGCTTGTATATTTTTGAGATTAGTTGTTTGTCAGTTGCTTCGTTTGCTATTATTTTCTCCCATTCAGAAGCCTGTCTTTTTACCTTGGTTATAGTTTCCTTTGTTGTGCAGAAGCTTTTAATTTTAATTAGATCCCATTTGTTTATTTTTGCTTTTATTTCGAGTATTCTGGGAGGTGGATCATAGAGGATCCTGCTGTGATTTATGTCGGAAAGTGTTTTGCCTATATTCTCTTCTAGGAGTTTTATAGTTTCTGGTCTTACATTTAGATCTTTAATCCATTTTGAGTTTATTTTTGTGAGTGGTGTTAGAGAGTGATCTAGTTTCATTCTTCTACAAGTGGTTGATCAGTTTTTCCAGCACCACTTGTTAAAGAGATTGTCTTTACTCCATTGTATATTCTTGCCTCCTTTGTCGAAGATAAGGTGTCCATAGGTGTGTGGATTTATCTCTGGGCTTTCTATTTTGTTCCATTGATCTATATTTCTGTCTTTGTGCCAGTACCATACTGTCTTGATGACTGTGGCTTTGTAGTAGAGCTTGAAGCCAGGCAGGTTGATTCCTCCAGTTCCATTCTTCTTTCTCAAGATTGCTTTGGCTATTTGAGGTTTTTTTGTATTTCCATACAAATCTTGAAATTATTTGTTCTAGTTCTGTGAAAAATACCGCTGGTAGCTTGATAGGGATTGCATTGAATCTATAGATTGCTTTGCGTAGTATACTCATTTTCACTATATTGATTCTTCCGATCCATGAACACGGTATATTTCTCCATCTATTAGTGTCCTCTTTGATTTCTTTCATCAGTGTTTTATAGTTTTCCATATATAGGTCTTTAGTTTCTTTAGGTAGATATATTCCTAAGTATTTTATTCTTTTCGTTGCAATGGTGAATGGAATTGTTTCCTTAATTTCTTTTTCTACTTTCTCATTATTAGTGTATAGGAATGCAAGGGATTTCTGTCTGTTGATTTTATATCCTGCAACTTTACTATATTCATTGATTAGCTCTAGTAATTTTCTGGTGGAGTCTTTAGGATTTTCTGTGTAGAGGATCATGTCATCTGCAAACAGTGAGAGTTTTACTTCTTCTTTTCCAATTTGAATTCCTTTTATTTCTTTTTCTGCCCTGATTGCTGTGGCCAAAACTTCCAGAACTATGTTGAATAGTAGCGGTGAAAGTGGGCACCCTTGTCTTGCTCCTGACTTTAGGGGAAATGCTTTCAGTTTTTCACCATTGAGGATAATGTTTGCTGTGGGTTTGTCAAATATAGCTTTTATTATGTTGAGGTATGTTCCTTGTATTCCTACTTTCTGGAGAGTTTGTATCATAAATGGATGTTGAATTTTGACAAAGGCCTTCTCTGCATATATTGAGATAATCATATGGCTTTTATTTTTCCGTTTGTTAATGTGGTGAATTACATTGATTGATTTGTGGATATTGAAGAATCCTTGCATCCCTGGGATAAAGCCCACTTGGTCATGGTGTATGATCTTTTTAATGTGTTGTTGGATTCTGATTGCTAGAATTTTGTTAAGGATTTTTGCATCTATGTTCATCAGTGGTATTGGCCTGTAGTTTTCTTTTTTGGTGACATCTTTGTCAGGTTTTGGTATTAGGGTGATGGTGGCCTCATAGAATGGGTTTGGAAGTTTACCTTCCTCTGAAATTTTCTGGAAGAGTCTCAGTAGGATAGGTGTTAGCTCTTCTCGAAATTGTTGGTAGAATTCAGCTGTGAAGCCGTCTGGACCTGGGCTTTTGTTTGCTGGAAGATTTCTGATTACAGTTTCAATTTCCGTGCTTTGATGGGTCTGTTAAGGTTTTCTATTTCTTCTTGGTTCAGTTTTGGAAAGTTGTACTTTTCTAAGAATTTGTCCATTTCTTCCACGTTGTCCATTTTATTGGCATATAATTGCTGATAGTAGTCTCTTATGATCCTTTGTATTTCTGAGTTGTCTGTTGTGATCTCTCCATTTTCATTTCTAATTTTATTGATTTGATTTTTCTCTCTTTGTTTCTTGATGAGTCTGGCTAATGGTTTGGCAATTTTATTTATCCTTTCAAAGAACCAGCTTTTTGCTTTCTTGATTTTTGCTATGGTCTCTTTCGTTTCTTTTGCATTTATTTCTGCCCTAATTTTTAAGATTTCTTTCCTTCTACGAACTCTGGGGTTCTCCATTTCTTCCTTTTCTAGTTGCTTTAGGTGTACAGTTAGGTTATTTATTTGACTTTTTTCTTGTTTCTTGAGGTATGCCTGTATTGATATGAACTTTCCTCTTCAGACTGCTTTGATAGTGTCCCACAGGTTTTGGGTTGTTGTGTTTTCATTTTCATTCGTTTCTATGCATATTTTGATTTCTTTTTTGATTTCTTCTGTGATTTATTGGTTATTCAGAAGCGTGTTGTTCAGCCTCCATATGTTGGAATTTTTAATAGTTTTTCTCTTGTAATTGAGATCTAATCTTAATGTATTATGGTCAGAAAAGATACTTGGAATGATTTCGATTTTTTTGAATTTATCAAGGTTAGATTTATGGCCCAGGATGTGATCTATCCTGGAGAAGCTTCCATGAGCACTTGAGAAAAAAGGTGAAATTCATTGTTTTGGGGTGAAATGTCCTATAGATATCAGTTAGGTCTAATTGGTCTATTGTATCATTTAAAGTTTGCGTTTCTTTGTTAATTTTCTGTTTGGTTGATCTGTCCATAGATGTGAGTGGGGTATTAAAGTCTCCCACTATTACTGTGTTATTGTTAATTTCCCCTTTCATACTTGTTAGCATTTGTCTTACATATTGCGGTGCTCCTATGTTGGGTGTATATATATTTATAATTGTTATATCTTCTTCTTGGATTGATCCTTTGATCATTATGTAGTGGCCTTCTTTGTCTCTTTTCACAGTCTTCACTTTAAAGTCTATTTTATCGGATATGAGTATAGCTACTCCTGCTTTCTTTTGGTCTCTATTTGCGTGGAATATCTTTTTCCAGCCCTTCACTTTCAGTCTGTATGTGTCCCTTGTTTTGAGGTGGGTCTTTTGTAGGCAGCATATATAGGGGTCTTGTTTTTGTATCCATTCAGCCAGTATTTGCCTTTTGGTTGGGGCATTCAACCCATTTACGTTTAAGGTAATTATTGATAAGTATGATCCTGTTGCCATTTACTTTATTGTTTTGGGTTCGGGTTTATATGCCCTTTTTATGTTTCCTGTCTAAAGAATATCCTTTAGCATTTGTTGGAGAGCTGGTTTGGTGGTGCTGAATTCTCTCAGTTTTCGCTTATCTGTAAAGCTTTTGATTTCTCCTTCATATTTGAATGAGATCCTTGCTGGGTACAGTAATCTGGGCTGTAGGTTATTTTCTTTCATCACTTTAAGTATGTCTTGCCATTCCCTCCTCGCCTGAAGAGTTTCTATTGAAAGATCTGCAGTTATCCTTATGGGAATCCCCTTGTGTGTTATTTGTTGTTTTTCCCTTGCTGCTTTTAATATTTGTTCTTTGTGTTTGGTCTTTGTTAATTTGATTAATATATGTCTTGGGGTGTTTCGCCTTGGGTTTATCCTGTTTGGAACTCTGGGTTTCTTGGACTTGGGTGATTATTTCCTTCCCCATTTTAGGGAAGTTTTCAACTATTATCTCCTCAAGTATTTTCTCATGGTCTTTCTTTTTGTCTTCTTCTTCTGGGACTCCCATTATTCGAATGTTGGAGCGTTTCATATTGTCCTGGAGGTCTCTGAGATTGTCCTCATTTCGTTTAATTCGTTTTTCTTTTTTCCTCTCTGATTCATTTATTTCTACCATTCTATCTTCTATTTCACTAATCCTATCTTCTGCCTCCGATATTCTACTATTTGTGGCCTCCAGAGTGTTTCTGATCTCTTTTATTGCATTATTCATTGTATATTGACTCTTTTTTATTTCTTCTAGGTCCTTGTTAAACCTTTCTTGCATCTTCTCAATCCTTGTCTCCAGGCTATTTATTTGAGATTCCATTTTGATTTCAAGATTTTGGATCATTTTCACTATCAATATTCGGAATTCTTTCTCAGGTAGATTCCCTATATCTTCCTCTTTTGCTTGGCTTGGTGGGCTTTTCTCCTGTTCCTTTACCTGCTGGGTATTCCTCTGTCTCTTCATCTTGGTTATATTGCTGCGTTTGTGGTGGACTTTCTATTTTCTGGGAATTTGTGGAGTTCTCTTTATCATGGAGTTTCCTCTCTGTGGATGGGGTTATATCAGTGGTTTGTCAAGGTCTCTTGGTTAGGGAAGCTTGTGTTGGAGTTCTGGTGGGTGGAGCTGGATTTCTTCTCTCTGGAGTGCTATGAAGTGTCCAGTAATGGGTTATGAGATGTCAATGAATTTGGAGTAATTTTGTGCTGCCTGTATATTGAGGCTCAGGGGTGTGTTCCTGTGTTGCTGGAGAATTTGAGAGGTATGTCTTGCTCTGGAACTTGTTGGCCCTTGGGTGGTGCTTGGTTTCAGTGTAGGTATGGAGGCGTTTGATGAGCTCCTATCGATTAATGTTCCCTGGATTCAGGATTTCTCTGATGTTCTCAGGATTTGGACTTAAGTCTCCCGCTTTTGGTTTTCAGTTTTATTTTTACAATAGCCTCAAGGCTTCTCCATCTATACAGCACCGATTATAAAACATCTAGGTTAAAGATGAAAGGTTTCTCCACATTGAGGGACACCCAGAGAGTTTCACTGAGTTACATGGAGAAGAGAAGAGTGGTGGGGGTAGTTAGAGGTGACTGGGATGAGATGAGGTGGGTTCAAAAGAGGAGAGAGCGAGCTAGCCAGTAATCACTTCCTTATGTGCACTCCACAGACTGGACCGCTCAGAGGTGTTCACAAAATTATACAGGGAAGAGGAGAGGGAGGAAGTAGATGGAGGTTGCCAGGAAGATGAAAGAGGGAAATGAAAAGGAGAGAGACAGATCCAGCCAGTAACCAGTTCCCTGAGTGTTCTCCACCGTCTGGAAGACACAGAGATTCACAGAGTTGGGAAGGGAAGAAAAGGGGGAGGGAGAAGACAGAGACAACCTGGTAGAGAGAAAGGAGAGTCCAAAGGAGGAGAGAGTGGTCAAGCCAGTAATCTCACTCTCAGGTAAAATTGGGTACTGAAGATTGGGTTTTTGAATGTACAAAATTGACAACAAATACCAAAAAGCTAAGGATAAAAATCTGGAGTAGAGATTGGATTTTCAAAAATACAATATTAAAAAAAAGAAGTAGAAGAAGAAGGAAAAAAGAAAAAAAAAACCACAAGAATTATTAAAAACAACAACAACATCAACTTCAAAAAGACTATATACGACATTTGCTTTAAAAATAGGGTCTCTTTCTTCTTCTTTTTTTTTTTTTTTTTTTTTGAAAAGTGATAATAGGTTATAAAAATAAAAATTAGAGAAATAGAGGACTTAACAATTTAAGAAAGTTAAAAAAAATAAAAAAAAAAGAGAAAAAACATTCACACATCAACGTAAAAAAAAAAAAAAAAGAATGCTTGTAAAAATAGTAAAAATATATCTGGCCCTTTCTCTGGTGTTGTGGGCAGTGTGGGGTCACTTCCAAGGCAGTTCCCTCTGCTTAACTTCTTCTGTTTGCTGGTCTCTTCACTGTCTGATTTCCGTCTTGACTCAGGGAGGGAGGTGGTGGACTTTTTTTTTTTTTTTTTTAGGCTCACTTGTTCAGTAGCGCTGTGGAGAGGGAGGGATACTGCAAACAAATATTACTAGCGTGTGCTTGCAGTGTCTCATCTGCGCCTGTCTTTCCCCTGCTCACGGCGCACACCGCTCAGGCTCTAAGTTGTTCTGCCAGGGAGCCGTCAGAGGCAGGTCCCAGGCTTCACGCACTTCTCCGGTCTAAGCCGCTCAGGCTCGGCACTCAGGTAGTCTTCAGAGGCGCATATTTGATTGGGCCTGCATTTTGTGCTCTTCCCAGGTCCGAGTAGCTCAGGAGTTTGGCGAGCGCAATTGCTGCGACTGGTCGCCTTTCCCTGCTGCTCAGTTTTCTGGGTGTACCGCTGGCGTTCCTTCTCAGGCGGGTGATGACTGTCCAGAAGCCCCAGAGGTCTTAGTTAGCAAAGAAGCCTGCTCGCATTTTGGTAGGTAATGACTCTCTTGAGCTGCGATTGCCCCCTTCCAGCCCTTAAGGCTCTGGCTGCCTGTCACCAGAGGGGGATGGTCTGCAGCCGGCTATTTCCATTCCGTCCTTTGTTCTGTGCGCAGTCCTGGCGGTGTCTTATGTTTGAGCGTTCCGCATGGTAGCTATCCCACAGTCTGGATTGCTAGCCCAAGTTAGTTCACTCTGATCTCGCATGGGCCCTCTGATCACACGTGGGGCAGGTGTTCCAGCCCGAGTCTTTGCAGCCCGCGCCTCCCGCGGCCCAGTTCTTACAAAGCACTGCAGTCCACGTTTCCCACGTCTCCCTGCCCAGCCCCCAACTTGTTAGTGGCGGATGCAGGCGTCTGCGCTGTTTTTCCGCTGGGGGAGTTACTGTTGGGCTCGTAATCTGTTGGTTTTAGTTATTTTTCCTTCCTGTTATGTTGCCCTCTGTGCTTCCAAGGCTTGCCCCAGACTCGGCAGTGAGAATGTTTCCTGGTGTTTGGAAACCTCTCTTCTTACGAGTCTCTTCCTGTGACGGGATTCCCTTCCCGGGACGGAGCTCCCTCCCTACCTCCTTTGTCTCTTTTTTCGTCTTTTATATTTTTTCCTACCTGTTTTTGAAGCCAATGATCTGCTTTTCTGGGTGTCTGATGTCCTCTGCCAGCATTCAGAAGTTGTTTTGTGGAATTTACTCAGCGTTGGAATGTTCTTTTGATGAGTTTGTGAGGGAGAAAGTGGTCTCCCCGTCCTATTCCTCCACCATCTTGGGACCCTACTCGATAAGTTTGAGTTTATTTCTTCTGGTCTCCATTCCTCAACACTTTGGCATTAAGAGTGGTAACATCTCACCATTGGTGGTCCCCATTCCTGCCCTATTTGTGCTGATCCACTTTTACTCCAGACAAACTTTTATTATCTGTCACTTTATAAATAAATGCTCATCCAAAGATCTTTTTTTCTGCTGGGAACTTGGCTGATACAATAGTTGGTACCAGAAGTGGCTCCAGGAAGCATACTCCTTGAACTGAGACTCTGGAACTGAGACTCTGGGATTAACACATCATATATTGGAGGAGTACTAGGATAAAACTCTTTGCTGGGGATGTAAGGTAGGGATGAAGTGAAGTGAAAGTTGCTTAGTCGTGTCTGACTCTTTGTGACTCCATGGACTATACAGTCCATGGAATTCTCCAGACCAGAATACTGGAGTGGATAGCTGTTCCCTTCCCCAGGGGATCTTCCCAACCCAGGGATCAAACCCAGGTCTCCTGCATTACAGGCAGATTCTTTACCAGCTGAGCCACGGGAGAAGCCCAAGAATACTGGAGTGGGTAGCCTATCCCTTCTCCAGGGGATCTTCCCAACCCAGGGATCGAACCCAGGTCTCCTGCATTGCAGGCAATTTCTTTACCAGCTGAGCCACGAGAGAAGCCCAAGAATACTGGAGTGGGTAGCCTATCCTTTCTCCAGGGGATCTTCCCAGCCCAGGGATCGAACCCAGGTCTCCTGCATTGCAGGCAGATTCCCTATCAGCTGAGCTACCAGGTGAGGTAAGGATTACAGTTGGCATAGTGTAGCCTTGTAAATTTTCAAGTTACCACTGTGGTTGCATGAGATGAAGAGCTAGCAGAGATCAAGTGACAATTTAGATTTTACAGTCATTTGCTGTAGTCCATGGGGTCGTGAAGTCAGGCATGACTGAGCGACTTCACTTTCACTTTTCACTTTCATGGATTGGAGAAGGAAATGGCAACCCACTCCAGCGTTCTTGCCTGGAGAATCCCAGGGACACGGGAGCCTAGTGGGCTGCCGTGTATGTGGTCACACAGAGTCGGACACGACTGAAGCGACTTGGCAGCAGCAGCTTCTTTCTGCAGTCCTAGAGAATATTGTCAACTAAAAAAAAAGAAAAAAAAAAAACCTAAAAGTTGAGAGTTATGTTTTATTAGGCAGACAGAACTGAGTACGAAAGCCCAGGACACAGCCTCTCACAGCTCTGAGGGATGGCTCCAAAGAAGTAAAGGAGGAGTCAGGATATATCAGAGTTTTTACAACAAAGATCAAGTAGGCAGAACATCAAACGCTTACTGTTAATTAAAGAAAACCAGATATCTCAAGTTAAGGAATCTGGCATTTTTCTATGTATGGAAAGATGAAAGAGTCTGGGCTCACTGAAATCATTCCTGTGATATGCACCTCAGCTATCCTGTGCCAGTATCCTCTGCTCTCTCATCCTGAGTCTCCTCAGGGTGTATCGTTAGGGATGGCTGCAGTGTGAGGGCTTGGTGGCTGCAATATCCTTTGTTTACGGATATGGCAGGCAACAATTTTTCATTGCCAACATCCACAGGGGAAAAGAGAATGAAAACTATGAACAAGTAATTACAAATGCCCACAGGAAGTCAGAAGTTTTCCTGAGTCACTTTGAAGGAACCGTTCTCTCTAGTCACTCAGAAGATATAGATAATCAAGCTCATAGCATGACTATAAAGGTTGTAGAGTCATAGTACTAATTACAGATCAGGCCGGCCAGATCTTCTATGCTAGGAGAAAGTCAGTCATCAAACAACAGAACCATGAAACGCAATTTTGAAAAAACAACAGAACTGTGCCTAATTGGATGGGATATTTTGGAAGATATAGATGAAGTTATATGAAGTGAATCTCTAGATTTTCTTGAACCCTTGCTTCACTGAGTTTATAATAAGTTAGAGCCCAGCATAGCCTGTTCTGAGGAACACAAGAACCTATTTATAAAAAAGAAGAATGAAGTTTAAAGTCATCCTGCCAGGTAGAAAAATTCTCATCCAGCAGAAGTGTTGCAGGAAGGTGGACCCCTTCCAGGGCCCGAAACTGGGCTCTTGTCTAACTCTCAGAAATGAATTGTCTGAGGAGACACATCTGCTTACAAAGCAAGAGATTTTATTGCAAAAGGGCACCTGGGTGGAGAGCAGTAGGGTAAGGGAATCCAGGAGAACTGCTCTGCCACATGGCTTGCAATGTTGGGTTTTATGGTGATGGGATTAGTCTCTGGGTGGTCTTTGATCAATCATTCTAATTCAGAGTCTTTCCTGGTGGCGCACGCATCGCTCAGCCAAGATGGATGCTAGCGAGAGGGATTCTGGGAAGTGGACGGACACACAGTGTCTCCTTTAGACCTTTCCCGAACTCTTTTGGTTGGTGGTGGCTTATTAGTTCCATATTCCTTATCAGGATCTCCTGTCATAAAACAACTCATGCAAATGGTTACTATGGTACCTGGCCAGGGTGGGCGGTTTCAATCAGTGTGCTTCCCCTAACAGAAATGCTTGCAGAAGCCAAGGGAACATGGAATTGGATGGTGAAAGTAGGCCTTTGTGATAATCTGTTCTTGGAGTGGCTGGCTACAAAAGGAAAATTCAGATGCTGCATTTTATGGTATTTTTTTAAACTCTTTTCCCCATTAGTTCCTTATATGAAAAATAGCAGTAGTTAACATTTTCAGACTTTGGGAAGGAATATGATGATTGACATTACCCCATAATGATACAATAGCTGTTGAGACTTTGTTCTTACTTGTTGCAAACAAAGGCTTTCCAACTAGACAAACACAACATTGGGTGCTGAGGGGCAAAAACGACTGACTTCTTTGGTATTCCAAAAAAAGTTTCCCATACCCTCTGACTTTCAGTCAATGGGGAGCAAAGCATACGGTAGGAAGTAGGAAAGAGAGTGATGGAAGGGAACTTCCTCTGTTGGCTCCTTTCTGGTGGAGTTAGGTAAGGCTGGCTATACTCTCAATGGAAAACAAAACAAGACAAAACCTGCTTCTCCCCAGGTGGTCTTCTCTTCTCATCACCTTTCCTACTGAGTCTTCCTCTTAGCTCTCAGCACCTGCATGGGGTAGGTGAGGGAAGGAAGAGTTCTGTTGTGGGTGGACCCAAACCCCCAGTTTCCTAAACTCCATTCACACCTTGGTCATTAGTCCCTTTGTAAATAAACCTTCCTTAAGTTACTCTGTGTGAGTAGGCCATCTGTTTCCTGTGAGGAAGGACCCTGACTGACACTCAGATGTCTGATAACAAACATGCCAAAACCAACTTTAGAATATGCAGAGGCAAATTTGGCAAACTTCCCTGTTAAAAAAAGTTCACTAAGAATTTTCCTCTACTTTGTATCTTTTTTTTTTTTTGAAAAGATATCACTGAGTCACCTAAGAGAATATAGGTTTTGAGGTCTAATCATTTCTGAAATACTAATGTTCTCCACGAGGGCTGCCAAATGCCCAGGTCATGGAATGCCTGGAATTTAGAATAATGCTTTGGAAGGTTTTAGTGAAGGTAATCTCTTCTAGAAACCTTAAAAATCTACTAATACAGAACCATGTACCATACCAATTCATACAAAATATTTACCATAATTACCCTTAAAATTTCTCTTCTCATTTTACTCTTGAGTACTGAGTCTAAATAAGCATGACATCATCATGTAACTCATGAGAATTTTCAAGTAGTGATGGTAGATTTTTACTGATCCATGATCCCTCTTGTTTATTTCTCTCCGGTGACTAATGGTGAGTAAACTGAGATGGTAACTCACCTGCAATTAGGTTTGCTATCTCATTACCTATCTACTAGTGGGCTAATCAACCATAGCAAAGACTAGAAACACATTCCAAGTAATTAAAATCCATTAGGTTTGCTTGCTCTTACCTAAAAGTCCAAAACAAAACAGCAAGCAACAGTAAAGGACAATAACATTGTCCTAAGCTGGAATCAGGTTTGTTGTCTTTCATTTGTTGTCTGACAGATTCATTAATTCAGCCAACATTTGAATATTAACAAGGTGATGAAGAAATAAAAGAAAAAATTATTCATGAATCTTCTTTTGGGGGGAGTTTCTAGTTCAGTTTTGCTTAGTGCTTAGTTGCTCAGTGGTGTCTGACTCTTGGCAACCCCACGGGACTGTAGCCCGCCAGGCTCCTCTGTCCATGGGATTCTCCAGGCAAGAATACTGGAGTGGGTTGCCATTTCCTTCTTCATTCTGTTTCAGTTGGGAGGAAGCGATTATAAGTAACATAGTAAGGGTAAACTATATACACACATAGGAGGGGCAACCTTATAAATCAGGTTGGAGATGGTCCAGAGAATCTTCTTAGAGGTATTACATAGGAGAGATGTTTAGGAGAAGAAATAGATTTAGAGAGACTAAGAAAGGGGAAAAGGATATTCCCAGGACAAACACAGACAAAGGTGCAAAGACCTGAAAGAGCATGATGCGTTCAGGGAACTGCCAGCCCTACTTTAAAGTTGGAGGAAAGGGTGAGTATGGGAAAGTGACTAGTCACCAAACAAGAGAACTGAAAGGAATAAGGTCACAAAATCTGGAACAAGGCTACAAACTTTGCCCTTCATATAGAAAGTTGTAGGGCTATATTACTTAGAATACCAGTGGTTGTTAGTGTAGTAAATGGCTTACAAAGAAGGAAATGGATGGCTTGTTTAGCTGTAAATTTATGATAGGGTTGCCTTCAAGGTTAGTAAATTCAGAAGCTCTCAAGTTTTCCTGAGGTTTTCTTTCCTTTCTGTGTCGGGTCCAACCATGGACTATAAAAATGCCCCATGTGAGACAATAGATACATGTGTTTGTGTGGCTGAGTGCCTTCACTGTTCACCCGAAACTACCACAATAGTGTTAATCAGCTATACCTAATACAAAATAAAAAGTTTTAAAAAATGCCCCATGGAGACACAATAAATGTCACTGCCCTTAGACTCCTTTTTACACCACAAGGTACTGAAGAAGATGAGAGGTTTCTATCCTAGCATTTGAAGCAAGAGTTCTGAGATTCATCCGGATTGAAATTTTTCAGGTCACAACCCACCTTAAACCCAACAGGGTTCAACCCTGGGAGTGGGAAAATTTCCAGTGAGGCATGTATGTCAAATTCTCCAAACATAATTATTTCATGAGTAACGTGATTACCTCCTTTTTAACACTACATTTTACTAAGAAGCTCAACTAGTGCTGTCTCAGAGAGACTTTCCACAATAGTAGGTCAGACAGTCAAATGATCCTAAATCCAGGAGAACAGAGTGGCACATTATCAACCAACCAGATTTCATCATGTTATTTATGTTAATTAGGTACAGTGGGCACCAAAATTCCAATGGCTCTTCTTTTCTAAGAAATTTTTTGAGAACTTTTATCCAGAATCAGTGTGACCAAAAACATTGTCACAGAATCTAGTATGCATCCTTTGAGTGTGAGTTGTACATTATTCTGTATTGACTAGTTCATGCTGAGATGTCCAAATTTTACTTCTGGCATTTATTACTGAATTCCTACTTCTTTCTAGGTTTTCTTCAACATATAGTCTTTGAGGATGTCATCTTTGCTGTTTGATTTCTTGAAGAGCTTGCTTCCCTCTAAACTGCTTTGCACAATGGGGCCAGTGTTCTTTCCACATATTCACTTTGGTGGCTGAGTTCCTCTTGATGTGAAATGGTAGACTCATTTTAAGTCCATTTTGTGGGAACTTATTTTTTGTTTGCTTTGTTTACAATACTTTGATGTGTGAAGAAAAAGAAAGCTAAACACAAAAAAAGATGAAGCTACTCTTGACCATCATTTATTGTATAAGATTGTATAGAATATATCTCTACTAACTTTGTGAATGTCTAAATTGATGCTTGTTGAAGTTCATTTCACATTTGTATTAATAACAGATTCTTTTCTTCCTTTTCAAAACTGGCTACTTTGATTTTCATTGTTCCTTAATGTTGATCTGTATCAGACAGGACTGACTAACCTCTTCCCAGGTATTGTTCAATTTCTAACAATGTTTAGGTTAACTCTTAAATGTGTTTGATACTGATTATACATTCATTGCAATATCTTCTCCAGGAAATAAATTTCTTAAGGTGACTTTAGTGTTCTTCTTAACTATTCTATATATTTTCTAGTGCTTAGAGGGCCAGATTGTCAATGAGTATTCAATAAAAAATTGATCAGACATAACTTGAAAACCAAGTTGGGAAAAGAGCTATTAACCATAGTCCCTTTTCTTAAAAAAAAAAAAAAAATAAATGTTGAAATCAACTATTTTATCTAAGTGTAAGTGAAAGTGAAGTCGCTCAGTCATGCCCGACTCTTTGCAACCCCATGGATAGTAGCCTGCACCAATCTCCTCCGTCCATGGGATTTTCAAGGCAAGAGTACTGGAGTGGGTTGCCATTTCTTTCTCCAGGGAATCTTCCCAACCCAGGGATCAAACCCAGGTCTCTCACATTGTAGACAGGCGCTTTACTTTCTGAGCCACCAGGGAAGTCAAGATGAACTCAGTTCAGTTCAGTTCAGTTGTTCAGTCGTGTCTGAATCTTTGTGACCCCATGGACTGCAGCACTTCAGGCCTCCCTGTCCATCACCAACTCCCGGAGTATCCTCAAACTCTAGTCCATCGAGTCGGTGATGTCCTCAACCATCTCATCCTCTGTCATCCCCTTCTCTTCCCACCTTCAATCTTTTCCATCATCAGGGTCTTTTCAAATGATCAGTTCTTTGCATCAGGTGGCCAAAGTATTGGAGTTTAAGCTTCAGTATCAGTCCTTCCAATGAATATTCAGGACTGATTTCCTTTACATTGGACTGGTTAGACCTCTTTGCAGTCCAAGGGACTCTCAAGAGTCTTCTCTAACACCACAGTTCAAAAGCATCAATTCTGTGTTCAGCTTTTTTCAGAGTCCAATTCTCACATTGACACATGACTACTGGAAAACCATAGCTTTGACTAGATGGACCTTTGTTGGCAAAGTTCTGTCTCTGCTTTTTTAATATGCTGTCTAGGTTGGTTATAGCTTTTCTTTCAAGGAGCAAAGTCTTTTAATTTCATGAAGAGGCTCTTAAGTTCTTCACTTTCTGCCATAAAGGTGGTGTCATCTGCATATCTGAGGTCATTGATATTTCCCCCAGCAATCTCAATTCCAGCTGGTCCATCCAGCCCAGCATTTCTCATGATGTACTCTGCATATAAGTTAAATAAGCAGGGTGACAATATACAGCCTTGACATACTCCTTTCCTGATTTGAAATCAGTCTCTTGCTCCATGTCCAGTTCTAACTGTTGTTTCTTGACCTGCATACAGATTTCTCAAGAGGTAGGTCAGGTGGTCTGGTATTTCCATCTCTTTAAGAATTATTCACAGTTTGTTTTGATTCACACAGTCAAAAGTTTTGGTGTAGTCAATAAAGCAGAAGTAGATGCTTTTCTGGAACTGTCTTGCTTTTTTGATGATCCAATGGATGTTGGCAAGTTGATTTCTGGTTCCTCTGCCTTTTCTAAATTCAGCTTGAATATCTGAAAGTTCATGGTTTCTGTACTGTTAAAGCCTGGCTTGGAGGATTTTGAACATTATTTTACTAGCATGTGAGATGAGTGCAATATTGCAGTAGTTTGGGCATTCTTTGGCATTGCCTTTCTTTGGGATTGGAATGAAAACTGACCTTTTCCAGTCCTGTGGCCACTGCTGAGTTTTCCAAATTTGCTGGCATATTGAGTGCAGCACTTTCACAGAATCATCTTTCAGGATTTGAAATAGCTCAACTGGAATTCCATCACATCTACTAGCTTTGTTTGTAGTGATGCTTCCTAAGGCCCACTTGGCTTCGCATTCCAGGATGTCTGGCTCTAGGTGGATGATCATACCATCGTGATTTGCATAGTTCTTCTGTGTATTCTTGCCCCCTCTTCTTAATCTGTCCTTTATTGAGCCCAACTTTGCATGGAATGTTCCCTTGGTATCTCTGATTTTCTTGAAGAGATCTCTTGTCTTTCCCATTCTATTGTTTTCCTCTTTTTCTTTGCACTGATCACTGAGGAAGGCTTTCTTATCTCTCCTTGCTATTCTTTGGAACTCTGTATTCAAATGGGAATATCTTTCCTTTTCTCCTTTGCTTTTGGCTTCTCTTCTTTTCACAGGTATTTGTAAGGCCTCCTCAGACAGCCATTTTGCTTTTTTGAATTTCTTTTTCTTGGGGATGGTCTTGATCCCTGCCTCCTGTACAATGTCACAAACCTCATTCCATAGTTCATCAGGCACTCTGTCTATCAGATCTAGTCCCTTAAATCTATTTGTCACTTCCACTGTATAATCGTAAGGGATTTGATTTAGGTCATACCTGAATGGTTTAGTGGTTTTCCATACTTTCTTCAACTTAAGTCTGAATTCGGCAATAAGGAGTTCATGATCTGAGCCACAGTCAGCTCCCTGTCTTGTTTTTGCTGACTGTATACAGCTTCTCCATCTTTGGCTACAGTGAACATAATCAATCTGATTTTGCTATTGACCATCTGGTGATGTCCGTATGTAGAGTCTTCTCTTGATTTGGAAGAAGGTGTTTGCTATGACCAGTGCATTCTCTCAGCAAAACTCTATTAGCCTTTGCCCTGCTTCATTCCATATTCCAAGGCCAGATTTGCCTGTTGCTCCAGGTAGTTCTTCACTTACTACTTTTGCATTTTAGTCCCCTATAATGAAAAGGACATCTTTTTTGGATGTTAGTTCTAGAAGGTCTTGTAGGTCTTCATAGAACCATTCAACTTCAGCTTCTTCAGCATTACTGGTTGGCATAGACTTGGATTACTGTGATACTGAATGGCTTGCCTTGTAAACAAACAGATCATTCTGTCGTTTTTGAGATTGCATCCAAGTATTGCATTTTGGACTCTTTTGTTGACTATGATGACTACTCCATTTCTTCTAAGGGATTCTTGCCCACAGTGGTAGATAGAATTGTCATCTGAGTTCAATTCACCCATTCTAGTCCGTTTTAGTTCACTGATTCCTAAAAGGCCAATGTTCACTGTGCCATCTCCTGTTTGACCACTTCTAATTTGCCTTGATTCATGGACCTAACATTCGAAGTTCTTATGTAATATTGCTCTTTACAGCATCAGACTTTACTTCCATCACCAGTCACATCCACAACTGGGTGTTGTTTTTACTTTGGCTCCATCTCTTCATTCTTTCTGGAGTTATTTCTCCACTCATCTTTGGTAGTACATTGGGCACCTACCGACCTGGGGAGTTCATCTTTCACTGTCCATTTCATACTGTTCATGGGGTTCTCAAGGCAAGAATACTGAAGTGGCTTGCCATTCCCTTCTCCCATGGCCCACGTTTTGCCAGAACTCTCCACAAAGACCTGTCCATCTTGGGTGACATAAGATGGCCAGGAGAAATATCAATAACCTCAGATATGCAGAAGACACCACCCTCATGGCAGAAAGTGAAGAGGAACTAAAGAGCCTCTTGATGAAAGTGAAAGAGGAGAGTGAAAAAGTTGGCTTAAAGCTCAACATTCAAAAAACTAAGATCATGGCCTCTGGTCCCATCACTTCATGGGAAATAGATGGGGAAACAGTGAAAACAGTGTCAGAGTTTATTTTGGGGGGCTCCAAAATCACTGCAGATGGTGACTGCAGCCATGAAATTAAAAGACACTTACTCCTTGGAAGGAAAGTTATGACCAATCTAGATAGCATATTCAAAAGCCTAGATATTACTTTGTCAACAAAGGTTCATCTAGTCAAGGCTATGGTTTTTCCAGTGGTCGTGTATGGATGTGAGAGTTGGACTATGAAGAAAGCTGAGCACTGAAGAATTGATGCTTTTGAACTGTGGTATTGGAGAAGACTCTTGAGAGTCCCTTGGACTGCAAGGAGATCAAACCAATCCATCCTAAAGGTTACCAGTCCTGGGTGTTCACTGGAAGCACTGATGCTGAGGCTGAAACTCCAATACTTTGGCCACCTCATGCAAAGAGTTGTCTCATTGGAAAAGACCCTGATGCTGGGAGGGATTGCAGGCAGGAGGAGAAGGGGATGACAGAGGATGAGATGGCTGAATGGCATCACTGACTCGATGCACATGAGTTTGGGTGAACTCTGGGAGTTGATGATGGACAGGGAGGCCTGGCGTGCTGCGATTCATGGGGTGGCAAAGAGTTAGACATGACTGAGTGACTGAACTGAATTGATACAGTGTGACTCATAGTTTCATTGAGTTAGACCAAGGCTGTGGTCCATGTGATGAGATTGGTTCATTTTCTGTTTAAACTAAGTTGTATTCTCTAATGATGTTCTTCTTAGGAAAGGATATTTTCGTATAAAGATGGCTTCCATTCACTGTCTCTGTTGATGACTTCAATTACAGAGTTTGGACTTTGCTTATGAAACCTGTATAAAAGTCTGAATTTACAGAGTAACAAAAACAGGTAGATATAAACTGGTCATAATACTTTTTGCAAAAATGACCCTATAAAAGTCTAATGAATTGTATTATGTTAGACTATGTAAGATATTATTAAGGTCATAAGTTATTAGATTTTGTCCACAGGTAACCAATATAATAAATAATAACAGAGTGTAAAATTTTCAAAGAAGTATATCATGGAGTATTTTTATTGCTAAGAAAAAAAAATTATTTGGTGCTTTGAAAGTGGTGATATTTATTCATATTGCTCTCATTTCAGATTTTCAATAGAACACTTTAAAATGGAGTGCTCTTTTATTATAATATCAGTTTTATCCCTCTTGCTTCAAGGAGTATATCCATATTCAGAAGAGTTTTACATCCTAAGATATAAATTGGTCACCCTTTATTTGGATAGCTACCTGATGAGCTCAATGGATTTTCTGAGATCCTTTTAAGGTCATTGCCCTATTGTAAGTGAGAGGGAAGAATGATTACAGTATAGAATAGCAAGAAATTCTTGATAATTTCTCCTCCTCATCCTTTGAACCCTATTGAAGTTTATGCTTCATTTATTTTGCATTACAGATAGCTTTATTTATACTTGTCTAACTCCTTCATTATTCTGTTTTAAAGGTAAGGATTGTGACATATATATTAGGTTGGTGCAAACATAATTGCAATTTTGGACCATGAATTTTAAATCATTAAAATGTGCTTAAACACATCTTTATTAATCAATATAGGAACCATTACAATCAACATAGTTTTGCCAATAAGAGATAAGTTTGTTTACTCCTATAGAGTAAAAATCTGTGCTTCAGGATTCAACAAACTCTTGGAGAGCATTTTCTGCCTGCTGCTGGTTGTGGAAGCATGTTTCCTGTAAGAAATTGTCAAGATGCTTGAAGACGTGGTAGTCAGTTGGCAGATGAAAATGGCAGATGAGGCAAAAAATTTTTACCCAATGGATTCCACTTTTGAAGTGTTGATTGTATGACTTGCACTGTCATGGAGAAGAATTGGGCCCTTTCTGTTGGCCAATGATGGCTGCAGACCTTGCAGTTTCCAGTGATTCTCAGATGTAATGGTTTCACCGAGATTCAGAAAGCTGTAGTGGATCCTATGGGCAGCAGACTATCAAACAGTGACCATTAACTTTTTGGGGTGCAAGTTTGGTTTTAGGAAGTGCTTTGGAGCTTTATCTTGGTCCAACCACTGAGGTGGTCATCACTGGCTGCTGTATGAAATCCACTTTTCATTGCATGTCACAATCCAATCTAGAAATGATTCATTGTTGTTGCATAGAATAAGAGAAGAGGATACTTCAAACAGATGTGGGGTCTTTTTTTTTTTTGTCAGCTCATGAGATACCCATTTACTGAGCTTTTTCACCTTTCCAATTTGCTTCAAATGCTGAATGACCATAGAATGGTCGGGATTGAGTTTTTTGACAACATCTCTGGTAGTTGTTGGAGGATCAGCTTCGATGAAGGCTCTAAGTTGGCCTTTGTCAACTTCCAATGCCAGCCACTGCATTCCTCATCTTCAAGACTTTTGTCTCCTTTGCAAAACTTCTTGAACCATGAATGCACTATATGTTCATTAGCAGTTCCTGGGCCAAATGCATTATTGATGTTGCAGGTTGTCTCTGCTGCTTTATGACCCAATTTGAACTCGAATAAAAAAAATTGCTCAAATTTGCTTTTTGTCTAACATCATTTCCTTAGTCTAAAATAAATATAAAATATGCAGGTAGTGATAAGTCATTAGCAAAAAAGTAATGTGAGAAACACCCATAAAATGACATATAACATGACCACATTTGTTTAAGAACATATTTCAATATCAAACAGCAAAGTTCAACAATACAAAATGGTGATCACTTTCGCACCAACCTAATTTGGTGCACTTTTCTCATTTCTTACATTGTTAAGAAAAGTTATTTTCATCTAAAAGGAAGACCCCAAAATTTGACGAGTTGAGTTGACTGTCAGGAGAACCACATAAAACCCACTCTTATTATTAGCTAGCCATGTGACTGATATTTAGTAAATCACTTTTAAGCTGGTTGTGCCTCAGTTTCTTCATCAGTAAAATGAAGGAGTTGAACCAGGTAATCCTGAAGTCATATATTCCAGTTCTAAAATGCTGCAGAGTATATGATCTCAGTAACAAAGCATTGGTCTTCCCTATTAACATAACTGCTAGAAATCTAAGGAGCATGTTTACATCCCAATATATTTGGATTTCATGTGCTATCAATCATCTAAAACCTACAAAATGGTTTGGATTCCAGAGTTTTATTTAGGCTCTTTTCATTAGCAAATGTGCTGAATTTTATTGGTTTAATGTGTTCCGATCACTGCTCCTACTCTGTGCCAAGACTGGGCAAAGGAATCCTTCCTGGTAGATTAAGTCACTTTAGAGAGATGTTGTACCTCCTGTAAGAATTTTTGGATCGCAGTATTCACATTACCTTGCCATGTTTCCCCAGGCAGAAACTTGTCTGGTGATACAGGCAAAAGAATTCAAGACGAAAGTTTTGTTTGGTACTCTTGCTTGTTATCTTGACTTTGTAACCTGTGCTGAGTCAAGGGGTCGAGCTCCCCTGTAAACCGCCCCCCACCCCCGGCTTATCTCTTAGGAAAAAATGAAGGGAGTGCAAAAGGAAGGGAGTGTATACCTGACTCTCAGGTATACAAGGTAGAGACCAAATGTGAGTAAGTGTTCATTTTGGATTAAATGTATTCTGCAATAATAAGTTGCCCAAATTCCTAAAACTACAGATTTTCTTTAGCTCTACATTCTGAAACAAAGCACACACATTCCCCACCCCCACACACACTTTGCAGAGCTGTACTTTGGCACCGAGGGTGTGACTCCGAAGTCATAATAAACAGAGTAGCCAACAAAAACCACTTAACGAGGCCCACCTATACAGGGTGACCCGGTACAGGATAAGCCTCGCTCAAATATTTCACCTGGCAGGGGTTCAAGTTCTGAAGCTGAATGAGTTTGCTTTTGTTTCTCACTAAGTTGGGAAGAAAGAGGGCTTGTTGGGGAGGAGGAGGGCAAAGAAGGGAGGAATGAGTTAAGTCCTAAGCATCTTTAGTTCTTTTGCTTTGCTTCTTTTCAAACAAATACACCACACTGAATAGCATGTGGAAAATTGGCATTTCCCGTGAATAAAAATTAACTGGCAAACAACAAAAGGAAAAACGGAGGAATGCTGTTGGATGCTGTTTGCCTTGTCTTGTCTTGTCAGAGAAAGGACACGTGTGAATCAAACAGTTTAAGATGAATTTTACCTACACATCTGGCTCCTGTTCAGATGTCTTAGATTTCTGAGTCAATCTTGCTTACTTGGGAGGGTTTTTTAAATTCTTTTTTAATAATTTTTTTTTTCTGTAAGTTAATAAAAAAGGAGAAGACCATAAAAGTAGTATGGGTGAACAATTATTCAAATGTTCCACTTCAAAAAACTTCCTAACTTTTGTTTTCTTTGGGGGAAACATTTTTAAAAATTAGTTAAAAAGCCAGAAAACCAATAAAAGTATCTAGTCTTTGGAGAAGATTCCTAATCTGGTATTCTCAAATGAAAGCACATCTTTTTAAGAAAACACATAAACCTTTTTTCAATATCAAAATACTTTTTTTCATGCACAATAGTACCCCCTCCCCCAATATGCTGCATGAACTTAAGCTATTTGAAATCAAGACCCCATTTTATTCTAGGGAATTTCAAACTGTTTATTTATCTCTTGTGCTGTGAGGTTATCCACTGACCAAATGTGTTCAGTCCCAGTAAAAAGCTGGAAGCGAGACTCATGGCTGTCTTGTGCCTTACTCTCTTCCTTGGAAGCATAAAACCATCCGACACAACTTATTTCATTTGAAGAAATTATCCTCTGAATACAGAACAGACACCTTTTGCCATGCCAACTCCATCATGACTTGTGGTGGAATCAATTAATCAAAGCAGGTATCAAATGAAAGAACATATGTTCAGTGACAGAGATCAACTTTCCTGAAGAAGAGCTTCAGGCAAAGTTGCACAAGCTTATATTTTGGTGACAAGGATGTCAAACAACTCATCGCATATGTAAAATAACTCACAACCAAGACCTTTTCAACAATACCAAAGTCATGGGGTTTTCACTACTCTCCATATCATTAAATTATAATGACTAATGGTGCATTTCAAACAGTGTTTAACTTTCAAAATAACTGGACATTAACTTCAAGGGAAAATATATCATGAGGGGAATAAGTCCCCTACAAATGCTACTGCTCAGTAAGGCCATACTTCATAATCTGATATCAGGTTAGAGCCATCTGCAAGGCAAGAACTTTAGAATTAGAGACTGGCTGAGTTGTATGGGAACTTAAGTCACTCAGCGTAACTATGTTACTTAATGAATGAAGAAGCTTAATGATAGCAAATGACTACCCAGCAAGTTATGAGCAAAGCTTGATCAAGACTCCCAACTCCTAGTCCTATGTCCATTACATTTACAGCATTTTACATAGTTTCTGGGGTGATATACATATCTTCATTTCATACCAATGTCTCTGGCCTCTGGTATTAAGAGAGAAGTACCTGGGTTGGAGCTGAGGATATGAGAATGGATGGCACATTAACTATCCTTTGGAAATAGTGGCAGTGTCTCTCCTGAGCTCAAAATCATACAACTGCTCACTCTAAATAAGAGTAGAGTCAAAGGAATATTTTACTGTCTTTTGAACAGAACCAGAAGCTCAGTTCCTAAGAAGCAAATATTTTCCCCAATGATTTTACCATTTCGATGAATTTCTGCTGTGTGTGCATGCTCAGTCACTTCAGTCATGTCTGACTCTTTGTGACTCTATGGACTGTAGCCCACAAGGCTCCTCTGTCCATGAGATATTCCAGGCAAGAATGCTTGAGTGGGTTACCAAGCCCTCCTCTGGGGCATCTTCCTGACCCAGGGATTGAACTTGTATCTCTTAGGTCTCCTGCATTGGTGAAATTTCTGTTAGAAGGTGGCAATATCTTTCTGAAGGCAAATATCCCTGCAAAAGCAAAATAAAAAAGAGAACTGCTGTTATATTTTTTTCAGTGACCTGTTTTTCAATTTAGTCATTGTGTATGTGTGTGTGCATACAAATTAAGTGAAAGTATTTTTAAGTATTTGGATCACAAATTTAAAAAAGAAAAATTAAATATTACAAAGGTAAATTTTATGTTTTAAAATAGATTCATTCTATGATGGTTTGATTTTGTTTAAAATAAAATTACAAGATTTAAAGCAGAGCATATTCAGCAGACTTTGAAAGGTTTATAATTGTTTACAGCAGCAGCAGGTGATTAAGAAAGGGTTCAGAAACTATTTTGCGTGGCCCTCCAAATTATTCATCATTTGAATCAGTCCAATGTGTTCAGTTTTCACAGACCAGCTTAGTATCACTGCCAAATTAAAGCTGGCATCTTGAAAGCTTATTGAATCTTTTTGACCAAGTGCTTTGCAGTTGTTTAAAATTTTGCAAAGTAAGAAAGAATAATTATCAAAGATGGAAAAGCACTTGCCCATGAAAATAAATTTTTAACACTGTTCCTCTAAGAATTGTATTCTATATAGAAACATCATATTTCTCTTGTATGCCGGTGAATATGCAGCTATGGCTCAACTCAATGCTTGTCTTCCTGGAAACTTCCCTCATCTTACTTTGGTTCATAATAGTTGACTTCCAGTACTACAGAACAGGGTAATTTAACCCTTGAAGGCACTAACACTTAAAGTATTATTTCTCATCATGGTTTTTTAAGTTTGACTTTATTTTTTTTATTGGCTACTTTATTTTTTCTTACCTTATGTTTTTTTTTTTAATTTTTATTTTATATTGGGATAATAGTTGATTTACAATGTTTTGTTCATTTTAAGTATGCAACAAAATGATTCAGTTATACATATACTGTATTTCTTTTTGGAAGAGACTCGCTAAGTCGTGTCTGACACTTGCGACCCCATGGACTGTAGCCTGCCAGGCTCCTCTGTCCATGGGATTCCCCAGGCAACAATACTGGAGTGGGTTGCCATTTCCTTCTCCAGGGTCAGATCAAAACCACATGTGTCTCTTGCTAGGGTGGTGTGAGAGTCTCATATAGTGAGACATATTGGGAGGCCATATAGAAGCCATATTGGGAGACAATATTCTATGGGTGTCTCACATCTTGTGAGCAGAAGAAATGACTTGCCATGTTTAGAACTATCTTCCCAAGGGTATTTGCATAGCAAACAGCCTTGGCAGGTTAATAATCTTCCTCTAGAGCAGAGGGCAGATTATTTTTCTTCTCCCATATAATAAAGGTAATATCTCCTTAAGGTAAAGATCAGAGAGGCTTATTGTCCATTATTAAAAAAAGAAGTTTCCCTAAACTTGGGATTTATGTCCTTTAAAGAAACCCATTGCATGGATAGCTAACACTTTGCCCACCTTGCAATGACCTATGGAAGTGGGGCTCAAGGAACTGGCACAATGCAGATACTTCAATTACGTCTACTGTTTTCAATAATAAACTGTCCTTTGAGTATGACCCAGTGTCTCATGTCTTCTGTTGGTACTACCATCCATGAAACTGGCAAGTCAAGTTGTTAGTTTGCAAGTAGGATAAAGTCTCAGTTCTTTCACAGTTCTTGACAGGGAGCTGCTAACCCCAGAGTGAATGACCCAACAGACAAAGACAGAAGCTGAGGTGATTTTTGAAACAGCTGAGAAAGCCACATTTCATTATTTCCATAGGGTTCTACTGGCCAGCCTTGATTCTGTGTGGGAAAGGACTAGACAAAGGTGGGAAATAAAGTGAGAAAAAAAAAAAGTGAGAACCATTAAGAGTTATTCTGATACATGGTTATCACAGCTCTTCTAAACATTATAAAGATTGCAAAAACTTGAGCTCAGAAATAATATATTGATTATCTTTATGTTTCCTGCAGAACTCAAACTAGTGTCTTTCATATAATATCTACTCAAAATACTGTTTATTGAATTGCAGCTTCTCTAAATATATTAAATACGGTATAGGGAACAAAATTTCCATATGAAATATGAGTAAGTCCATAAAAATATAAAATATTTATCAGTGTACCTTTTATTATCTATTAAACAGAAGAAATCTCAGCACTGAATCAGAAGTGGTTCACTAACTAGCCTTGTAAAGATCCAAGATAAGAGATAAAACTGACTAATTTGATTGCCTAATAATTTCTGCTGCATCAAAATCTTCTGAGTATTATAGAATAACATCAAGAAAATAAGTATTGTAGAATGTGTGGCTGAATCTCAAACACTCCACCCATACAAATTTTTCAAGAGTGAGATAAGGAGAATGGATGAAAAGGACAAAAACACTCTAATTCATTTGAATAACTTAATTGGAGAATAATCATAAAATTAAAGATTTTCTTTTAAATAATTTTTTAATTTAAAAACATTTTTAAAATTATAGAATTAATAATTTAACTGGGGAAAATTATTTGGATTAATCCTTAGATTGCTTCCAGTTGTAATTATAGAATTCAACTGTATTTTTATGGACGTGTACTAAAATTCCTAAGAGCAAATAAATTTGGATTAAGTTGGAGACATGAAATCATATTCCATTTGGGGTCCATTTAAATTTGTATATTCACTTTGTAAGTTAAGGAGGGGGGAGAAAAAACATAAAACAAGGCCACTAGCTGTAAACAAATTACTTCCTCTGATGCACAAAGAAACAGTAACCTATCTATCCCCACGCTAGGGAAAATGATTTACTGTAGGGAACTTCTTGAGAGATGGAATGATACCCAAAACATGTGTACTCTATCTCATGTACAATTTAAAGGATTTTCAAAGTTAACTTTGACATATACAATTCTTCCCCTATAAGAATCTTTAGAATCGAATCCCTAAATAATACAGCAGCAACACCATGCACTATTTTTATGAAATTGTAAGACAGAAAGAAAAAAAAGAGAGACTTGAGTGTGGTGGTGTTTTTCATCTAAATATTTATAAATCAAGCTTACATCTTCAAATTCTAAATTATTTTGGTTCATGATATCAGCTAAGCTAATAGAGCAGACTTCTTTGAAGCTCAGTGACTGAGATTTATAAAAGAAACCTACCATGATCTCTGAAGAAATAATCTTCAAATTCTTATGCAGTTATTCTAGTTCCTGGCCTGGGAGCATAATGAGTTTAAAGCATTAATTAGGAACACATTCCATCTTTTGCCTCCCATGGTTAAACTGTTTAATTAAAAGCCTAGAAGCCTTCTGGGTAAAACAATCAGCACATGGTGTGATCATCTCCCTCTTATTCTCTTTGCTTTGTGCTTTTTCATCTTTTGGAACTTAATTCATTTATTTTAGGACTGTTTGGCACTCTCTACTCAAGCAACAGTAGACAAAAGAAGTCAGTAGTAGTTTGGTTTGTGTAGATTCTCAGCAAGATTGACTTCTGATTGTTGAAGACAGTCATGCACTGCACAAATATTTATTGAGTGAGAACCAACTAAGTTTCCTGACACTGCTGGATGTTTTGAAACATCTGATGAATCAAACATTGCTCCTTGTTTGCATGTTCAGGCAAGGAATGCTCAGGCAAGAAGGGAAGATGAGACTGGAACACAGCTATCTACAATCCAGAGAGGTAAATATTAAAGTAAACATTACAACAATGCAGACAGAGAAGAGATTATTTCTCGACAGGAGGAATTAAGAGAAGACACAAGAATAAGGTGGGATTTAAGGTCTACTAGAAAGAATTTAGACTTTCAGAGTTTGAGGAGTGAAAGAATGTGAGGAAAAAAAGAGACAAAGTAGGCAAGGGCAGTGTGGATTACCAAGGAAAAGTATATAAAAGGAAATAATGTGGGAAAGATTGAGTTAAGGTTAAAACAGCGACTGAACTGAACTGAAAAACAGTAAAGCTGGACTTTAAATTCTACAGGTAACAGGAAACCATCATAGCTTTTTTTTTTTTTTTTTAGCAGAGTGGTGACATGATCTAAATAAAGGTGGTGAGGCCATTTAGGATGTCAAATCATGCAGGTTCTTGTTAAGCCTTTTCAATGATTTTGGACTTTATTCCAAGGCCAAAAGGAAAACATTATTAAGAAGGTTTTAATTGGTGAACTAGTTATTTAGATTTGTATTTTAAATAACTAACTCAGATTATAGTGCAGATTTGATTGGAAGAGTAAGAATAGAAACAGGGAAAAGAAACTAGCCTGCTTCTTGTAGCTTTTATTATTTACAGGCTGCCCTTTCTGCTTGAGAACCCATTTTACATAATGACAAACATTCTGGCTTGACTTGGTATCCTGTTTAAAGCATCTTTTTGCTAGTCATCATCTGGTCTCTCACCTTGTGACCATACCTAAAAACTGTTTCTTCCTTCAGTAGAATCAATGTACTGGACCGACTCATTACATGGCTTCCCCAGCAGGGTGTTTGTGAGTGTGTGTGTGTGTGCTCAGTCACTTTAGTCACATCCAACTCTTTGCGACCCTAAGGACTATAGCCCTCCAGGCTCCTCTGTCCATGGGATTCTCCAGGCAAAAATACTGGGGTGGGTTGCCATGCCCTCCTCCAGGGGATCTTCCCTAGCCAGGGATGAATCTGAGTCTCCTGTGTCTCCCTATCCCCTGAGCTACCTGGGAAGCCCAGTAGGTGGGTGAGTTCAGTTCAGTTCAGTTCAGTCACTCAGTCGTGTCCGACTCTTTGCGACCCCATGAATCGCAGCACGCCAGGCCTCCCTGTCCATCACCAACTCCTGGAGTTCACTCAAACTCATGTCCATTGAGTCCGTGATGCCATCCAGCCATCTCATCCTCTGTCGTCCCCTTCTCCTCCTGGCCCCAATGCCTGGCAGCATCAGAGTCTTTTCCAATGAGTCAACTCTTCACATGAGGTGGCCAAAGTATTGGAGTTTCAGCTTTAGCATCAGTCCTTCCTGTGAACACCCAGGGCTGATCTCCTTTAGAATGGACTGGTTGGATCTCCTTGCAGTCCAAGGAACTCTCAAGAGTCTTCTCCAACACCACAGTTCAAAAGCAGCAATTCTTCGGTGCTCAGTTTCCTTCACAGTCCAACTCGTGGGTGAGTAGTAATTAGAAATGCTGCTCTTTGTCATCACAGTTGTTATAGACTCTCTCTCTCTCTCTGTCTCTGTGGATGTATTAGAAGAGTGTGAGGTTGGCCTATGAATGTGGGTTTGAAACAAAGGCAATCAGGTTTCTGTCTTAAACTCAGCAGTCTCAGGAAGCAAGAACTCTGAAACTTTTAAGACTGTGAGAATAGATAGAGAGCAGTTACTGTGTCCAAAATGAAAGGGCTAATTAATATTTTGCCAAATGGAGTGGATGCTGGAGCACCCTAAGGCAATGACAGACTTGGAGAATGAAACCTTTTTACAAAGAACCTTAAAGAAATCTTGTGGGAAGAAACCAGGTTGGTAAAGCTACAGCAAGTTAGGACATACACGGCTCCCATGTACTTGCTTAACCTCAGAGAGCAGAGTCTGTGTGCGAATCCCATCACCTTAAATGCCCTATGTGTAGCCAATTTCTATACCTTTGGGTTGATAATAAAGATAGTTGAGCCGATTGTAAATATTTCCTTTTGGTAAGTAGAAATAAATTTTCTAGGGGAGAAAACGTTATAATTTAAAGAATTTCCTGCTAGCCTCTTTCTATGTTGTTGTATTGACTTTCAGACCCTATGACTAGAGTAACACTTCCAGTGTGATATGAAATAAATATATTAAAAACATACTATTTGGGGTGGCAACGTACATAACATGGCAAGAGATTAAGTCTCTTGCTTAAAGTTACATGGTAAATTGGTGTGGTGCCATTTTGTACACAGTTTATCATCAGATCAATGGTTGGGTTTGCATTTGTGAGGATAGAGACTAAGATCAAAACTCAGTAAAAGAGGACGACTGATGGCAGAGACAAGAAGATGGCTCACACCAAAGCAGTGTGAATAGCACTGTTTTTTTGGGCTGGCTATCAATGCTTCACCCCAAAACTCAAAATAATGAGATGTAAGAAAACATTTGGATTATTTGACTTGTAAAAAGTACTAACTTTCCTAAGACGACATTCATGAACTGGCTTCAAAGCAGCCATTTAATTGTAAGAAATCTAGCTTAGAAAATTATAAATTGAGATGCCACTAAGGCTCAAATCCACAATAATTCTTCAAATACTGTTAAAGGTTGTTTGCATCATTTAAAAAAAGTTTTATGCATCTGTCACTGAGTAATCACACACCCAATCTCATGTAAAATAACTGTATTTGCCAATACCTTGCAGTCTGAGTAAAAATAAAAATCTTCAATCAGAGAAACATCTCAAAATGTTTCAATATTTGCCTATATTTATTTTATATTGCTTTTCTGACATTTATTCATTAAGTTATGCACTTTAGAAGTTTTGGCAATGTTATCCAGTGCCAAATAGCATAGGTCCCTGTTCTCAATCAATTTATAGTTTAGAAAGAAAGGCAAATAACACATTTGTATATTAAGAAACTTTGTTAGGTATTTCTGTAAACAATATTTGCCCATTTTAGAAATATGTAAAAAATGCTATATGGCAATGTTTTTTTCACATTTTTAAATATATATGTGGACATTTAAAAAAATAATTTCAGCCTTTGAAGCTGGCTTAGATAGTTTTTTCCACTCTAAGATTTAAAAATTATTCTCCTGTATATTTTCAGAGTATGTTATGATTTTATTCTTACAATTATATAATTAAACTTTCTAGAATTAATAGAGTATTAAAGAGGTTTTAAAAATGCATCCATCTACTTTTTATTAAAATAATTTATTTATTTATGGCTGTGCTGGGTCTTTGTTGCTGCACCTGGGCTTTCTCTAGTTGTGGCGAGCGGAGGCTACTCTCTAGTTGCAGTGCACAGCTTCCCGCTGCGGCGGCTTCTCTTGCAGAACGCAGCTCTAGGGCGTGCGGGCTTAGTAGTTGTGGCGCATGGGCTTAGTTGCCAAACAGCATGTGGAATCTTCCCAGACCAGGGATCGAACCCGTGTCCCCTGCATTAGCAGGTGGATTCTTAAGCACTGGACCATCAGGGAAGTCCCCATTTATTGTGTGTGTGTGTTTTCCTTTTCTTGCCTTCTTTTAAAAAAATATTTTATTGGTAAATGGTTGAGTTACAATGTTGTGCTAGTTTAAGCACAACAAAATGATTTACATTTTGTCATTTGCAGCAAAATGATTCAGCTCTCTATATGTGTGTATTGTGTGTATGTGTATGACATCAGTTTTATATATATATGCAGCATTATGGTGCAGTGTTTAAGAGAGCTGGGTCTGGAACCACCCTAATTGGTCTTTAATCCGAGCTCCACAGCTAATGGTAGTGTGGCCTTGCACACATTAACTTCTTTGAGACTCAGTTTCTTCAGCTGTAAATATATATGTGTGTATATATATGTGTGTATATATATATATATTCTGTTTTTACATTTTCTTCCCTTATAGGTTATTACAACATATTAAGTATAGTTCCCTGTGCTATACAGTAGGTCCTTGTTGGTTATCTATTTTATATAGTAGTGTATATATTTTAATCCTAAACTCTTAATATATCCCTCCTCCACTTTCCCTTTTGGTAACCATAAGTTTGTTTCCTAGTTTATGAGTCTATTTCTGTTTTGTAAATAAGTTCATTTGTATTATATTTTAAGATTCCACATAGAAGTGATATATATTTGTCTTTCTCTGGCTTACTTCACTTAGTAAAGAGAATTTTAAAATATCTAGAGATGTGTATAAGAGACAGAAGGATAAGTGAGGTGGGAGATAGAATATTTTGGAGCCCCAAAAGATAAAGTCTGACACTGTTTCCACTGTTTCCCCATCTATTTCCCATGAAGTGATGGGACCTGTCTCTTATACACATCTAGATGTGTATAAGAGACAGAGTAAAGAGAATTTTAAAATATCTAGCAGTTCATCAAGCACCATGTGATATTCTCTCCACTTGGAACATTTAGAATATTCTTATCTTTGGAAATTTTATTTTTATTATTTTAAATATTTATTATCTAAAAGTATAGTATTTAAACTTAATGTTAATAAATTTATTTTTATTATTTAAAATTAATTTCCATTTACATTACAAGTAAAATTAAAGAGTGCATGGCATAAACCACAAATATGTGTTTTATCAAAAAATAATTAATTGTCTGGATGTAACAAAGGGAAAATAAGGTGGCAAGGGAAGGATTTTTCTCTTTTCTTGAATTCTCTCACAAGTTAAACAAATCAGGAAAAATAAACAGATCATGAAAATTAAGCACCTTCATTTTTCTTTTTTTGGCAGCAGTGGATGTATGGAGTCCTACCCCTGGACCACCAGGGAATTCCCCTCATTTTTCAAATTAACCATTTTTGATTATTTTGCTGTTGTTTCCTAACCAAGACCACTTAGGAATCTTATTCAAAATTATCTTTACAGAGGCAGCATTATGGTGTAGTAAAAGAGCTGGGTCTGGAGCCACCCTAATTGGATTTGAATCCTAGCTCCACAGCTAATGGTAGTGTGACCTACGAACATTAATTAACCTCTTTGAGACTCAGTTTCTTCAGTTGTAAAATTGAGATATAATATTATTCTCATAGGGCTGATATAAGGATTACATTAGTATATCTAAAGTACCTTCAGTCTGACAGATAGTAGAAACTTGATAAATAATATTATTGTTAATACAATTATTACACCAAAACACAAAAGTTACTTTGTAGAGTGAAAAAAAAATGTTTTTAGTCTTATAAAAATATTTTTATATTGTCCAAGTGAAACTAACTCATCAATTTTTTGTTTATTTCATATTCAACCAGTGATGATAACATGAAGATATAATCTGAATGTCTGCTTTATTCTTATTTCTCACATTGCACAGTTAATGCTTTAACTCATAATACTGTCTGGACATTTTTACCCATGATGGTTTCTGCTCTTTATTCTCTCTCTTAGCTTCTTAAATCCAATACTTTTAATACCTCGTTTTTCTTGTTCTTATTGTTTGAACAGAGAAATAGAAAAAACTAGAAAATATGTGGATATTTGAGTTGTACTTGAACTTTAATTTGTGTATACGTAACTGATTACCCATATTTGACTTAGTGGGCACAGGATTTAATTGTTCTGAGCTTGAATATCACCACCAGGTACTCAACTAAGTCAATGTGTGTTAGTAGGTCAGTTGTGTCCGACTCTTTGAAACCCTATGGACTGTAGCCCGCCAAGTCTCCTTTGTCCATGGAATTCTCCAGGCAAGGACACTGGAGTGGGTTGCCATTCCCTTCTCCAGAGGAACTTCCCAACCCAGGGATCGAACACGGGTCTCCTGCATTGCGGGCAGACTCTTTATTATCTGAGCCAACTAAGTCAACAGTTCCTCTCATTTCAGTGTAAATATAAGCACAAGGAAGTCTCCTTAAAATGTAGATTCTTGGAACTTTCAACAAGCTTCCATGTAGTTCTGAAGATGCTGGTCCTCAGATCACACCTGAAGTACCAAGGCTCAGTACTTCCTGCTAAAGCAGTACTTTAAGCAAGAGAATAAAAACCTTACTGCTTTGGTCTCCATTGCCACCCTTCCTCACCAGGGGCCAATAGCATTAAAACTTAGAGCACTTTTTCTGGTGACTCCATACTATGTATGTCTCAGAATCCAGTTCAATATAATGTCCCATTTTATATTTGCTCCATTCTACTTTCAACATTTTCAAATACTAAGCTACTTTTTACATTATTCTATGCCATGGGTTCTCAAGTGTGCATGAGGGCTTATTAAAACACAGTTTACTAGGCCCAATACTGAAAGTTCCTGATTTAGTAAGTCTGAGATAGGGTTGAAAATCTATACTTTCAACAAGTTCCTAAGCAATACAGATGCTGCTGGTCAAGCACATACTTCAAAGCCACTGTTTTATGCAATAGTGTACATGCAAGAAAACCATAACCAAAGAAAACTCATACCAATATTCAGTGATTTAAAATAAAGAGAGAGAGAAAGTTCAAATAAATGCAAAAGAAATATTTTTCTTATTTGAATAAGTCAAACTGGAAAAGCAGGTCCTTTCAAACTTCCCAGAAGAAAAAGGAGATAGGATTGGAAAGGCAACTTCAAAGCCAAGGGCGCTCCCTGGAAAATGTACCACATACAAGCTGAGAATAGAAGTGTGAAAAAAACAAATCTTAACCACCCTCTGAAGCAAGAGAAACATTGGTTCATGAGATGTGTAAGCACTGCTCTTAAAAGTAGTACTTGACAAAGATCAATATTGTGAACTATAAAAGAAGGGAAAATATCTGATATGTAGCCACATTAAAATATTTCATAATTATCCCCTTGTTTAGACTGTTGAGATGAAGTCTTGCAGGTTTAAGTGTAACCCTTTAAGTAATACAAGATGAGGGAGAATTCTGTGACCTTCTTACCTTCCTCGAGTGTTAAGAGGACTAACATGCTAACCAAAGAGAGGCAAGAAGAGAAATTTTGTTAGGATGGTAATAATTCCCTTATTTGAGTGTTTTGGACTAAAACAATGTCTTTAAAAATAAAATTAGGTGTTCCTGGGAAAGTTTATACTGGGGAGGGTTTTAGGGAGTCAGTGAGTTCAGAAGTTGCCACAATTCCTAATTTGACTTTTAGAATATTTAATGGGCGCATCAAGAAGCTTCGGGACTTTGAATTGTTTCTATTCCTAACGCTAATTGAATCAAAAATGAATTCAGAATGATTCACCACATCAATTAAATATTTTCTGCTTATAAAATTTCCTCTTAGATTTGAAAAAATTTAGACTTTCTTGATGAATTAACACCATACCTTTGGAAAACATCATTTACATTTGAAAATTTGAGGTAAAGTTAGCAAATAATAATGACAAGTTTTCCCTAAAATATGTAACAGTTTTTAGGAGATATATTATAAATTTACTTTTTATAAAGTAAATAAATTGTAAGAATGTTTTCTCAAAATGCAAAAGAAACAAAAAGCAAAAATAAACAAACCTAACAAACAAACTTAAAAACAAACTTAAAAGCTTTTGCATAGCAAAAAAAAAAAAAATCAATAAAATGTAAAGATAACCCATGGAATGGGGAAAAAGTATTTGCAAATGATCTGACTGACAAAGGGTTAATATCCAAAACATACAAATAACTCATACAACTCAAAGTATTGGGGGGAAAAATCCAATTAAAAAATGACCAGAATACCTAAATAGACATTTCTCCAAAGAAGACATAGATGGTAAGTGGGCATATTAAAAGATATCCAACATAGCTAATTATTAGAGAAATGCAAATCAAAAATCACAATGAGGTATCACTTCGTATTGGTCAGAATGATTGTTACCAAAAAGTGTACAAATAGTAAATGCTAGAGAGGGTATGGAGAAAAGGGGAAACACTTGTACTCTGTTGGGAATGTAAATCAGAGCAGTCATTATGGAAAACAGTATGGCGATTTCTTAAAATATTAAAAATAGAGCTACCATGTGATCCTGCATTCCCACTCCTGAGTATATACCAGAAAAAACTAAAACTCTAATTCGAAAAGATACATGCACCCCAACATTCATTGCCACACTGTTTACAATAGTCACAACATGAAAACAACTCAAGTGCCCATCACATTAGCTTAAGAAGATGTGACATATATAAACTATGAAATATTGATATTACTCAACCACAAGAAAGAATGGAATATTGCCATTTGCAGTAGCATGGATGGATCTATAGAATATTATGTTTAGTGAAGCAAGTCAGAGAAAGACATATTATATGATACCTCTATGATACCTCTTATATGTGAAATCTGAAAAACAGTGCAAATGAATCTACATACAAAAGAGAAACAGACCCACAGACGAAGAAAACAAATTTAAGGTTACAAGAGTGGAGAGGGAGCAGGGCAAACATCTTCATTTGTAAATGCAGAAAACATTGCACACATCATGGATTCTCACATTCCAGTTTCTAGAATGTAGTCAACTAGCCATACATAGCTACAAGGGAGACTGAAATATTTAATAGATTACCTCTAGCTGGACATCAATGTGTTTAAAACGATTTAAAAATGAGATTTTAGCTATTTTCCTGAGAGATGATTTCAAATGGAGAAATAGTTACTTGGCCCCTAAATTCTGTGGGTTTGCCCTTTCTGTGCCAGAGGCTTTCATACAGCATATCTGGGAACTGAGAAAAAAAAATTTTTTGCCAAGTGAATAGTTGCTATCCTAGGAAGCTAGGACTGTGTTAATTTTCTCCAGCAAAGATATCACTTCCAAAATGACAACTGCAATCAGCTTAAATCAGCTTTCAATAATCCAGTAATTCTCCAAGGTCCATCTAATAATCTTCCCCGAAGCTGACTTTCTAGATCCTTTTTCAAGAACTTCCTAGGTCTGGAAATTCAGTAGGAGATTATAAGAAGTCATGAATCCCTGCTTTCATAATGGAAAGTAGGTTACATATCATATAATATCTGTCTTTCTCTGACTTGCTTCACTAAACATTTCTGTTTAGCAGACATACACTCTTTCCAGTTACAGAGATTAAGTAATACCTTGTCGGCTGCCCATCCACTTTATCCTGGAGAACATTGTTATCAATTAGCCACAGCCACCAATTTCTGTAGGTCAAAACACTGGTTGCCACTCAGTCTCTGCGGCTGATTATGGTAATTGTAACCACCTTTTCTCTTAGGGTTAAGCACTACCACCTGGTCTTTCCCAGGACTGTGTTATTTCCATTGAAATGAGAGATCACAAGAAATGAGAGACCCTACTACAATAGCCACATTCTTCATTTTTATTTTCAGTTTGTCAAAGACAACTGAAAAATCCCATGGACAGAGGAGCTTGGAGGACTATAATCCAAAGGGTCACAAAGAGTTGGACATGGCTAAGTGCCTGAGCACACACACACACACAGAGACAGCTACAATGAAAATTCTCAAGGACACCGTTCTCTTCTTGATGAAGTTTCTAAATTTCTTATTGCCTTGATGAAAATGAATTTCTCTGAAATCTCCCGATGGACATAGAAGGAAGATGTGTAGGTTACATATAATACATCTACCTTAAGGATCTCAATTTTCAAAACCTTTAGATTTCTTTCTTCACATAAGGCAGGGAAGCTGTGGTGCCTTGACATCAACAACAGTTGGATTTCATTGAATCCAGGCTTCAGTAGTCAGCAGAGGAAACTACTAAATGTACTTAAAACTGTTTTGGCTGACACATTAAATTCAAAATGCTAAGTAAGTACATGTCTACAGATAAATCACTCTTATATTCTGTCTGCTCTAGGAAAACACTCTCAGACACCATCCCCACAGTTCAGTTCAGTTTGGTTCAGTTCAGTCGCTCAGTCGTGTCCGACTCTTTGCGACCCCATGAATCGCAGCACGCCAGGCCTCCCTGTCCATCACCATCTCCCGGAGGTCACTCAGACTCACATCCATCGAGTCAGTGATGCCATCCAGCCATCTCATCCTCTGTCATCGCCTTCTCCTCCTGCCCCCAATCCCTCCCAGCATCAGAGTCTTTTCCAATGAGTCAACTCTTCGCATGAGGTGGCCAAAGTACTGGAGTTTCAGCTTTAGCATCATTCCTTCCAAAGAAATCCCAGGGCTGATCTCCTTCAGAATGGACTGGTTGGATCTCCTTGCAGTCCAAGGGACTCTCAAGAGTCTTCTCCAACATCACAGTTCAAAAGCATCAATTCTTCGACGCTCAGCCTTCTTCACAGTCCAACTCTCATATCCATACATGACCACAGGAAAAATCATAGCCTTGACTAGATGGATCTTAGTTGGCAAAGTAATGTCTCTGCTTTTGAATATACTATCTAAGTTGGTCATAACTTTTCTGCCAAGGAGTAAGCGTCTTTTAATTTCATGGCTGCAGTCACCATCTGCAGTGATTTTGGAGCCCCAAAAGATAAAGTCTGACACTGTTTCCACTGTTTCCCCATCTATTTCCCATGAAGTGATGGGACCGGATGCCATGATCTTCACACAGCTCATCATTATATTACTGATATAACTTTAAAAGATTTTCTAAGCATGCATGATCTGTCTCTTCTGAAAGAAGATAATCAGTTTTCCACCTGAACAATTCTAGGATATAGTTCTGTGGATACAGAGGCAATGAAGGAGAATGAGGACGGATATTAAGAAAAACTGATATCCCTTTGTGAGGCAAAAGCCCAGATGGAAAGGTCTTTATGTATGAAAAGATTATATTTCTCATACAAAGGGAGACAGGCTACTTCTTCATTCACAAGAATCTCAGGATCATTTGAGGAATTGAAGCTCACACCTTCAAATGGATCTATCCAAATATGCTCACCCTAAACCTCAGAGTCCAGCTTCTCAACCAGTGTTCTAACCTTATCATAACAGCTGTGGTGAAGTTGTGTGTTTATACAATGTAGCAATTCTGCAACCTAAACAATCATATTTTGGGCCCAATCCTCAGGCTTGTCTGCCCTATAGTTACTAGAGAGAAGGGGTTCTTTTAAGGTTACCACAGAACTATTTAGCTCTCCACTAGTTCTTTGAGCTTGAAATTTAAGTCCTGTACTTATCTTTTTGTTGTGTTTTTGTAAGCTCCCAGGATAGCAGAAACAGCCAGTCTATTCTATACTCTTTGTAACTATCATTGGCATTGAAACCAAATGTAAGAGCCATTTGATATCTGGCTGTTCACCCCACATCAGCACTGAGTATCTATGATACTATGACATGCCATTACCAGCCTCTCATCATCCTCTAGGAAGATCATGTGACCATCAAATATATTAAATCAGTTCCAGAATACCAAACTGAGGATCTACTTCACGTGGCTACTTCTGGGGTCCAGTACTAGATCAGGCAGAATCTCTACAGGAAATAGAATTCTCCCCCAGATGATCCAGTTTTAACAGTTGGCTACCTATGGATATGTGTGCAGGTTGAAGGGAGGGTGAGGACACATAGTTATGCTAGTGATGATATTACATCAGCAGGAAAACAGGCCACTCCTAGGACCTAGAAGCCAAGGATGAAATAAGTTCCTTGAGCCCAGAGAGAGCTAGAATTGTGAAAAAGGAACCACCTGGCTGAAGTTTTGAAGTTGGAGAGATACAGCTAGTGCTGAATATATTTGCTGAATATATAATTCCCTGACTTATCTCTCTTGGTACCCTCTGATCTCCTGCCAGTGCTTCCACTGACTGAGCTTAATTGGAAGCCAATCAATAACTCTGGCCACAGAGTTAGGCAGGGGAAGGGAAAAATGGAACCATGAAAGCGTTCACAGGGCTGGGAATGGAGGGGGATGCAAATGGAGAACTAGCAGAAAAGGTAGCTGTTTCAATTGTCACCACAGTTTGTCATTTTACTAATACTATCTCTGTTTTCCACATTTTATAAAGAGAAAAAGTGAGGGTCAACGTGGCAAACTAAATCGTTTAATATCACATAACTAGCAAAGATCAAGCCAAGGATGAATCCAAGTCTGTCCAATTCATAGTTATATTCCTTTCTCTTCTATGTTATTATCATAACAAACATTTAGACACGAGCAATATGAGCATGGAAATGAGTCCCCTTCACGGATCACAACCAGGTCATGGTGATGCAGTTTGCATACCTCAGTGAAGCTATGATCCATGCCATGTAGGGCCACACAAGATGGATGGGTCATAGTGGATTCTGACAAAACATGGTCCACTGGAGGAGGGAATGGCAAAACACTCCAGAATTTTTGCTGTGAGAACACCATGAGCAGTATGAAAAGGCAAAAATATATGACACCAGAAGATGAGCCCCTCAGATCAGAAAGTGTCCAGTATACTATAGGGAAGAGCAGAGGGAAAATACTAATAACTCCATAAAGAATAAAGAGACTGGGCCAAAGCAGAAATGATGCTCAGTTGTGAATGCGTCTGGTGGTAAAAGTAAAGTTCGATACTATAAAGAACAATATTGCATAGGAACCTGGATTGTTAGGTCCATGAATCAAGGTTAATTGGATGTGGTCAAACAAGAGATGGCAAAAATGAACACTGACATCTTAGGAATCAATGAACTATAATAGATGCTAGTGGGTGAATTTAATTCAAATGATTGTTATATTTACTACTGTGGGCAAGAATCCCTTAGAAGAAATGGAGCAGCCCAAACAGTCAACAAAAGAGTCCAAAATGCAGTACTTAGGTGCAAATTCAAAAACAACAGAATGATCTCAATTTGTTTCCAAGACAAACCACTCAACATCACAGTATTGTGATGGCCAAGTCTATACTCCAACCACTAATGCCAAAGAAACTTAAGTCAAATAATTCTATGAAGACCTACAAGACCTTCTAGAACTAACACACACACACGCAAAGATGGCCTCTTGATCATAGGGGTTTTGAATACAAAAGTAGGAAGTTAAGAGATACCTGGAGTAACAGGCAAGTTTGGTGTTCGAGTACAAAATGAACCAGGGCAAAGCTAACAGAGTTTTGTCATGAGAACTCACTGGTCATAGAAAACATCCCCTTCCAAAAACATAAGAGATGACTCTACATATAGACATCACCAGATGGTCAACACTGAAATCAGATTGATTATATTCTTTGCAGCTGAAGATGGAGAAGCTCTATATAGTCAGCAAAAACAAGACCAGGAGCTGATTGTGGCTCAGATCATCAACTTCTTATTGCAAAATTCAGGCTTAAATTGAAGAAAGTAGGAAAAACCACTAAGCCATTCAGGTATGATATAAATTAAATCCCTTATGATTAAACAGTAGAGATGATGAACAGATTCAAAGGATTAGGTCTGGTAGGCAGGGTGCCTGAAGAACTATGGATGGAAGTTCATAGCATTGTACAGGAGGCAGTGTTCAAGACCATCTCAAAGAAAAAAATGCAAGAAGGCAAAGTAGTTGTCTGAGGAGGCTTTACAAATCCCTAAGAAAAGAAGAGAAGCAAAAGGCAAAGGAGAAAAAGAAAAATATACCCAGCTGAATGCAGAGCTCCAGAGAATAGCAAGGAGAGATAAGAAAGTTTTTCTTTAAGTGAACAATGCAAGGAAATAGAGGAAAACAAAAGAATGGGAAAGACTTCAAGAATGTTGGAGCTATCAAGGGAACATAGTCTTATGACCCAGATGACCACGATGTTGTGATCACTTACCTAAAGCCAGAATGTGAAGTCAAGTGGGCAAGCATTGCTACAAACAAAACTAGTAGGGGTGATGGAATTCCAGCTGAGCTATTTAAAATCCTAAAAGATGATGCTGTTAAAGGGCTGCACTCATTATGTCAGCAAATTTGGAAAACTCAGCAGTGGCCACATGACTGGAAAAGGTCAGGTGTCATTACAATCCCAAAGAAGGGCAATGCCAAAGAATGTTCAAATTACTGTACAATTGTGCTCATTTCACATGCTAGCAAGGTAATGCTTAAAATCCTTCAGGGTAGGCTTCAGCAATATGTGAACTGAGAACTTCCAGAGGTACAAGCTGGGTTTAGAAGAGGCAGAGGGACCAGAGATAAAATTACCAATGTTTGATAGATCATAGAGAAACAAGGGAATTCCAGGAAAACATCTTCTGCTTCATTGACCATGCCAAAGCCTTTGATTGTGTGGCTCACAACAAATTATGGAAAATTCTTAGAGACGGGAATACCAGACCATCTTATCTGTCTCCTGAGAAATCTGTGTGCAGATCAAAAGCAACAGTTAGAACTGGACATGGAACAATGAACTGGCTCAAAATTGGGAAAGTGCAACAAGGCTTATGTTGTCACACTGCTTATTTAATTTCTATGCAGAGTACATCATGTGAAATGCCAGGCTGGATGAATCACAGGCTGGAATCAAGAGTGCTGGGAGAAATATCAACAACCTCAGATATGCAGATGATACCACTTGAATGGCAGAAAGTGAAGAGGAACTAAAAAGCCTCTTGATGAGAGTTAAAGAGAAAACTAAAAAAGCTGGCTTAAAACTCAACATTCAGAAAACTAAGATCATGGCATCTGATCCCATTACTTCAAGGCAAATAGATGGGGAAAAAAGTGGAAACAGTGATAGATTTTATTTCTTGGGCTCCAACATCACTGCAGATGGTGACTGTAGCCATGAAATTTCCTTCTTTGAAGGAAAGCTATGACAAACTAAGACAGCATATTAAAAAGTAGAGACATTACTTTAACAACAAAGGTCTATATAGTCAAAGCTATGGTTTCTCCAGTAGTCATGTACAAATGTGAGAGTTGGACCATTAAGAAAGCTGTGTCGATGAATTGATGCTTTTGAATTGTGTTGCTGGAGAAGGCTCTGCAGAGTCTCTTGGATTGCAAGGAGATCAAACTATTTAATCCTAATGGATACCAGCCCTGAATATTCATTGGATGGACTGATGCTGAAGCTGAATACTTAGGCACCTGATGGGAAGAGCCGACTCATTGGAAAAGACCCTGATGCTGGGAATATTGAAGGCAAAAGGAGAAGGAGGCAGCAGAGGATGAAATGGTTAGATAGCATCACCAACTCAATGGACATGAATCTAAGCAAACTTTGGGAGGTAGTGAAGGATGGGGAGGCATGGCATGTTGCAGTTCATTGGGTCACAGAGAGTCAGACACAACTCAGAGACTACACAAAAGCAACAAATGAAAATGAAGAGATTGAAAGTGATGGGGCCAACATGGGGGAAAGGGCACAAACAAAACTGCCTTTTTTGACATGCTTGAACAAGTAATTTTAAAGACGCTTGTTTTCTTAAGAAAACTTATCACAATCTGAGATTACTTCCTTCTTTACAAGTTTGTCATCTGTTTCACTTACTGGGATATAAGGCCCATAAGGACAAGTATTTTGTTTGTCCTTTTTATTGCTATATTCCTCTGCCAAGATCAGTACACAACATCTGTAGACGCTCAAAGAATATTTGTTGAATGAAAAAGTAAATAAATGAATAAATGAGTGGGTCAGGATACAAGCATATTCCTCTGGAAAATGGGAACTCAGAATTCTATCCTGAAATTTCAAATTTGCAAATAGTCATGAATATCAATCAACGTTTGCTGAATATTTCCAGGAAAGAGTTGTTAACTGTATAGACATCTATTCCCCTATTTAAAAACATTGATAATTATAGTCAAACCTTTACTGAAGGCAATTCCATTCTGTTTTATCCCCAATTTTAACATCTATAATAGCAAAGATAATATCTTGACCACAGCAACTTTTTAAGTACTTATTAAAAAACATTATTTAACCATTTTTTTCTCTTGTGTAAGATAAAGCCACTGGTTCCTTCAGCTTTTCTTCATGTAATGTAAGCTAGTTTCTAGTTATGTTACCCTTCTTTGTGCCCTCTCCTGTGTACCGTCCAGTCTTTCAACAGTTTTTTTTTTTTTTAATGTTAAAACTTGATAATGATAACATGAACTTAATACAATCCCATATGTTGACTGGCTTATTAAGAGCAAAACTGCCTCCCTTGTTTTCAGAAATATATCTCTACTAATTAACATATGAGTAAAAACTATTTTCCTTTGCAGCCTCATCCTGTTGTTGATGCAAATTAAACAACCAAGGAACTAAAACCACAGAACTAAAATCATAAAGTCAGCAGGATTTTATCATTGCCAGTTTTGCTTACACATTTAAAATTATAGATTTAGGATGATGATGATCCATTTAATTGTGCTATTCTCTAAGACTCACTGGATGCTGATCTCAGATTCCAGTCTATTCAGTCTAAATAGGCTCACCATGGGTATCCCCAGAGTTCATTTGTCCTATGTACCTAGCACCCATATTTTCTTATACATTTTTTCCTTTTCTTATTTCCTTTTATTAAAAAACTGTCTTTTTGACAATTTGTCTAATTCTGTGCTTTACCTAAAACCCAGTGAGGTAAATGGAATAAAGCAAAGTCATTGCAATATCCAAGGATGTACTCAGACTTGAAAAGTATAATTATATTTGAGTGAATGTGAGAGAATAACAAATGTTTGTATAAATGTTTGTCCATCTGTGTGAATTGGCTGGGAAATTCTATGTTTAATCTATAATTGGTATTATAACATGGGTATGATAAAATGTATGTAAATAATTTTCTTAAATAAAATGTCAGTTTAAAAAAATGGTACTCTTTGTAATATATAACACCCATGGCAAGTTATACCTGGCTAATGTACAGCCTGAGGTAGAGTCAAGAAGCAATGGGACAGGGACTTCCCTGGTGGTCCAGTGGTTGGGAATCTGTCTGCTGATGCAAGGGACATGAGTTCGATCCCTGGTTCAGGAAGATCTCGCATGCCTGGGAGTAACCAAGCCAGTGTTCCACAACTCCTGAGCCCAGCAGTCTAGAGCCCGGGAAGCACAACTACCAAGCCCATGTGCCCTAGAGTCCACGCCCCACAGCAGGAGAAGCCACAGCAATGAGAAGTCAGCATACAGCAACTAGAGAGTGGCCTCTGCTTGCTGAGACTAGAGAAAAGTCCATGTGCAGGAACAAAGACCCCCCCAAAATAAAAATAATTTTTTTTAAAAAAGAAGAAACAGTGCAACATTTTACCCAATCATATCCCTTGCCATTGGTCACTATGGTAGTGAAAGTTCGCTCAGTTGTGCCCGACTCTTTGCAACCCACAAGGCTCCTCTATCCATGGGATTCTCCAGATAAGAACACTGGAGTGGGTAGCCGTTCCCTTCTCTAGGGATTCTTCCCAACCCAAAGATCAAACCTGGGTCTTCCACATTGCAGGTGGATTCTTTACCATCTGAGCCACCAGGAAAGCCCTTTACCTCTACTCTATGGAAGAGTTGATGATTTTTCTCAACTCCCCCTCCTGCCATATGTCTGGAGGTGCACAAGCAGTGGTGGAGGATATTTTCCAACTTCATTGATGTTAAGGTTGACCATGTGAAGTTTTTGGCCAACAGATTTGAGCCGAATTCTGAGCCGAAGTCTTCAGAAGAGACATCACATATTTCTTCCTGCCTTCTTGGCCTCCTGGGAGTCCCTGTGAGGAGACTGGCTTGGGTAGCTCCTGGTCCTATTAGTATGCGAACATGCTCATAGCTACCTGTGCTGCTGCTGCTGCTAAGTTGCTTCAGTCGTGTCCAACTCTGTGCGACCACACAGATGGCAGCCCATTGGGCTCCGCCATCCCTGGGATTCTCCAAGCAAGAATACTGGAGTGGGTTGCCATTTCCCTCTCCAATGCATGAAAGTGAAAAGTGAAAGTGAAGTCGCTCAGTCGTGTCTGACTCAGCGACCCCATGGACTGCAGCCTACCAGGCTCCTCCATCCATGGGAGTTTCCAGGCAAGAGGACTGGAGTGGGATGCCATTGCCTTCTCCGTCATAGCTACCTGTAGCTAACCTGAAACTTGGGACCAACCCAACCAATCTAAACTCTGTAGCAGAGCCACCCCAGAAAAGCCATAGACCTGAAGAAGAAAAATAAACACTGGTGGCTACAAGGCACTTAACTTTTTTGAGTGATTTGTTAATGCAACATTATAGTAATTATAGCTGATTTACATGGCTACATTAAATTCGGGGGAAAATAAGTATCAAAAGAAGATATAAGAAAAACAACAAAGTTAAGCGTAAGGTCAGGAAAGGAGCACAACATTTTTCAACACTGAGAAAGAAATGGAAGTCTTATTTAAAAGACCCATAATCCCCTTTGCCTTTAATTCCTGGCCTCCTCTCAGATAATGGGTTAAATGAATTATCTTGCCATATTAAAATTTTAGTTTTTAAGGATTTACTAATATGAGTAGTGAATAAAAGATATCTAGGAACAAAGGAACAGTTTACTTTTCTTTTTTTTAAAAAAAGGATGAATAAATTGGAGGATGGAAGGTAGGAACAGATGGTCTGTGGTTCAGTTTACATGAATCACCCTTTCCAATGAAATCCTGTGGGCATCTCAATTAGATTTAAATGTTAGCGATGCATTTATAGAGTACAATATGTCTGTTTTTGATATCCTAATCACGTGCCATGGAAAAGATAATATGGACTTGGAAAAAGCTAAAAGGAAAAGACAATTTTCTTCTCTTTGGGTGGGGGGAGGAGGGGACAAGTTTTCTACATGCTGCAAGTGAGTTGAAGCTTTGTTTTAGGTGTCTTTTGCTCCTGTCCTGCTATGAGAAGCTGAATGGAAAATCTGATCCACTATTTTTAAAACTGGGGAAATTAGAAAGTTACTCTTCAATGCTTTTATGGATATATAACTAATGAGAAATAGACCTAGCTACATTCTTTAACTTCTGCCACCTCCCAAGAGTGGTGCCTCTAATTTAGCATGACCTGCTGTCAGTTCAGGAAATTTCCACCCTGAGATTTTCCTAGCCGAGTCAGAATCAGTCACAGTCAGAAACAGATAAAGATTGTTTTTATGAGAGTGCCTGAAAGTGCACTTAAATTCTATCTTTAAAAGTTGCAAAGGTCTTGGCTAATGATTTTCCATAGTGTCATTTTAAAACTATTTTGGCATGTTCTGTGAACAGTACATATATTTACCGTTCAAAAATTAATAAAAAAGGCATTATATTTCTTGGAACAGGATATCTTTGAGAAAGCAAAAACCCACCCCAGTACACTGCTGTTATCCAGCTGGTTAGGGGTGAGAGACATAGGCCTGAGTAGACCTTGGTCTGGCAGTAGATGGAGAGTGAGAGAGGACTTTGGAACAGGCTGGGTCTCAGGCAAAATGATTCTGTGATGTGGGTTTCAGGTGGAAGTAACTTAAGGTGGATTTTGGAAATGTCTCTACTCCTTTTCCACAGCTGAGTTAACTGTATAGTCTCCAAAGACATTCTTTTTGGGCAGGCTTACTATAAGGAAATTTCCAATATCCACGCATCTTTTCTTTTTTCCCCTTGAATTCTGTAAGGTTGTTCAAGAAAATTCAGTAAAGAGGCAGAGGGAAGAGATTTTGGAGTCCAGTTCAGTTCAGTCATTCAGTCGTGTTCAACGCTTTGTGATCCCATGGACTACAGAACTCCAGGCTTCTCTGTCCATCACTAACACCCAGAACTTACTAAAACTAGTGTACACCAAGTCAGTGATGCCATCTCATCCTCTGTCATCCCCTTCTCTTCCCTCCTTCAATCTGTCCAAGCGTCAGGATCTTTTCCAATGAGTCAGCTTTTCGCATCAGGTGGCCAAAGTATTGAAGTTTCAGCTTCAGCATCAGTCCTTCCAATGAATATTCAGGACTGATTTGCTTTACAATGGACTGGTTGGATCACCTTGCAGTTCAAGGGAATCTCAAGAGTCTTCTCCAACACTACAGTTCAAAAGCATCAATTCTTCAGTGCTCAGCTTTCTTTATAGTCCAACTCTCGCATCCATACATAACTACTGAAAAACCAAAGTTTTGACTAGATGGGCCTTTGTTGTCAAAGTAATGTCTCTGCTTTTTAACATGCTTTCAATGTTGGTCATAGCTTTTCTTCCAAGGAGCAAGCATCTTTGAATTTCATGGCTGCAATCAACCATCTGCAGTGATTTTGGAGCCCCCAAAATCAAAGTCTCTCACTACTTCCTTGTTTCCCCATTTATTTGCCATGAAGTGATTGGACCAGATGCCATGATTTTAGTTTTCTAAAACTAAGTTTGAGTTTTAAGCCAATTTTTTCACTCTCCTCTTTCACTTTCATCAAGAGGCTGTTTAGTTCTTCTTCACTTTCTGCCATAAGGGTGGTGTCATCTGCATCTCTGAGGTTATTGATATTTCTCCCGGCAATCTTGATTCCAGCTTGTGCTTCATCTAGCCTGGCATTTCGCATGATGTACTCTGCATAGAAGTGAAATAAGCAGAGTGACAATATACAGCCTTGACGTACTCCTTTCCCAATTTGGAACCAGTCTCTTGTTTCATGTCCAGTTCTAACTATTGCTTCTTGACCTGCATACAGATTTCTCAGGAGGCAGGTCAGGTGGTCTGGTATTCTCATCTCTTTTAGAATTTTCCACAGGTTGTTGTGATCCACAAAGTCAAAGGCTTTGGCACAGTCAATGAAGAGGAAGTAGATGTTTCTCTGGAACTCTTGTTTTTTCAGTGATTCAGTGGATGTTGGCAATTTGATCTCGGGTCCCTCTGCCTTTTCTAAATCCAGCTTGAACATCTGGAAGTTCATGGTTCATGTACTATTGAAGCCTGGCTTGGAGAATTTTGAGCATTACTTTACAAGCGTGTGCAGTAGTTTGAGCATTCTTTGCCATTGCCTTTCTTTGGCATTGTGATGAAAACTGACCTTTTCCAGTCCTGTGGCCATTGCTGAATTTTCCAAATATGCTGGCATATTGAGTGCAGCACTTTCACAGCATCATCTTTTAGGATTTGAAATAGCTCAACTGGAATTCCATCACCTCTACTAGCTTTGTTTGTAGTGATGCTTTCTAAGGCCCACTTGGCTGCACATTCCAGGATGTCTGGCTTTAGGTGAGTGATTACACCATCGTGCTTATCTGGGCTGTGAAGATCATTTTTGTATAGTTCTTCTGTGTATTCTTGCCACCTCTTCTTAATATCTTTTGCTTCTGTTAAATCCATACCACTTCTGTCCTTTCTTGTGCCAATCTTTGCATGAAGTGTTCCCTAGGTATCTCTAATTTTCTTGAAGACATCTCTGGTCTTTCCCATTCTATTGGTCTCCTCTACTTCTTTGCATTGATTACTGAGGAAGGCTTAGGCAAAGGAGAAAAGGAAAGGTATACCCATTTGAATGCAGATTTTGGAGATGGAGTTGCAAATGTAGGATAGATTCTTACTGTGTTCAGTTATGAACTATGTACTATGTAGAGAATATACTAAGAAACTAGTATGAAACTGTTGATTCCCTGTCACTGGCATAATGGGGACAAGGCAGAACAAGAGGAGTTTACAGGCAACTCAAATTACAATTAAAGCAAAAGAACACAAAGAGCTTTATGAAAAAATGCATTTAAGGCATATCCAACATTTGGGAGCATATATTCTATTCTGCTCATCTCATTTAATGCTGTAAAATTCTACATACTAAGTTCAAAGACACTAACCTTAAATTATTTCATAAATAAGGTCCAATGGCTTACTTTTAAATAGCCTGAACTGATTTATATACATTTTAATAGATCTATCCTTGGTCAGTTATTGAAATAGGAGCTAACTATTGCCAGTTCTAACTGGCAACAGTTAGAACTGGACATGGAACAACAGACTGGTTCCAAGTAGGAAAAAGAGTACGTCAAGGCTGTATATTGTCACCCTGCGTATTTAACTTATATGCAGAGTACATCATGAGAAAGGCTGGGCTGGAAGAAAAAGACTCAGATGCTGGGAGGGATTGGGGGCAGGAGGAGAAGAGGACGACAGAGAATGAGATGGCTGGATGATGGCATCACTGACTCGATGGGCGTGAGTGTGAGTGAACTCCGGGAGATGGCGATGGACAGGGAGGCCTGGCATGCTGCGATTCATGTGGTTGCAAAGAGTCGGACATGACTCCTTTTCCTATTTGGAACCAGTCTGTTGTTCCATGTCCAGTTCTAACTGTTGCTTCCTGACTTGCATACAGATTTCTCAAAGAAGGAATAAATTAGGGATGGAGAGAAGCTAAGAGTATCACATTAGTGCTAATCTCCCATGTGAAAGGCAACATTAGGACCACCAAAGAGCTATCTTCTCACCTTCAATAGTGAGCACTGTTACAGAGGTAAGTGGTGAGAAACAGAGGCACTCTTGGTACATAAAGTAGTGTCCATTGGTTACTTTTAGTTTCAGGCAGCAAATGTCTTTCAAATGTTGACTTTTGATCATCTATAGAAATCATAAACGTTTACAAATGTGTGGTTTGGTGTTTGCCTTCACTAATTATCATTAATCAATTGATCCCTAAGTAATCGAGTTAACTGTAATTTCCTGAACTGCCCTTTAAATTTAGAGACAAATTCTGAGCATATCATTGTCCTCAGTGGAGGCTTCATGGAGTAAGTCACTGATGGTATAACACATGAATCATGGAAAAAAATCCAAATGCCAACTTAAAATATTTTGAAGCTATCTGAGGATCTGTGAAATATGTTAGACTATAGGAAATGCTTTAGTTAATTCTGTATATAGTGGTATTTTAATACCATAAAATATACCCAGAGAAATGCTTAAAACATACAAATATGTATCTGTATTTAAGTTCTAAGAAAAATCTTAGTAAAGAATCTACCTGCAACACAGGAGACTCAGGTTAAATCCTTGAGTCGGGAAGATCCCCTGGAAGAGCGCATGGCAACCCACTCCAGTATTTTTGCCTGGAGAATCCCCATGGACAGAGGAGTCAAGAGTCAGACATGACTGAGCAGTTAAAACTAACACTTGGAGAAAATTCAAATTTAACTGAGTTTTAGGGTCAAAAGTCTTAGAAACTACTATGCAGCACATTGTTCCCGTAAGAATGTCACTGATTATCATCAGTCAAAAGTCACCCCTGAATTGTGGAGTGGCTGAAAAGTCACTGAGAACATGGTCAAAATCATCAAATTATGCAGAAGAAGTTTCACCCAATTTCACTTTTTATAATGGAATCTCTCTAGGTTCTAGTGATCTAAAAACAGCTAACATTTGTCTCAAATAGTGACAAATGACTGAAAGTTGTCAAACACAGTTAAATAAAATGAAACGATGACCAAATTATCCCTACCCGAGTAACTTAGAAGGTAAACAGGAATGATTTAAAGGGGAAGAGAAAAAGTTAAATAGGTTGAAATATTGCATTAAGAGAATTACATTTGTCAGAGAATTGTTTTTGGATTGAACCTAAATCAGTGTAAAGTTCTGATAAAAATCACAGATTTGACAATTCATGAGTAGTTTTGTTTCTATTTTTAGCTGTATTTCTTATGAAAATAAATATACAAAATAATTTAGGCACACTCAGAGTCCAAGTACTATGAGTTTGATTTCATACAGGACAGTCATAAACAGATATTTCTGAATAGTTTAGACTTTCTCACCTTTGCAGTGTTTCCATAATGCTTTCAAAGAGGGAATAAAATAACTTAAAAATATATATGCCTTCATCTGTTTGCAGTACTGTATTATCATATATCATATGGTATATGTCCAATCTTCTTTTGCAAGATAATTTTAAGCATGATTCTAATGGAAAGGCATATAAGTACAGAAATACATGAAATATTACAGAAATAAAGCTTCACATTCCTGCACTTCCTCACCTTTTCCATCTCTCACCTTTACCTCTTGCTTTCCCAATAGTCTACTTACAAATATTTTCCTAGTCTCTCCATGTGTGTTAACTCAGAAGATTTTTACTCCAGTCTGTTGCTTTTTATACACTGTATTTCTTCAGTGATTCCTAAATTTCTAAACTGGATATTCCCCTCTGTGGTTTAATCCTCATTTTGCACTTCCTGAGATGATTTTTTGGGGGGACAGAAAGCTATATTATCCTCTAAAACTCAACAGTTACAAGCAAAGCTCTGCTTTTTCCTCATACCGACTCCCTCTTCGACTTTAGGCTGCCTTCACAGGCACAGTGACTATCTTCAGTTTCTCCAGGCAGGAATTTTGACGTCATCTTCTTTCCTCTATCTTTCTTCCCTAAGTTATCTGATTTATCCACCTAATTTATCATCAAAATAACTAACTTCTACTTCTTTCCTTTGACATAGTCTCTGATACGCTATATCTTCTACAGTGGGATGCACAAAAGAGAGCTGCTTTAGAGATAGATATCTTTATACTTATATTTCACTTCCACTAGTATAAAGATCATGCTGAATAGAAACTGAGTTATGTCAATTTTGGTCTTGGTACTCTTTGCAAAGTTTGAAGGTAGATATATGTATCTGGTGCTGAGATAGTCATTCCTGTTCTGGATTATCAGCAGCCTGACAAAAACAGAATTATATATGTGTGTACATGTGCTAAGTTGCTTCAGTTCTGTCTGTCTCTTGAGACCCTATGGACTGTAGCCCACCAGGCTCCTCTGTCCATGGGATTCTCCAGGCAAGAATATTGGAATGTGTTGCCATGCCCTCCTCCAGGGGATTTTCCTGACCCAAGGATCAGACCCAGGTCTCATATGTCTCCTGCGCTGGCAGGAGGGTTCTTTACCACTAGCACCACTTGGGAAGCCCAGAATTACATATATATTTATACACATACATATATATATCGAGGCGTCATATTTCTATTTTTTACAATGTTATCAATATTTTCAATAATTCAAACTTATAGAAAGGTTGCCAAATGGCACCATGGATGATCAAGGTGTCATATTTCTTATCCTTGCTTCTGAGACTGATTTTGTACTTTGTGGGCAGCACAGTTTCTGATATTGTGAGTAACAAATTAACTGGCATGCAAAATTCATTACCTGGTGGTCCTATGATGCAAATAATGTGAGAGTAGCCATTCATTCCTTTCTCTAACTGCCTTCTCATTCCTTTCAATTCCTGCTGGCCAGCAGGAGAGCCAGCCATCTTATGAGATAGCTTCAAATTCAGTCTTGTCAGAAGCAGAAGGAAGGATAAAATGGATAGATTTCAACATTCCTTCATTCCTAAAAAGTTTGACTTACACATTTATTTATTTTTATAAAGTTATTTGATAAATAAGTATGGTGAGTCTGTTGGCACAACCATGTGAAAGATGAGCATCAAGATAAAACCATCACAATAGGAAGATTTAGCCATTGCACAATGGGAAGATAGTTGTATAAAATTTATATTTAGTTTTCTTTGCATATTTGTAAACTTTGCTTTCCTTTGAATGATATTTCTTTGTCAATATTAAGGTAAATATTAAATATAAAAACTTCACAAAAATTATGCCAGATTATTAAATACACCTGTATAATTTGGTTGATTATAAAAAGATGCACAGATGAATTTGATCAAAGTGCATGACTATCTTACTAACTGAACTCATTAATCAGCTAACAGTGGAATAATCAGTAATAATTAGCCATCAGCCTCTTTTTCATGGTCATTTTACTAATTAAAATGTTAGCTTTAATCTGGAGCATAGGAAATATAAATTAAAAAGGGTTTATTTTTCCTACAGATTACAGTGACCAATTCATTCTCATTTTGCTTGTATTAATTACTAGGAGATGACATACAGGTCCTGTGGCTATTTCCATTTTACAGAACCTGCATGTAAAACTACTTTTCAAGTAAGTGTTAAATCAAAGAATTTAAAAAACACATTTAGATCTTGCTGTCATCCATTTTAAAATAAAAAAGGAAAGATTTTGCTCAATAATGAAAACCACTGAAAAATGAAAAGGTAACCTGCAGAATGGGAGAAAATATTTACAAATCATATATCTGATCAGGCTTCTCCTGTGGCTCAGCTGGTAAAGAATCCACCTGCAATGTGGGAGACCTGGGTTCGATCCCTGGGTTGGGAAGATCCCCTGGAGAAGGAAATGGCTACCCACTCCAGTATTCTGGCCTGGAGAATCCCATGAACTGTATAGTCCATGGGTCACAAAGACTTGGACATGACTGAGCAACTTTCACTCTCACTCTCACTTTTGTATCTGATCAGGGCTTAATATTCAAATTGTATAAAGAACTCATACAACTCAATGGCAAAAAAAAAAAAAAAAGTCTGATTTAAAAATGGGCAGAGGAACTGAATGGATATTTTTCAAAAAAGACATACAGGTGGCCAATGGTTTCATGAAAAGGTGCTCAATATCTCTAATCATCAGGCAAGTGCAAATCAAACCACAAGATATCACTTCACATTTGTTAGAATGATTGCCATCAAACAGACAAGAGATAACAGATGTTGGCAAAGATGTGGAGAAAAGTAAACCCTTGTGCACTATTGGCTGACTTTATTTTTTGGGAGGCTCAAAAATCACTGCAGATGGTGATTGCAGCCATGAAATTAAAAGATGCTTACTCCTTGGAAGGAAAGTTATGACCAACCTAGACAGCATATTAAAAAGTAGAGACATTACTTTGTCAACAAAGGTCCATCTAGTCAAGGCTATGGTTTTTCCAGTGGTCATGTTTGGATGTGAGTGTTGGACTATAAAGAAAGCTGAGCACCGAAGAACTGATAATTTTGAACTGTGGTGTTGGAGAAGACTCTTGAGAGTCCCTTGGACTGCAAGGAAGTCCAATCAGTCCATCCTAAAGGAGATCAGTCCTGGGTGTTCATTGCAAGGACTGAAGTTGAAGCTGAAACTCCAATATTTCAGCCACCTGATGCAAAGAGCTGACTCATTTGAAAATACCCTGATGTTGAGAAAGATTGAAGGCAGGAGGAGAAGGGGACGACAGAGGATGCGATGGTTAGAGGGCATCACTGACTCAATGGACATGCTGCTGCCGCTGCTAAGTCGCTTCAGTCGTGTCCAACTCTACGCGACCCCATAGATGGCAGCCCACCAGGCTCCCTTGTGCCTAGGATTCTCCAGGCAAGAACACTGGAGTGGGTTGCCATTCCCTTCTCCAATGCACGAAAGTGAAAAGTGAAAGTGAAGCCGCTCAGTCGTGTCTGACTCGCTGTGACCCCAGGGACTGTAGCCCACCAGGGTCCTCTGTCCGTGGGATTTTCCAGGCAAGAGTACTGGAGTGGGGTGCCATTGCCTTCTCCCAGTGGACATGAGTTTGGGTAAACTCTGGGAGTTGGTGATGGACAGGGAGGCCTGGCATGCTGCGGTTCATGGGGTCACAAAGAGTCAGACACGACTGAGTGACTGAACTGAACTGAACTGTGCACTATTAGTGAGGATATTAACTAATAGTGAGGTGTAGCTACTAGGGAAAACAGTAGGAGGGTTCCTCAAAATGTTAAAAATAAAACTACCACATGATCCAGTGATCTCACTTTTGGGTATATATCTAACAAAAATAAAAGCAGGATGTAAGTGGATATCTGCATTCCCAAGTTCATTAGAGCATTACTCACAATAGCCAAAATATGGAAATACCCTAGGCTTCCCTCAGATGGGTGAGTGTGTAAAGAAGATGTGGTATATATGTACAATGAAATATTATTCAGCCATGGGAAAGAAGTCATCTTACCATTTGCAACAACAGGGGATGAAACTTGAGGGTGTTATGCTAAACAAAAAGAAAGCCAACACAGAAAGATAAATACTGTGTGGTGTTTTGTTTATATATGGAATCTTCTTTTGAAAAAGTCAAGCTTATAGAAGGAGAAAGTAGAAAAGTGTTTGCCTAGGACAGGGGCTTGTGGGAAATTGGAAGACGTTGGTAAAAGGATCAGTTCAGTTCAGTTCAGTCGCTCAGTAGTGTCTGACTCTGCAACCCCATGGACTGAAGCACGCCAGGCTTCCCTGTCCATCACCAACTCCCAGAGTTTACTCAAACTCACGTCCATTGACTCAGTGATGCCATCCAACCATCACATCCTCTGTCGTCCCCTTCTCCACCTTCCATCTTTCCCATCATCAGGGTCTTTTGCAATGAGTCAGCTCTTTGCAACAGGTGGCCAAAGTATTGGAGTTTCAGCTACAGCATCAGTCCTTCCAATGAATATTCAGGACTGATCTCCTTTGGAATGGACTGGTTGGATCTCCTTGCAGTCCAAGGGACTCTCAAGAGTCTTCTCCAACAACACAGTTCAAAAGCATCAATTCTATGGCGCTCAGATTTCTTTATAGTATGCCATTGCCTTCTCCCAGTGGACATGAGTTTGGGTAAACTCTGGGAGTTGGTGATGGACAGGGAGGCCTGGCATGCTGCGGTTCATGGGGTCACAAAGAGTCAGACACGACTGAGTGACTGAACTGAACTGAACTGTGCACTATTAGTGAGGATATTAACTAATAGTGAGGTGTAGCTACTAGGGAAAACAGTAGGAGGGTTCCTCAAAATGTTAAAAATAAAACTACCACATGATCCAGTGATCTCACTTTTGGGTATATATCTAACAAAAATAAAAGCAGGATGTAAGTGGATATCTGCATTCCCAAGTTCATTAGAGCATTACTCACAATAGCCAAAATATGGAAATACCCTAGGCTTCCCTCAGATGGGTGAGTGTGTAAAGAAGATGTGGTATATATGTACAATGAAATATTATTCAGCCATGGGAAAGAAGTCATCTTACCATTTGCAACAACAGGGGATGAAACTTGAGGGTGTTATGCTAAACAAAAAGAAAGCCAACACAGAAAGATAAATACTGTGTGGTGTTTTGTTTATATATGGAATCTTCTTTTGAAAAAGTCAAGCTTATAGAAGGAGAAAGTAGAAAAGTGTTTGCCTAGGACAGGGGCTTGTGGGAAATTGGAAGACGTTGGTAAAAGGATCAGTTCAGTTCAGTTCAGTCGCTCAGTAGTGTCTGACTCTGCAACCCCATGGACTGAAGCACGCCAGGCTTCCCTGTCCATCACCAACTCCCAGAGTTTACTCAAACTCACGTCCATTGACTCAGTGATGCCATCCAACCATCACATCCTCTGTCGTCCCCTTCTCCACCTTCCATCTTTCCCATCATCAGGGTCTTTTGCAATGAGTCAGCTCTTTGCAACAGGTGGCCAAAGTATTGGAGTTTCAGCTACAGCATCAGTCCTTCCAATGAATATTCAGGACTGATCTCCTTTGGAATGGACTGGTTGGATCTCCTTGCAGTCCAAGGGACTCTCAAGAGTCTTCTCCAACAACACAGTTCAAAAGCATCAATTCTATGGCGCTCAGATTTCTTTATAGTCCAACTCTCACATCCATACATGACTACTGGAAAAACCATAGTTTTGACTAGACAGAACTTTGTTGGCAAAGTGATGTCTCTACTTTTTAATAGGCTGTCTAGGTTGGTCATAACTTTTCTTCCAAGGAGCAAGCATCTTTGAATTTCATGGCTGCAGTCAACTATCTGCAGTGATTTTGAAGCCTCAAAAAATAAAATCTGTCACCATTTCCACTGTTTCTCCAATTATTTGCCATGAAGTGATGGGACCAGATGCCATGATCTTAGTTTTCTGAATGTTGAGTTTTAAGCCAACATTTTCACTCTCCTCTTTCACTTTCATCAAGAGGCTCTTTAGTTCTTCACTTGCTGCCAGAAGGGTGATGTCATATGCATGCATCTCTGAGGTTATTGATATTTCTCCCAGCAATCTTGATTCCAGCTTGTGCTTCATCCAGCCTGGCACTTCGCATGATGTACTTTTCATAGAAGTGAAATAAGCAGGGTGACAATATACAGCCTTTTTGTACTCCTTTCCTGATTTGGAACCAGTCTGTTGTTCCATGTCCAGTTCTAACTGTTTCTTCTGACCTGCATACATTTTCTCAAGAGGCAGGTCAGGTGGTCTAGTATTCCCATCTCTTTAAGAATTTTCCACAGGTTGTTTTGATCCACACAGTCAAAGGCTTTGCCATAGTCAATAAAGCAGAAGTAGATGTCTTTCTGGAACTCTCTTACTTTTTTGATGATCCAGCGGATGTTGGCAATTTGATCTCTGGTTCTTCTGCCTTTTCTAAAGCCAGCTTGAACATCTGGAAGTTCATGGTTAACATGTTGTTGAAACCTGGCTTGGAGAATTTTGAGCATTACTTTACTAGCGTGTGAGATGAGTGCAATTGTGCAGTAGTTTGAGCAGTGTTTGGCATTTCCTTTCTTTGGGATTGGAATGAAAACTGACCTTTTCCAATCTTGTGGCCACTGCTGAGTTTTGCAAATTTGCTGGCATATTGAATGCAGCACTTTCACAGCATCATCTTTTACGATTTGAAACAGCTCAACTGGAATTCCATCGCCTCTACTAGCTTTGTTTGTAGTGATGCTTCCTAAGGCCCACTTCGCTTCGCATTTTAGGATGTCTGGCTCTAGGTGAGTGATCACACCATCGTGATTATCTGGGTTGTAGATCATTTTTGTATAGTTCTTCTGTGTATTCTTGCCACCTCTTCTTAATATCTTCTGCTTCTGTTAAATCCATACCATTTCTGTCCTTTCTTGTGCCCATCTTTGCATGAAGTGTTCCCTTGGTATCTCTAATTTTCTTGAAGAGATATTTAGTCTTTCCCATTCTGTTGTTTTCCTCTATTTCTTTGCACTGATCACTGAGGAAGGCTTTCTTATCCCTCCTTGCTATTTTTTGGAGCTCTGCATTCAAATGGGTATATGTTTCCTTTTCTCTTTTGCCTTTCACTTTTCTTCTTTTCACAGCTATTTGTAAGGCCTCCTCAGACAACCATTTTGCTTTTTTGGATTTCTTTTTCTTGAGGATGGTATTATGCCTGCCTCCTATAGAATGTCATGAACGTCTGTCCATAGTTCATTAGGCACTCTATCAGATCCAGTCCTTTAAATCTATTTCTCACTTCCACTGTATAATCATAAGGGATTTGATATTGGTCATACCTGAATAGTCTGAGGATCTAATGTAGAAATAGGGACTATAGTGTATAAAGTGCTGTGCTGTGCTAAGTCACTTCAGTTGCATCTGACCCTTTATGACGCTATGGACTGTAGCTTGCCAGGTTCCTCTGTCTGAGAGGTTTTCCTGGTAAGCATACTGGAGTGGGTTGCCATGCCCTTCTCCAGGGAATCTTCCCAACCCAGGGACTGAACACAGTCTCTTAATCTCCCACATTGGCAGGTGGGTTCTTTACCACTCGTGCCACCTGGGTAGCCCCATAGTTTACAACACTATATTATATAATTGAAATTTGCTAAGAGAGTAGAAGTTAAATATTTTCATTAAAAAAGATAACAGTAATGAGGTGGTATACATATTAATTAAATGTTGGGAATCCTATGCATATATCAAATCACCATGATACTACACTTTACATATCTTGTGATTTTTTTCAATTATACTCCCCAAAGTCTGGAAAAAAAATTTTAAATAAAAGGAAAATTTTCATTCGAGCCTGAAAATTGCTCCCTGTCAACTGTCACCTCACTGAAAATTTTAAAAGTGTCAAAATAGAATTTCAGCCTGTCTCAAGAACTGAGAACATTTCTGCCTCTAACACAAATCCATGAGTAAAAGGATGCAATTGAGGAATTATTGTTCTCCTGTGATCACAGTTGCTGATATGTTTACAAACATGTACAGAGAAGTTGAAAGTGAATAGAGGAGAAAACAAAGAAGAAAATTCAACTTTGTATTGTTTATTCAAGTCTTTATAGCTATGGGACCCAAGGATGAGTATAAATGAGTGTTCCAAGAAATCTTTTACCTTATTTATCTGAAAGTCTCTGATACAGAGAATACTCAAGGAGAGATTCTGCAGACAGTTTCCTTAATACCTTCTGCTTTAGGCAAAGTTACACACAAATACTCATATCAGACAAATGTCTTATTTTTATGGAGAATTCCACAGACTCCATGGACACCCCATTCCAGAATTTAACAACCATCCTGAAGATCCCCCTTATTCTATAAGGTCATTTTCTTCTCTCTGTTCTGTGCTCCTTTGAGATTGAGAACATCTGGTCCTCATTCCTAACATAATGACATTTCCTGCTCCAGAGTTCCTTTTAAAATCACTCTCAACCTTCTCCTCTTCAGGCTAATTTCCAGGTCTGCTCTCCCTTTTTCAGAGTCTTATGTGCCAAGTACCCTCACCACCCTCTGAATCCATGAAGGGCTACTCTGCCCCAGCCCAGAACTGGACCCTGCGCTGACAAGGGGACCCCCACAGAGCATTCACAGGGCCACCTTTCCACATCTCTGCTCACCCACCGCAGTTCTCAAACTCGTTCAAGGAAGAGGCATTATTCCATCTCAGGGAAGAGACGCTCTTCCCATCAACTTGCTTTCCCTCTCTGTCCCCAGGGGGAGCAGAGAAGATTCAGTCTGAGCTCTGGGAGTCAAGTGGCAGACAGCTGTGGTTTCGGCTTCCAGCGGTCACACAACTCCAGAGGGACCGGAAGGTCAAGGAAAGCATGTAGAACCGCAGGCTGTTCACGTGGCTCAGAGGAGGAGATGACCAACCCCTAATAAAACACCGTCTGCCGGACGTGCCATTGGGACTGGCATGCTAATTGAAAACAGCAGGCTAGGGGCCGCCTCTCTGACTTTAGCACTTCAGCTAGGAATAACTTTTCCTTCCACAGAAAAAGCAGTATTCGGTCAGTAAAGCAGTATTTGTCACTAATTTTTTAAAAAATCAAACAAACCAGCATCACTGCTCTAGCAGACGATAAAGAAATATTTCTCAATTTCTCTTTATTTACTTTTCCAGAAAGTTCATATCTTGTTTATTTCCTTTCTGCTAGGCCAAAGCTTGACACTGCTGTACACAAATGCTTTATTATCTTAGGACAGAGAGTATCTATTAATCCAATTCATCTTTCAATACTGTTAGTGCCTTGTTATTTTTATTCTGATTATTTTTTCTAAATCAAAATAATGCAGGCACATAGGTCAACAGTGCCATATTATTTTTATTGAATGTCTACTTCAATATAAATCAGTTTTTTCTTTCCAAAGAAGTACTTTCGCTATTTTCTTTGCTATATCCCTCTGTATATAGCATATATAACATTTTCTGTGGTCATGTATGGATGTGAGAGTTGGACTGTGAAGAAGGCTGAGCGTCGAAGAATTGATGCTTTTGAACTGTGGTGTTGGAGAAGACTCTTGAGAGTCCCTTGGACTGCAAGGAGATCCAACCAGTCCATTCTGAAGGAGATCAGCCCTGGGATTTCTTTGGAGGGAATGATGCTAAAGCTGAAAGTCCAGTACTTTGGCCACCTCATGGGAGGAGTTGACTCATTGGAAAAGACTCTGATGCTTGGAAGGATTGAGGGCAAGAAGAGAAGGGGACGACAAAGGATGAGATAGCTGGATGGCATCACTGACTCGATGAACGTGAGTCTGAGTGACCTCCGGGACATGGTGATGGACAGGGAGGCCTGGCGTGCTGCGATTCATGGGGTCGCAAAGAGTCGGACACGACTGAGCGACTGAAATGAACTGAACTGAACTGAGTATCAGGTGTTTTTTTTTTTTTTTTTTAATTTTAGGCATTATATTCTGACTTTCTACTATGGAAAAAGAAATTTTAGCTTGTGTCACTATATTTTCCTTATTCATTTTGTGTTTCCTCAGCCTCTGGATGTAATTGCATCATAATTTTTGTTAATTAAATAATAAGTAGTATTCACATTATTATGAATTGCATGATTCATATTAAAATAAATGATATAGGGTAACAATTAATTTTCACCATTTGCATAATTTTCTATTTCCCTAGAGTATAAATATTTACTTATTTTTCATTTGTTTAGTTTTCTATGGACTTATCACTAATTCATTCTCAAACTCTCTTCCAGTCACCTATATCTACTTTTTAGATGTCTGAAGTCATCAAATGTTTATCAATATATTTTTAAGGTTATATTCATCCTATAACTTTTTGATTTGCCCTAACCTGGCCTGGTTTTCCAGTCAACAGCTGTGATTATGGTCTTTTTCATCACTGTTATCCCAAGTCTCTCTGTTTCCCTTTTGAATGGCTCTGCTGTTTTCTATATTCCATCCATTCCTCTTAATGGATTTATCTCCATTTTGGTGCAGACATCCTCTCAGTAATTTTCTGAGATGGTATTCATGAATTCATGACATTTTGAGATCTTTCAAGTCTGAAAACATCTTCATAATCTCTCATATGCAATAAATTGATAATTTTTTTTGCATATAGAATTCCAGGTTGATTATCATAGTCACTTAGAATTTCAAAGACTTTATTGTCATCCAATTTCTAGTGTCGCAGTGAAGAGTTCTAAACCATGCTGATTTTGGATCTTTTTTTTTTTTTGTAAGCTATTTTGTTTTCTCTCGATATTTATAGGATCTCTTTTTTTTTATTCTTAATGTTTTAAATTACACAAAGGTGTGTTTTGGTGGAGCCCTTTATCAGCACTGGGGCTACCCAGATGGCTCAATGATAAAGAATCTGCCTGCCGGTACAGGAGCCACAGGTTCAAGCCTTGGGATGGGAAGATCCCCTGGGGAAGAAAATGGCAACTCCTTCCAGTATTCTTGCCTAGAAAAACCCAGGGACAGAAGAACCTGGCAAGCTACAGTCCATGGGGTTGCATAGAGTTGGACATGACTTAGTAGCTAAAAAACAGTTATCAATACTGTTCTGGGTTCTTATCGGGACCTTTCGATTTTATAAAATTATCTTGAATCATTTATGATCTCTTCACCTTGATTTTCTCTGTTCTTCCATAAGAGTTGATTTTCAAATGTTGAAACTTCTGGATCAATTTTATAATTATGTTTTCTTATTTCCCTTTATTGTATTTCTTTTATCTTTTTATATACTTTCTGTTTTTTTTCCCCCTCATCTTTATCTTTCATTCCTTCTATTGGATTTTAAATTTCTACAACCATATTTTTCAGTTTCAGGAAAAAAAATTTGTTTTGAATCCATTTTTAAAGATAATTTTAGGGAAAGAAGTCTCTATTAATACATTTTCTATTTGATGGTATCCTGTTCTTATTTAATAAGAAGTTTCTTGTGGCTCAGATGGTAAAGCGTCTGCTTACAATGCAGGAGACACGGGTTCGATCCCTGGGTCGGGAAGATACTCTGGAGAAGGAAATGGCAATCCACTCCAGTATTCTTGCATGAAAATCCCATGGATGGAGGAGCCTGGTGGACTACAGAAGGGAGATGTGGAACTCTTGCTGTTCCACAAACACATTCACAGAAGAAGCCCAAAGAGAGAAATGGAAAACAAACACCAACAACGATCACAAAGTGCTCCTCACTGGGCAAAGCTAGAGAAAACCCAACACCCTATTGCCCCAAAACCCTCTTGGCAATGAATGTCAGGAAGGAAGAGAAGACACATGTGCGGGTGGACAGGCCATGCCCATGGCCAGGGTAGTTTAGAGACGGGCTGACCTCTCAGGTGAAGACACACGCCAGTGTAAACCCTTTGCAGACACCAGCGATGGTCATCACCGTTTTGAGTGTTTAGTCTGGTGTCAACATGCCCCGGGTACCACACGAGGGAGCAGACCTGGGTCTCGTCCTCTGCCCCACATCACTCCCTCAGGAAGGCAGCTCAGGTGCTTTCAGGAGTGTGCCTGCCTGTCTGGTTCAGCCATGAGCTGTGACCACCTGCAGGGTAGACACCACCTTCTCTTCTCTCTGCACCCAAAACCTGCACATAGTGCCAAAGCACCAATTCTTCGGCACTCAACTTTCTTCGCAGCCCAGCTCGCACATCCATACATGACAACTGGAAAAACCTTAGCCTTGACTAGACGGACCTTGCTTCGCAAAGTAATGAATGTCTCTGTTTGGAATATGCTATCTAGGTTGGTCCTAACTTTCTTTCCAAGGAGTAAGCGTCTTTGAATTCCATGGCTGCAATCACCATCTGCAGTGATTTTGGAGGCCCCCAAAATAAAGTCTGACACTGTTTTCACAATCCCCCCGTCTATTGGCCATGACGTCATGGGACCAGATGCCGTGATCTTCATTTTCTGCATGTTGAGCTTTAAGCCAATGTTTTCACTCTCCTCTTTCACTCTCCTCAAGTGGCTTTTTAGCTCCTCTTCACTTTCTGCCATAAGGGTGGTGTCATCTGCATATCTGAGGTTACTGATATTTCTCCTGGCAATCTGGATTCCAGCTTGTGCTTCTTCCAGCCCAGCCTTTCTCATGATGTACTCTGCACATAAGTTAAATACGCAGGGGGACAATACACAGCCTTGACGTACTCCTTTCCCTATTTGGAACCATTCTGTGGTTCCATGTCCAATTCTAACTGTTGCTTCCTGACCTGCATGTAGGTTTCTCATGAGGCAGGTCAGGGGGTCTGGTATCCCGATCTCTTGAAAATTTTCCAACAGTTTACTGTGATCCATCCCCTAGAATGAAAAGGACATCTTTTTTGGGGGGTGGTCAGGGGGAGGTGTTAGTTCTAAAAGGTCTTGAAAGTCTTCCTAGAACCGCTCAACATCAACTTCTTTGGCATGACTGGTTGGGGCATAGGCTTGGATTACCATGGTATCAAATGGTTTGCCTTGGAAACGAACAGAGATCATTCTGTGGTTTTTGAGATGGAATCCAAGTACAGCATTTCAGAGTCTTTTGTTGACCATGGTGGCTCTTCCCTTTCTTCTAAGGGATTCCTGCCCACAGTAGCAGATAGAATGGTCATCTGAGTTAAATTCACCCATTCCAGTCCATTTTGGTTTGCGGATTCCTAGAATGTCGATGTTCACTCTTGCCATCTCCTGTTTGACCGCTTCCAAGTTGCCTTGATTCATGGACCTAACACTCCAGGTTCCTAGGCCATATTGCTCTTTACAGCATCGGACCTTGCCTGTTTCACCAGTCACACCCACAACTGGGTATTGTTTTTGCTCTGGCTGCATCCCTTCAGTCTTTCTGGAGTTATTTCTCCACTGACCTCCAGTAGCATACTGGGCACTTACCGACCTGGGAGTTCCTCTCTCAGTAGCCTCTCATTGTGCCTGTTCATGGGGTTCTCAAGGCAAGACTACTGAAGTGGCTTGCCATTTCCTTCTCCAGTGGACCATACTCTGTCAGACCTGTCCATCAGGACCCGTCCGCCTTGGGTGGCCCCTCACGGCATGGCCTAGTTTCATTGAGTTAGAAGACAAGGCTGTGGTCCATGTGATCAGACTGGCTCGTTGTCTGTGATTATGGTCTCAGCGTGTCTGCCTCTGATGCCGTCTGACAACACCTACCGTCTTACTTGGGTTTCTCTGACCTTGGTCGTGGGGTATCTAGCCACGGCTGCTCCAGCAGAGGGCAGCCACTGCCCCTTCCCTTGGACGAGGGGTATCTCATCAGGGCCACCCCTCCTGACCTTGAGCGTGGACTAGCTACTCTCGGCCCTCTTGCACCCGCACACAACCTTTAGTGCTGTGGAAAAGAGAAATCCGACTGTGCCAACTACAAGTAAAGTGAAGTCGCTCAGTCGTGTCCGACTCTTTGTGACTCCATGGACTGGAGCCCACCGGGCTCCTCCATCCATGGGATTTTCTAGGCAAGAGTACTGGAGTGGGTTGCCATTTCCTTACAATGCTGTGTCACCATCACCACTGTCTCCATTCGGACCCTCTCATTCTATCCCCCCACTTCCCAGCAAAGCCTGGATCCATGTCAAGCACTCCCCATTCCTCCCTCCCCCACCTGACCACAGTTAGTCGTCTTCTTTCTCCATGTCTTCCCATTCTTTGGGTGTCTGCAATCAATGCTAATCACTGAAATGAGAGAAAAATGGATTTTTTTTTTTTTCTGACAGAAAGGGAAAGTTATAGTCGCTTAGTCTTGTTAGACTCTTTGCAGCCCCGTGGTTTTGACAGTCCATGGAATTACCTAGGCCAGGATACTGGAGTGGGTAACTTTTCCATTCTCCAGGGGATTTTTCTGACTCTCCACATATTGTAAGACTAAACTTGAGAATTCTTGTTTTTATTTCATGTGAAGTAGGCTTTGGGTAACGGAAAGGACAGTGTAGGTACTTTCAAGATGTCATCCGCAAAACGAAGCCCTTTCGGCACATGGGGTCAGAACCTCCAGGCAGGCATTGCTGTTGTCAATGTGACCTCTCAGCCAGAGGGGAGATGTGGAGCTCTTGCTGTTGTTCCACAAACACATTCACAGAAGAAGCCAAAAGAGAGAGCTGGAAAACGAACCCCACCAACGACCAAAAAGCGTTCCTCACTGGACAAAGCCAGAGAAAACCCAACACCCTATTGCCCCAAAACCTTCTTGGCAAAGAATGTCAGTAAGGAAGAGAAGACACATGTGAGGGTGGACAGGTCCTGCCCATGGCCAGTGTAGTTTAGAGACGGCCTGGCCTCTCAGATGAAGACACACGCCAGTGTAAACCCTTGGCAGACAACAGCGATGGTCATCACCGTGTTGAGTGTTTAGTCTGGTGTCAACATGCCCCGGGTACCACACGAGGGAGCAGACCTGGGTCTCTTCCCCTGCCCCACATCACTCCCTCAGGAAGGCAGCTCAGGTGCTTTCAGGAGTGTGCCTGCCTGTCTGGCTCAGCCACGAGCTGTGACCACCTCCAGGGTACACTCCACCTTCTCTTCTCTATGCACCGAAAACCTGCACGCAGTGCCAAAGCATCGATTCTTCGGCACTCAGCTTTCTTCACAGCCCAGCTCGCACATCCATACGTGACAACTGGAAAAACCTGAGCCTTGACTAGACGGACCTTGGTTCGCAAAGGAATTAATGCCTCTGCTTTGGAATATGCTATCTAGGTTGGGCATAACTTTCCTTCCAAGGAGTAAGCGTCTTTTAATTCCATGGCTGCAATCCCCATCTGCAGTGATTTTGGAGCCCCCCAAAATAAAGTCTGACACTGTTTTCACAATCCCCCCGTCTATTGGCCATGACATCATGGGACCAGATGCCGTGATCTTCCTTTTCTGAATGTTGAGCTTTAAGCCAATGTTATCACTCTCCTCTTTCACTCTCTTCAAGTGGCTTTTTAGCTCCTCTTCACTTTCTGCCATAAGGGTGTTGTCATCTGCATATCTGAGGTTACTCGTATTTCTCTTGGCAATCTGGATTCCAGCTTGTGCTTCTTCCAGCCCAGCCTTTCTCATGATGGACTCTGCACATAAGTTAAATAAGCAGGTGGACAATACACAGCCTTGACATACTCCTTTCCCTATTTGGAAGCATTCTGTTGTTCCATGTCCAATTCTAACTGTTGCTTCCTGACCTGCATGTAGGTTTCTCATGAGGCAGGTCAGGGGGTCTGGTATCCCGATCTCTTGAAAATTTTCCAACAGTTTAGTGTGAACTGTCCCCTAGAATGAAAAGGTCATCTTTTTTGGGGGGGTCGGAGGGAGGTGTTAGTTCTAAAAGGTCTTGAAAGTCTTCCTAGAACCGCTCAACGTCAACTTCTTGGGCGTGACTGGTTGGGGCATAGGCTTGGATGACCATGTTATTGAATGGTTTGCCTTGGAAACGAACGGAGATCATTCTGTGGTTTTTCAGATGGCATCCAAGTACAGCATTTCAGAGTCTTTTGTTGACCATGATGGCTCCTCCCTTTCTTCTAAGGGATTCCTGCCCACAGTAGCAGATATAATGGTCATCTGAGTTAAATTCACCCATTCCAGTCCATTTTAGTTCGCTGATTCCTAGAATGTCGATGTTCACTCTTGCCATCTCCTGTTTGACCGCTTCCAAGTTGCCTTGATTCATGGACCTACCCTTCCAGGTTCCTAGGCCATATTGCTCTTTACAGCATCGGACCTTGCTTGTTTCACCAGTCACACCCACAACTGGGTATTGTTTTTGCTCTGGCTCCATCCCTTCAGTCTTTCCGGAGTTATTTCTGCACTGACCCCCCAGTAGCATCCTGGGCACTTACCGACCTGGGAGTTCCTCTCTCAGTCTCCTATCATTCTGCCTTTTCCTACTGGTCATGGGGATCTCAAGGCATGACTACTGAACTAGTTTGCCATTCCCTTCTCCAGTGGAGCATATTCTGTCAGACCTGTCCATCATGACCCGTCCATCTTGGGTGGCCCCTCACGGCATGGCCTAGTTTCATTGAGTTAGACAAGGCTGTGGTCCATGTGATCAGACTGGCTCATTGTCGGTGATGATGGTCTCCGTGTGTCTGCCTCTGATGCCGTCTGACAACACCTACCGTCTTACTTGGGTTTCTCTGACCTTGGTTGTGGGGTATCTATTCACTCCTGGTCCAGCAAAGCGCAGCCACTGCTGCTGACCGTGGACCAGGGGTATCTCATCAGGGCCACCCCTCCTGACCTTGACTGTGGAGTAGCTACTCTCGGCCCTCTTGCACCCGCACACAACCTTTAGTGCTGTGGAAAATACAAATCTGACTGTGCCCACCACAAGTAAAGTGAAGTCGCTCAGTCGTGTCCAACTCTTTGTGACTCCATGGACTGGAGCCCACCGGGCTCCTCCATCCATGGGATTTTCTAGGCAAGAGTATTGGAGTGGGTTGCCATTTCTTCTCCAGGCATCTTCCTGTCCCAGGGATCAAACCATGGCCCCACATTGCGGGCAGACACTTTACCATCTGAGCCACCAGGGAATCAAGCTTTCACAAATCAAAACGAGAGCAAACTGAACATAAGAGACGACTTGCAAGTGATGTATCTGATAAGCGATTTTTAGGTGAAATCGGCTAAGAACAAAACCACACCCAAGTCTCCAAGAAAACATACACCACCCTTGTCCCATTCCCCAACCCCAACTCCAACCTAAACCCTTTATCTCACTCTAACCTATCCCTAAAACCTAACCCTAAGCTCACAATATCCATGTGCATTCAGAGGCATCCACCCATCCACAGGAGAGACAGAGAGAAAGAGGAAAAGGAAGACAGAGACTGAATTTCCAAAGGAAAAGCAAGACATGTCGAGCGAGAGACACTGAACACAAGAGAGGAAATGAGTAGATTTTACAGACCTTTTCATACATTTATCTGGAAGTTAGAAGCAGTGACAGTGCCCATCCACCCCAGAAGGGGGAACAGGCCCCAAGGTTCTGAGAGTCAGAGAGAAGAATGCAGGGAGCCATTGTAGGCTCAGCCACCCACAGAAGCCGAGATGGGGCCCTCGAAGCAGTATCTCAATGGCAAGAGAGGACCGGGAAGTTGGGTCCTCTTTTAATTAAGAGAAAGTGACCTTCGAGGCTTCCTTTCAGTCCTCCATCGGGGAGGGTGGTGGTGGGGTTCGGGTAGGGGTGGTGGGCGGGGTGAGCGGGGTCCAAAAACAGGCAGGAAGGGGAGTGCCTGTTCCTAGGTCCCAGAGCCCATCCAGGCCTGTTTCTGCCCCATTCTGTGCTAGGTCAGTGCTGGATTGAATCCTGCCTTTGGGAAGTCCCAGTGCACAAGCTCCATGTGATCCCAGCCCCAGGTTGAAAGGCATGGAGGTGTTGTAGGCTGACAGACCTAGGCAGGAGATGGGACGTTGACCCCCACTCTGCAGATGGAGAGACTGGGGAAACCCTGAGGGGCATATGGCTTGTCCAGGGCCACATCATAGATGAGAAAAAGGAGCCTGTCTGAAAGAGCTGTGTCCTCAGAGCTGAGGCCCTGGCTGCACCCAGGCCTGCCAAAGCTGTGGGGTGGGCGGTGTGGGTGTCCCTGTGCCTGCACGTGGCCTAAGGGGGTGGGTGAACAGACAGACACCCAGAGGTTCGCTTGGGGAGCTTTGTGTAAGGGGCCTCGGCGACGAACCCCGGAAATGACATCACTTCCTGGCAACAGACCCCAACAGAACCCGGACCCCGGGTCTCCAGGCTTCACAGCGGAGAGAAGCCCGCAGCCAGTTCGCGGGCCCTCAAGATGTTTTGTTGTTTGCCCCTTCCCAGAGGCCGGTGCCCCGGGAGAGCTCAGAGGCAGAACGTGTGCCAACGCGCTCGACGCTGGCTCAGGACCCTCCCGAGAGGCCTCTGGCCCTTTGCCCGAAGGAGCAGAAAGGTAAGACGGGAGCCCCAGGCCGGGCCAGGTCCCCTGTCCCATCCCACCCGGGTCACCCTGAGTCCTTTCCCTGTGTGTGTGGATGAGGGCGTCTCGGGCTCTGTCCGTCTCACGCAAGCCCCGGCGGATGTGGGTCAGGAGTCTGTGGGCTGGGTGGCTGGGTGTGTCCACAGCCCGGGGGAGAGCAGGCTGGGCGGCAAGGGGAGAGTCCAGGCAGCACCGGCTGCCCAGGAAGACCCCACGCCCTCAGGAGAGTCTCCTTTGGTCCAGGGTGGGTACCCGAGCAAACACATGTTTCTGTGGGCAGCAGAAGTTGGAGCGGGCAGAAGCAGCCGCCATACCGGTCAGGCCCAGCTCAGTAAACTCCAAGCAGGGCTGGCTGACGGGCAGTGTCCTTTCAGAGCGTGCCAGTGGATGTGGCCGATGAGGGGGGCACCCCGTTAACCTCCTCGAGGGAGGGGTCGGACCACCAACCCCCTGCCCGTGAGGCCCAGTGCAGGCTCCAGGTGAGCGTGCCCATGGAGGGATCAGCCCAACTGGGAATGGAGAGGAAGCAGGGAGGGCCTGCTCCACAGAAACCACCCAGGACACGCGGCGGGGTTGGGTCCAGTCTCAGGCTGCCACGGAGCTCAGCCCACCTGGCTCTGACCCAGAGCCCCGAGAACCCCTGTCTCTGAGGCAGCAGGAGGACCTGGAGCCCAGCACGGCCGAGCACAGAGGTGAGGAGGCTGGGGCTGTGCATGTGAGTGTGTGAGGAGGGGGTGCTGAGCTACACAGGGAGGCGTCCCCCAGAGCTGGGTCAGGGCCTGGAACAAAGGCTGGCCTCACACCACCCATGTTTCACACTGCCGTCAGAGTGCATCCTATGCTGGGTATTCTTTGGGATTCCCTGGGAAGCTTTCTGTCCCCGTGTACACACATCAAAATGCTGGCGATGGGTAACCTTCTCTTCTCTCACAGCTCTCGCACTGGCCTCTCACTACAAGCAGACACCACTTCTAAGTCCCGTCCCTATAGCAGCAGTGACTACGGGCGCAGGACCCAGGGATCCACTGAGGGGAGTTCGAGACCGGAGACTTCCCTTCCCCAAGACACCGGGCCAGCTGGGTACTGGCCAGCACCCTGGGCCTACGGGAGCTCTGTGCCTGCAGGAGCCCCAGCCACAGGCACCGATGTCCCACCCCCTCAGCGAGAACATCCACCTGCACCTGTAACTGCACCTGCACCTGCTCGAGCCGTGGCAGGAGAACCCGAGGCAGGGGATGCGTCACCACCTCTGCAGGGAAAGCCTGCCCTGGCTCGTGCCCACAACCCAGATGCCCACGATGACCGGCCCACCCCTGCAGGGAGAACCGGCCCCCGCTCTGGACAGAGACCCAGAGCCCTTTCTGGAAAGCCCTCGTCCCGGGGAGCGGTTGGCTCTGCAGCCTCCATCGCTGTCTGCTTCCCGTGGATGCCATCAACTCGCTCCCCACCTAGGGCAGAGTGAGTGCCCTTCCCCTGAGCTTAGTTGCATCTGGTTCCTGTATAGCTTTCTGGTGATATTTTATTGTTTTTATGGCTTTATGTATTCTTTTTGGTTAAGTGTTTGTGAATAAATGTTACTTTCATTGATGCAGTTTGGGAATAGTAAGGCCTTCGCAATGCTGTGTCAGCATCACCACTGTCTACATTCGGACCCTCTCATTCTATCCCCCCACTTCCCAGCAAAGCCTGGATCCATGTCAAGCACTCCCCATTCCTCCTCCCCAACCTGACCACAGTTAGTCTTCTTCTTTCTCCATGTCTTCCCCTTCTTTGGGTGTCTGCAATCAATGCTAATCACTGAAATGATAGAAAAAAAGGATTTTTTTTTTTTCTGACAGAAAGGGAAAGTTATAGTTGCTGAGTCTTGTTAGACTCTTTGCAGCCCCATGGTTTTGACAGTCCAGGGAATTATCTAGGCCAGGATACTGGAGTGGGTAACTTTTCCATTCTCCAGGGGATTTTTCTGACTCTCCACATATTGTAAGACTAAACTTGAGAATTCTTGTTTTTATTTCATGTGAAGTAGGCTTTGGGTAACGGAAAGGACAGTGTAGGTGCTTTCAAGATGTCATCTGCAAAACGAAGCCCTTTCGGCACATGGGGTCAGAACCTGCAGGTAGGCATTGCTGTTGTAAATGTGACATCTCAGCCAGAAGGGAGATGTGGAGCTCTTGCTGTTCCACAAATTCCCCGAGACACCGGGCCAGCTGGGTACTGGCCAGCACCCTGGGCCTACGGGAGCTCTGTGCCTGCAGGAGCCCCAGCCACAGGCACCGATGTCCCACCCCCTCAGCGAGAACATCCACCTGCACCTGTAACTGCACCTGCACCTGCTCGAGCCGTGGCAGGAGAACCCGAGGCAGGGGATGCGTCACCACCTCTGCAGGGAAAGCCTGCCCTGGCTCGTGCCCACAACCCAGATGCCCACGATGACCGGCCCACCCCTGCAGGGAGAACCGGCCCCCGCTCTGGACAGAGACCCAGAGCCCTTTCTGGAAAGCCCTCGTCCCGGGGAGCGGTTGGCTCTGCAGCCTCCATCGCTGTCTGCTTCCCGTGGATGCCATCAACTCGCTCCCCACCTAGGGCAGAGTGAGTGCCCTTCCCCTGAGCTTAGTTGCATCTGGTTCCTGTATAGCTTTCTGGTGATATTTTATTGTTTTTATGGCTTTATGTATTCTTTTTGGTTAAGTGTTTGTGAATAAATGTTACTTTCATTGATGCAGTTTGGGAATAGTAAGGCCTTCGCAATGCTGTGTCAGCATCACCACTGTCTACATTCGGACCCTCTCATTCTATCCCCCCACTTCCCAGCAAAGCCTGGATCCATGTCAAGCACTCCCCATTCCTCCTCCCCAACCTGACCACAGTTAGTCTTCTTCTTTCTCCATGTCTTCCCCTTCTTTGGGTGTCTGCAATCAATGCTAATCACTGAAATGATAGAAAAAAAGGATTTTTTTTTTTTCTGACAGAAAGGGAAAGTTATAGTTGCTGAGTCTTGTTAGACTCTTTGCAGCCCCATGGTTTTGACAGTCCAGGGAATTATCTAGGCCAGGATACTGGAGTGGGTAACTTTTCCATTCTCCAGGGGATCTTTCTGACTCTCCACATATTGTAAGACTAAACTTGAGAATTCTTGTCTTTACTTCATTTGAAGTAGGCTTTGGGTAACTGAAAGGACCGTGTAGGTCCTTTCAAGATGTCATCTGTAAAACGAAGCCCTTTCGGCCAATGTGGTCAGAACCTGCAGGAAGGCATTGCTGTTGCCAATGTGACATCTCAGCCAGAAGGGAGATGTGGAGCTCTTGCTGTTCCACAAACCCATTCACAGAAGAAGCCCAAAGAGAGAGCTGGAAAACAAACACCACCAACGATCAAAAAGCGTTCCTCACTGGACAAAGCCAGAGAAAACCCAACACCCTATTGCCCAAAAACCCTCTTGGCAAAGAATGTTCAGTAAGGAAGAGAAGACACATGTGCGGGTGGACAGGCCGTGCCCATGGCCAGTGTCGTTTAGAGACGGGCTGACCTCTCAGATGAAGACACACGCCAGTGTAAACCCTTTGCAGACAGCAGCGATGGTCATCACCGTGTTGAGTCTTTAGTCTGGTGTCAACATGCCCCGGGTACCACACGAGGGAGCAGACCTGGGTCTGTTCCTCTGCCCCACATCACTCCCTCAGGAAGGCAGCTCAGGTGCTTTCAGGAGTGTGCCTGCCTGTCTGGCTCAGCCACGAGCTGCGACCACCTCCAGGGTAGACTCCACCTTCTCTTCTCTCTGCACCCAAAACCTGCACGCAGTGCCAAAGCACTAATTCTTCGGCACTCAGCTTTCTTCACAGCCCAGCTCGCACATCCATACGTGACAACTGGAAAAACCTTAGCCTTGACTAGACGGACCTTGGTTCGCAAAGTAATGAATGTCTCTGCTTTTGAATATGCTATCTAGGTTGGTCCTAACTTTCCTTCCAAGGAGTAAGCGTCTTTGAATTCCATGGCTCCAATCACCATGTGCAGTGATTTTGGAGCCCCCCAAAATAAAGTCTGACACTGTTTTCACAATCCCCCCGTCTATTGGCCATGACGTCATGGGACCAGATGCCGTGATCTTCATTTTCTGCATGTTGAGCTTTAAGCCAATGTTTTCACTCCCCTCTTTCACTCTCATCAAGTGGCTCTTTTTAGTTCCTCTTCACTTTCTGCTCTTAGGGTGCTGTCATCTGCATATCTGAGGTTACTGATATTTCTCCTGGCAATCTTGATTCCAGTCTGTGCTTCTTCCAGCCCAGCCTTTCTCATGATGTACTCTGCACATAAGTTAAATAAGCAGGGGGACAATACACAGCCTTGACGTACTCCTTTCCCTATATGGAACCAGTCTGTTGTTCCATGTGCAGTTCTAACTGTTCCTTCCTGACCTGCATGTAGTTCCGTGGTCTGGTATTCCCATCTCTTGAAAATTTTGCAACAGTTTAGTGTGATCCACACAGTCAGAGGCTGTGACATATTCAATAAGCAGAAATAGATGTTTTTACTGTAACTCTCTTGCTTTTTCAATGATCCAGTGGATGTTGGCAATTTGATCTCGGTTCCTCTGCCTTTTCTAAAACCAGCTTGAACATCTGGAACTTCATGGTTCACGTATTGCTGAAGCCTAGCTTGGAGAATGTTGAGCATTACTTTACTAGCGTGTGAGATGAGTGCAATTGTGCGGCAGCTAGAGCATTCTTTGGCATTGTCTTTCTTTGTAATTGGAATGAAAACTGACCTTTTTCAGCCCTTGGCCACTGCTGAGTTTTGCAAATGTGCTGGCATATTGAGTACAGCACTCTCACAGCATCATCTTTCAGGATTTGAAATAGCTCAACTGGATTTTCATCACCTCCACTATTATGTAGAGGTAATTCTCTTCTTTTCCTAGTTTGTTGAGTGATTTATTATGAAAAGTGTTGAACTCTGTCAAACTTCTTTTCTGGATCTATTGTGATGATCATTTGTTTTTTATCATTGACACTGTTAATGTGGCTCCTCACAGTGACTGATTTTTGTATATTGAACCATCCTTCCATCTCAAGGATAAACAGTCTCACTTGATAGTGGTTTATGATCCTTTTAATGTGCTATTGAGTTTTGTTTGCTAGTATTTTACTGAGAATTTTTATACCTGTTATCGTCGTGGATATTGGTCTGTAATTTAATTTCCTTGAAGTGTCTCTGACTTTGGTATCAGAGTAATGCTGTCCTTATTAAAATAAGTTTGGAAGTGTTATCTCCTCAATTATTTGGAAGAATTTGAGAATAATTGACATTTATTTGTCTCTAATGTTTTGTAGATTTCCCTAGTGAAGATCTGGTCCTGGACTTTTATTGTTTGGAGACATTTTATTGCTAATTCAATTTCCTTTCAGGTTATGTCTGTTCAGATTTTCTATATCCTCATGAATTGTTCTTGATACATTGCGTGTTTCTAGAAATTAATCTGTTTCTTCTAACTTATGCAATTTGTTGGCATATAGTTGTTCAGAGTAGTATCTAATATTAAATTTCTATTTCATCAATTATAATGTCTTTTCCCTCATTTCTCGTTTTATTTTTTGAGTCTTCTTTCTCTTTTTCTTAATTAATCTAATGATTTGTCAATTTCATTGATCTTTACAAACAAATAATTCAGTTTGATTATTTTTCCTATTGTTTTTCTAATCTCTACTTCATTTACTTATTCTTGAATCTTTATTGTTTCCTTCTTCTAACTCTGTGTGTGTGCTCAGTCATGTCTGACTCTTTGTGACCCCATGGACCATGGCCCATCAGGCTCCTCTCTCCATGGAATTTTCCAGGCAAAGATACTGGAATAGGTTGCCATTTCCTCCTCCTGGGAATCTTCCTGACCCAGGGATTGAATGTGTCTCTTTTGGATTTCCTGCATTGGCAGGCAGAATTTTTACCACAAGTCACTGGGGAATTAGACAACTAAGTTTGGAGTTTATTCTTCTTTTTCTTGTTCCTTGAGGTATCTTTGGGTCATTCTCTTTTTTTTAATACAGGTATTTCCCACCACAAATTTCTCTCTTAGTACTGCTTCTGCTGCATCTCCTAAGTTCTACTATGTTATATTTTTGGTTGTCTTAAGATATTTTTTAACTTCTCTTTTGATTGCTTCCTTAACTCACTAATTGTCAGGAGTGTGCTATTTAATTTCCACATATTTGTGAATTTTCCAGTTTTTCTTCTATTGATTTCCAGTTACATTCTCTTGTGGTTGGAAAAAATACCTGGAATGATTTCAAGCTTTTTAAATTTGTAAAGACTTATTTTGTGACCTGACAAGTGATCTATCTTTGGATAATGTTTTTCGAGAAGAATAAGTATTCTGCTGTTGTTGGATGGGGTGTTTTGTATATGTCCTTTAGCTCAATTGATTCGTACCATTGTTCAAGTTTTTTTTTCCTTTCCATATTGATCTCCAGCTGGTTATTCTATTCATTACTGAAAATGGGATATTGAAATCTCCTACTATTATTTTGTTGCTGTCTGTTTCTACCTTCAGTTCTGTTATTGTTTGCTTCCTATACTTGAGTACCCTGATGTTGGATGTGAGTATATTTGTAACTGCTATCTCCTTGGTGAACTGATCCTTTTATGACTATGTAATGTCCTTTGTTTCCTGTGACAGTTTCTGACTTGAAATCTTTTTTTTTTTTAACCTATCTGTGGTTATTACCATTTTTTCCAAGCATGATTTTATTGAGCTCATTTAGGATCTTTATGATGATTTTCTTAAATTATCAGTTAATTTATAATGTTCAATTCTTTAAGGTCAGTACCTGGAAATTTATTTTGTTCCCTTGGTTGGGCCATGTTTTTCTGTTTCTTCATGTGATTGGTTACTTTGTGTTGTAATCTGCACATTCAAAAAGCATCTACTTCTTCCTGTCTTTTTGGACTAGCTTCACGCAGGGAAGGCCTTCACCCACTAGCCTGAATAGAGATCCTTGGGGCCTCTTAAACCTTTCCTGCAGATGTGTCTTCTTTGGGCTTGTGAATATAAATGTCCAACTAGAGATGTTTTGAAGGCTCTTTCTTTAAGAGTTCACAATCTTTTTTTCCCTCTATTGTCTCTTTGTGGTACTGCAGGTTTTTTGGAGCTGCCATAAACCACCCAGCTCTTTTCTGTTCTCAAAGAACCACATACCCCTCCCCCCAGGCATCTAGAATATCTCAGGTCCCATCAGCACTCCAAGTCAAATGAGGTGGAAATTCAATCCGCTGGCAATACCCCCTACCCCCCCAAAAGAAGCCAGACATTGAGCACATGATTCAACTCTTTGCTCTCCAGGGAGATGCCAGGAACAGGGGTGGGGTGGTGGTGGGGGGTAGTCATTGTTTGCTTCCTATACTCCTATACTCGAGTACTCTGATGTTGCTCTATTCTGAGATGGAGGAGTGAAAATTCTAGTTCAAACATTTATCTTTGTTCTTATCACCACCACCCCCTCTCCCACAGTCTGGTATCCTTTCATACAGTGTTTATATTCAAGCAAGAAAGAAACCAATTACTGTTAGCTCCCCCTGCCCCCACCAAAATTCAAAATGTTATTGGATATTCTGTCTGTTCCCCCAACCCCAGAGATACTGGGAATCGGGAATTTCCTTTGAATCATGCTGCTGTGTGCTGCACTGTGCTGGTGGGAGGGATTCTGGTAGTGAGTGCTATGAATTTTCCTACCAGCTTTGAAGTAGCTGACTTCAGGCTTGTCTGGGGGTGAAGTAGCCTCTTAATTGGTGTCTGCATTTCTCACAAAGGGAATTGGTCTGTGTATCATTCTTGAATTGATATCTCAATGGCGAGAGGAGGGTTTGAGGCTTCGTATTCTGCCGTTTTGCTGATGTTTCCATTCAAAGCATGATTATTTCTGTAAATAATAGGAAAAGTCCTCTAAATGTAAAGCAGTTATTAGAGCATACAGGTATGTTATTAAGAATGTTTTTGATAGAGTCAACTCCCAGCCTTCCTTTCCTACCTTCCTGTTCTCTAGCTCACATTGTAATTGAACTTGAGATTTGGATTGCAAAGAGAAGTTCTCTTTGAAGGGAGCCTTACAAAGATATTTTACAGGAGGTTCACACAAGCTGGAATCAAGATTGCCGGGAGAAATATCAATAACCTCAGATATGCAGATGACACCACCCTTATGGCAGAAAGTGAAGAGGAGCTAAAAAGCCTCTTGATGCAAGTGAAAGAGGAGAGCGAAAAAGTTGGCTTAAAGCTCAACATTCAGAAAACAAAGATCATGGCATCCAGTCCCATCACTTCATGGGAAATAGATGGGGAAACAGTGGAAACAGTGTCAGACTTTAACTTTTGGGGGCTCCAAAATCACTGCAGATGATGACTGTAGCCATGAAATTGAAAGATGCTTACTCCTTGGAAGAAAAGTTATGACCAACCGAGATAGTATATTCAAAAGCAGAGACATTACTTTGCCGACTAAGGTCCGTCTAGTCAAGGCTATGGTTTTTCCTGTGGTCATGTATGGATGTGAGAGTTGGACTGTGAAGAAGGCTGAGCACCCAAGAATTGATGCTTTTCAACTGTGGTGTTGGAGAAGACTCTTGAGAGTCCCTTGGACTGCAAGGAGATCCAACCAGTCCATTCTGAAGGAGATCAGTCCTGGAATTTCTTTGGAAGGAATGATGCTAAAGCTGATACTCCAGTACTTTGGCCACCTCATGCGAAGAGTTGACCCATTGGAAAAGACTCTGATGCTGGGAGGGATTGGGGGCAGGAGGAGAAGGGGACAACTGAGGATGAGATGGCTGGATGGCATCACAGACTCGATGGACGTGAGTCTGAGTGAACTCCGGGAGATGGTGATGGACAGGGAGGCCTGGCATGCTGCGATTCATGGGGTCGCAAAGAGTCAGACACGACTGAGTGACTGAACTGAACTGAACTGAATAGATTATATTTAGAGTATCTGAAATAATTCTCCTGTAAAGTAAGTTTCTAAAATTCTACATCTTTTTTTTTCCTTCATCACTCAGCATTAAAGTTCGAAAACTATATTTCATATTAATAGTCTTAGAGAAAGAGTGTCAGAACTTCAGGTCACAAGTAGTCCAAATCACCTCAATTCCCCTGGCCTCTTTTTCAGAAATCTTTTGCATGGAGAGATGAGTCCCAACTGCAAGTTTTTTTTACTAGCTGTCAACTTTCCATTGATCAATGGGTTACTTTCTCATTTAATAAATCACTTCCACTCTGCTACACAGTAGGAAACTTCCTGATGCATTTCCAGAATAACTGAAAATAGTTTGATGTTCTCAGCTTCTCCCTGAATATTTGAATGAAGATATTGGATAAACTGCAAAGTCTCTGTGTGCTGAACATGGGATCATCAAACAGTTTTGTCAGCTTGCCAGACAGCTAAAGAGAAGCAAACTGCAGTTGAAGGAGAAATATTCTGCTGGCCAAATGGAAAGATGAGCACATTTGGATTACACATTCCAGTCCCAAAGACTGAGCCCAGATATATGTATGTATGTACCATCAAATATCAATTATAAATTATTTATAAATATGCTAGAAGCTGTTTTTCTTAACTTTCTCCCTCTGGAATAGACTATGTTAACATACTAGATATTCCATTGTCTTAGATCTCTCTTTTGTTCTATCTCTATTTCTGGACTAATTTATTTATTGGGCACAGTGATAAGAATTGATAAAACACAGAAAAGGAAAAGTAAATAACAGTTAGTAAACAACAAATAATTAACTTAAAGTACTTCTACTCAAGTAGCTTTCCTTAGAGGAATTAGCAAATTTAGTCTAGTGGGGCATAATGCTACTGGTGTTTATTTCTGGCTCTTTGGCCATAATGCTTTTGGTGGAAAATTTTCCTAACACTAATTTTAGGAATAATATAGTAGGCAAATAATCTTCAAATAACATTTATTGAGCACATAATTTGTTTCAGGCACTGTTCTAAATGGTTAACACAGAAGAGGCAGAGCTGGAATTTAAATCCACTCTCCTGCTACTGTTTCGTCACTAAGTCATGTCCAACTCTTTGCGACCCCATGGACTGTAGCCTGCCAGGCTCCTCTGTCCCTGGGATTTCCCAGGCAAGAATACTGCAATAGATTTCTATTTCCCCCTCCAGGGGATCTTCCTGACCCAGGGATCAAACCTGCATCTCCTGCTTGGCAGACGGATCCTTTACTGAGCCACCTGGGAAGCCCTTAAACCCATTCTGCCTGACTACAAAGCCTCATTATCTTATTCTGCCTTCATTCTTTCTGTTCAGTGAGAAATAGCATGGCCTGCTTGCTCTATAGCCTTACACAATGAAGGGATAGAATAGGAAAGAAATTGTAATAATAACATCCTGTGCTATTTTATGGTAAAGCAAATCAGTCATCACAAAAAATAAAATGTTATATATATGTGTATATATATATTATATATATATAAAATATAGTTATATATATATTTCATTATGAATTTATTAAAAAAGTCTTATTTTTTGTCAATATACGTGCTGTCTAAAGACTGAATTGAGCACACTGTACCTTCTTAGACCTATCCAGGAAAGGATAAGAAAGTTTATATGTTTTGTTTTTTTTTTTCCTTCCTAAATGGCAGAAAGCCCAGACTTTTTGTTACCATTCCACGGTAAACATTTGTCTCTCTAGTCACCCAGATTCATGATTCATTTGTTAGGGGCTTAGTGGGCACATTTTGGCCAGCAGCCTGCCATGTGCGCATATCAGGCCGTGAATGAGTTCTGAACAGAGGAAGTCTCCTTTTGACCATACAAGAGCATGTGCATGGGAGTTCAACCAGAAGCAGCTTAGTAATGAGATAGGTATGCAGCACAGGAAGGGCCTAAGGAGGCACCTCGCCCATGAGTGACCATGGGAGCCACGCTGAGCATCAAGCGTCGTTGGCTGGGAACCACGGTTGCAAAGCAGAGGCACTGTAGCTGCATTGTTCCATCCCGCCTCTCTGTGTTGGACAGGACAGAAATGTGGCTTTACGATCCCGTCACTGCTTGGAACATGGGTGTATCAAGTCTGAAATCTCTATACCACACAACCACTGTGCGTTTACCTTGTGTCGTCCTTAGTCACAATGGTCTCTTGAGCATTGTAGCCTCACTATTTGAAATAGCCTCATCATTTAAAATTAAGGTGAGCCTTCCATCAACACTGAATCTAAAAATCTACATTAAACATCTGCCCTGCTGTCTTCCACCTTACCCTTACCACATTTGTTGGAACTCAAGCTCTCGCCTCCAAAAGAGTCATTGTGCTGAACAACAACCAGATGAAGCTTGGAAAACAAATATAGGAAATATGTGCAAATGTAGGAAAAGTGAAGAGGCTATAAAAATCAAATCCACATCTTTTCCGTTTTACTTTTTATATTTCTTATTTCATTCATTCCTTCAGTGAGTAATTATTGAGTACGTTCCCCATGGAAGGGACATAGTAGGTGCCTCTGGTTGAACGCCCATGCACATGCTCTTGTATGGTCAAAGGGAGACTTCCTCTGTTCAGAACTCATTCAAGGCCTGATATGCGCACATGGCAGGGGGACAAGAGTGGAGGGAGATGATTTTGAGGCATGGAGTCCTTTGGGAGATAGGCTGGTTCTGGGTAGTATGCCAATAAACATAGTTTAAAACAGGAAATGAGTATGGCACACCCCCAAAACTGAGCAGCAGGCAACATTCAGGTGAGAGGAAAGAATGTAAAGTGAAAAGGTTCCTATATATATATTGCCTATGACAATATTTTATTCATATCCACTCCTAAAGGAAAGAATTCAGTGTGTTCTCTGACTCCTTGCTCCCTGAACTCAGAACTCTGTCTCAAATATAACCACAGTTCAACTTAATTATACATTCAGTGGGTTTCAGGTGGAGAGAGGCTATAATTTGAAATATTTTCTATGAGAAATTATGTTTAAAAGCAAAACCATTTACAAGCAAATTCTGAGGGCTGTATCTACATGGAATCATTTTTTTTTCCCCTTTCCCAGGACTCAATTTGTTATATAACTATGTTTCTAACTTTAACTACCTAAGTAAAGGCAGGCAGAATATGTAGCAAAATTACTTTGTCATAGTTAAAAGTTCTAGATGTACTTATGGCCAGTATATTTTCATCTATAATCCAGAAAGTTTTCTTTGGCATTTCCAAGTATGAGATTTTTATCCCAAATACTCACTAATAATATATTAATCATACATTTAGAGTGTTTTCCTCTTGAGTTTAAATTTGTAATAGAATTCTTCTACAAACTTAAAAGACTTAGAATTCATCTAACCCCTCTTTGGGTGAAATTTTCAAAGCAGTAAAAAGAATGATTTTTTTTTTCCAACTCTATACTGAGATCATTTCAACTAATAGTACAGTACATATTTAAATTCTTGTGAGTAATTTTAATTGATGTGCTGAGAGATCAGTTTAACTACTTGAGGAGAAGAATCATTAATAAGGTAGCAGTGTTATGACACAGGTATATTCCTGTTATGTTCTTTTCCTTCTCCAAAATGTCTCTGACCGTAACACTTTATTAGATTCAATTGCCTTTTAGAAATTAAATTTAGAGACTTGTCAGTTACGAGACTTCATCTTTAGTTAAAGCTGAAACTCCAGTACTTTGGACACCTCATGCGAAGAGTTGACTCATTGGAAAAGACTCTGATGCTGGGAGGGATTGGCGGCAGGAGGAGAAGGGGACAACAGAGGATGAGATGGCTGGATAGCATCACTGACTCGATGGATGCGAGTCTGAGTGAACTCCGGGAGTTGGTGATGGACAGGGAGGCCTGGCGTGCTGCAATTCATGGGGTCGCAAAGAGTCGGACACAACTGAGCGACTGAGCTGAACTGACTGAATCTAAAGAGAGAAATCAAGTGTGGCTGTGCAATCTGAATTGATATTGTTGAGATTTCACCAGCAACACAACTGCTAATTTGAAACATCTGTTGTGAATTTAGTCATGAAGATTGAGTGCAAAATATTTTAACATTTCATAAAACATTACAGAGTTCATTTGGGGCTGCTATTGTGGTTCCCATTTATATTCTTCTGGACACACATTTAATAGCAGAGTAAATGACCAGTACGACAGACGTTATGAGAAAAAGAAGTAACTGAGAGATTTTTCATGTTGTATGGATAGAAAAATCTTAAGAGAATCAAAATATCCCAGAAATATTAACATAGAAAAGTAGAAATGCCCCCTCACTCTGTCTGTGCTGCACTGAGAGGTACTTCACAGGACAGCATCGATCAGAGAAGGGCGAATCTTGCTTTGCCTGCTCATAACAAGAACTTGTGCTTTCATGCAAATTACTTAAAGATTCTGAACCTTGATTTCCTCATATGTAATAGAGAGAAATATAGGGTACTGTATAGTGCTGCTGTGGGAATTAAATGAGATCCTGAACAAAAAGAATCCAAGAAAATGGCAGGGAGATAGTAGTTTTTCAATAAATGGTAGCTATATGTGTTCAGTGGAGAAGAAAATGCCTACCCAGTCCAGTATTCTTGCCTGGAGAATCCCATGGACTGTAGCCTGCCAGGGTCCTCTGTCCATGGGGTTGCAAGAGTTGGACACGACTTAGCAACTAAACCACCACCAGCACCATATGTGTTCAGACACTCAATTGTGTCTGACTCTTTGTGACCCTATAGACTGTAGCCCACTAGGCCTCTCTGTTCATGGGATTCTCTAGGCAACAATACTAGAGTGGGTTGCTGTGCCCTCCTTCAGGGGATCTTCCTGACTCAGGGACCAAACCTCCACCTCTTATGTCTCCTGCATTGGGAGGTAGATTCTTCACCACTAGCGCAACCTGGGAAGCAAATGGTAGCTGGGTTGCTCCATATATCAGGAAAAGAAATGCTCTGTAGTAATGGCAAGTCAATCACCACAGCTCTGTGAGTCCAGGGTCTGAGTCCTAAAGATCCTGTGAAATTTAAAAAACATGGCCTTTTCAGTGACTAGTATGTGTTTAGTGTGTGTGTGTGTGTGTGTGTGTGTGTGTGTGTGTGTGTGTGTCAGAGTTGGGGGGAGAGTGGAATGTGTGTGTAGGGAACACAGTTTATGATGGATGAGAGAATTAAGTCTAGTTTTCCATTTTTCTTTCACTCAGCAGGCAAGGGTTTCATGTACTCAACTTCTTGCTTCTTAGTTCTTTGTTGTTGAGTCACTAAGTCATGTCTTACTCTTTGTGACCCCATGGATTGTAGCACACCAGGCTCCCCTGTCCTTCACTATCTCTCCAAGTTTGCTCAAATTCATGTCCATTGAATTGGTGACACTATCTTACCATCTCATCCTTGGCTGCCCTCTTCTCCTTTTGCCTTCAATCTTTCTCAACATCAGAGCCTTCTCCAGTGAGTCAGCTCTTCACATCAGGTGGCCAAAGTATTATAGCTTCAGCTTCAGCATCAGTCCTTCCAATGAAGATTTAGGGTTGATTTCCTTTAGGATTGACTTGTAGTTCTTGGTGCTTATTTGAAGCATTGTCTATTTTTCTAAGTGTACAGGATTGGTAATGGGAGTTAATAATGTAAACTAGATGCTTCACATGAGTTAGCTAATTCTTTACCTTTCTTGGGTCTAGAAATGTTTTGACTTTATTAAAACTAGCTTCCTAAGAAGGCACTAATTCAGAAATTACACTTTTGGACATTTCAGGAAAACTACTGGGCATCATTTTTAGGGACTGTCATGTACATTATCCACGCAGACTTCTAGACATCTTTCTGCACACCCAGCCAGTCCTCACTGTGGCTTCTCTGTTGTTTCCATGGTCCACCTTGGGTAAAGGTGGGGCTGTACTATTTAATCAACAGCCTAGATGACTTTATTCTTTGGTTATACGATGTAATCTTTTGGGGAAACTATTTAGGAAAATGTGCTATAAGCCTTGCGGATATCTAAACACTCATATCCAGTTAAAATGCCATAACTAATCATTTATCCACTGGAAAATAGTTCAAAGAAAAACAACATGCAAAGGTAATGTAAATGAAGAAATCACTGCAGTGTTACTTATAGTAATATTGGAAGTGACTTAATTGTTTAACAAGAGGGAAATGGCTGAATAAATATCAAAGCAAGTCAATGAAACATTATGTAGTTGCTAAAGTAGTCATTATGAACATTATGTAATAACATGAAAATGTCATGAAATAATGTTAATTAAATAAAAGAGAGTAAAGGTCATATTACCTCATCATTACAACTTCAGAAAATATGTAAGCATGAAAGTACTAGGAGTAAAAACTGCATATTGTGTACTGTGACGATGGAAACTATGGATGTTCTTCATTTCTTTTTCTATTTTTTATACTGTTATAATTAGGCTTGTGCAACAGAAACAAGTATTGAGTAAGCAAAAAATAATTAAATATGGTCTACACAATTCACAACAGTATTCAAAGTATGTTCAGGGATAACTTTGCAGATCAAGATTTACCTTGTTTCTATTTAAATTAATGATTATATGGTTAGCTCAACATATTCACTTTTATTTTTTAGTTGGTGTGTGTGTGTGTTAGCCACTCAGTCATGTCCGACTCTTTGCCACCTCATGGACTGTAGCTCACCAGATTCCTCTGTCCATGGGATTCTCCAGGCAAGAATACTGGAGTGGGTTGCCACTTCGTTCTCCGTTTTTAGTTGGTATCTCTAGAAAATACAAGGAATAAATGTAATGAATTAGAAAACATGGAATGCTGCCTAAACTAAGCCATAAAGATTGTTTAACCTGAAATGGTTTCTTCCCCTGAAACTGAATTTTCTCACATGTAAAGCTCAGAAATTGGACTAGAAGGTTTTTAAGGTAAATTTCCTATCAGTTCTGTGACACTGAGCTTAGTTCTTTATACAAACCCTGTCTGATGTTTACCCCCTCTATTTAGGCACCATCTTGCATGCTAATAATAATAATATTAATCACTGGTTTTATACTTATTTGTGAAAGTCCACTCAGTTGTGTCTCTTTTATGACCCCATGGACTGTAGCTCTCCAGGCTCCTCTGTCTATGGGATTTCACAGGCAAGAATTCTAGAGTGGGTTGCCATTTCCTTCTCCAGAGGATCTTCCAGACCCAGGGACCAAACCCAAGTCCCCTACATTGCAGGCAGATTCTTTACCATCTGAGTCACCAGGGAAAGCCTGACTTAATTAAATTCCAAATAATTGTTAAGTCTTATCCACTATTCCCAACTCCCTATCAATCCTAAGAATTTTATCCTTGAAATTGTATAGGATAAAAATTATATAAACATGATCATTCTATCTGAAAATAAAAAAGTATCAGTAGCTTCTTCATATATACTTCCACTTCTTTTTAAACTTCCTCAAAATAAAAAACATTTTATGCCCAATTAAAAATTTTCAATTCAGCCAGGAGACCACAGAATTATGAAATAAAGTTTTCGATAAAAATATAACTCAATCAGGTACAATTTTCTTATTAATTGTAACTGGTAACTATAATTAATTAAAAAGTGGTAAGATAGAATTAGAAGTGAGGAAATCAATTTGCTTACAAATATAAAACAAATGACTGAGGATATTGAAAAATAAGTTCCAGCAAGAAACTTCAAAGAATCTGTAAAACAAAATATATTCTAATTCTTACCACCTTAGAAATAATTGGAATCCTCACAAGTAAGCTTCAAAGTTAGGACCAGCCAGAGGCAGTCTACTTTTTGACATTTTCAGTGTCAGGAAGGAAACCAATTACCTCTAATCAGTGACTTTGATATTTAGCGCAATTCAGGAGCTCACCACCTACAGGAAATGAAAAGACAGAACACAAAGTCTGTTAAAGCAGGTTGTTTTGCTTTGATCTTCAATAAAACTCTGTTTGCTCCAGTACCCTGGCATTCTCAACTTTGTTGAATGTGAGGGTTCATAATGAACACAGCATGTTGACGTCTGATTTCAGTAAGGAAACTCCACCTCTTTCTCTCTGCTCTCTATTTTTGTTTTTGACAAGCAGCTCTTCCTTCTGTCGATAAACTCATCAAACTTTATCTGATATGGCACAAGGGAAAAGTTTGGATCACAAAACACTCAGAGTTTGTGAAGGTCAACCAAATTTTATAAAATCTTTCCTCTGATAGCTTCCAGTATGTACTATAAAAGCAATTATCCAACAAGTATCTATGGAATATTTATTTGTACCTGTGCATATGATTTTTTAAGTGTGAGAAAGAGGGGAAAAACTGCAAAATATTCAGCACCAGCAACCCTAAATTTTAAAATACCATGGACTTTGAGGTTTGATTATTTAGCTCAAGTTGTGGGTTGGATAAGAGATATTCTGGTCAGAGGACTTATTATTTTAGATGTTTTATCTCCTAAGTAATACTGGTGATACAGAGATTCAAGGAATGTATGGTCAGGGAAGGTGCAGAACACAATATTTGCATCAGAGCTACTTGAGAGGTTGGAAAAAGACATATAGCAAGAGATTAAATAAACTATTCCCCAAACCCCTGTTTGTCATTTACATTAATGACACTTGCCCAGAAAGCAGGGAATGAATTGACCCAAATAAAGTCTATTTAGTCTTAACGATTCATCAGTCAAACATTTCCTAGGTCTTCCCCATGCCCCAAACACTGTGCCAAATATGGGATCTGGCAATGACTACCAAGACAGCCACTAGCAGGAACAAATACTCATTTCAAAGCCACTGGCCTGAAACAGCTCCTTTAAAAAAATTTTTTTTTTCCTTTAGTTTTTATCCAGTGATGATTTCACTAATTCCTTATGGTTTTGCCACTTAGATATTTGGCTTTTGAACTAAGGCCATTGAGGGAAGGCTAAGAGACCATTAAGACTGATTAGGATAAAATACTAGCAAAGTCCTTTAGGCTTTTGTCTACTGAGATTGCTCCATGAAATCTTCCTCAAGGATATCTGCCTAACAAATACAACTATTTACTTCTAATAAAATTTTTTAAAATGTTTGGTGTGCATCACTGGGGTTGATGGAGCAAGGGAAAAGTGAGTTCAAGTTTTTGCCCCGTTTTTAGAATTCATTTTTTCCCCTGTTTCTCTCTTTAATTTAATGAGCTATATGCCCTTTTTGACCATAGTTTTTTTTTTTAACTGATCAAAAAGTTTAGATGTGGGAAACGCAAGAATCAAGCACATTTCTGTCAGGTTTTACCCTTGAGAAAATTTTACATGTCCTCTCCTTGTTTCTCCCTTACTTCAACCATCCAGTATACCTGTTTCCAAGAACAGTCCTGTAACTTGAAATTCCGTTTCTAAATTTCAAGGATGACTTTTCAACACATTTGATTATTGATTCATGATTAACCTTTTAGTTCTGGAATAGGGTTTTAGAGCTTGGTTTCATTGGAGTTTATCTAGTCAATTCCATTAATTTATACTAAGTATATGAGGATCTTCTCTGAATCACACAGTTTTTTTCAGTGGAAACCAAATGTGAACCCAGGTTTCCAGACTCCTATTATCCTTTTTTGCCACATCTTTTTAAAAAAATTTTACCTTCACTTATTCCTTCTTTTTTTCGCATTTTTAAAATTGATGTATAGTGGATTAAAAGTATTTCAGGTGTACAGCAAAGTGATTTAGTATTATATATATATATTCTTTTTCAGATTCGTTTCCATTATGACATCTTCTTATTCAGGCTTTCAAGATGCAATATCATACATAAATAATAGTTCAGGGTTTTTTAAATAAATATTTCTGCAAAGGGAAACACTGGAACTCAGCTGGTAAACTGTGAGGAGACATAATCTCTAACAAATGGAAACAATGAGAGAAAGAAAACAAAGAGTCCTCTCAGTCTCTCTTGATCTCAGTAACTTCTCAAGAAAAAAACTCTCCTCTATGCAGGCTTGTTTTTTCTGAAGACCAGAGCATCTGTGTGGAATTATTTCAAATGCTGGACTGTGAATAGAAAAACTCTGAGAAACAGGTTGAGAGTAAAATCTTGATGCTGCCATGCTATATTTTAATAGCATCCCTGCAGTTAAAGAACATACATTCTGTCTGATTCCCCTTATGTGGAACACCAAAGTCATTTTGGAAACAGAAATGGCTCTAACCCACCATTAAACTCAGTGTCTGTTTGTCAAAGGATAAAAATTGCTTTAGTAAGTTAACTTTAAAAGTCAAAAATCTATTAATGAAACAGTCCAACAAAGCCTAGTAAAATGAAGGAACCGTATCTGTATTCATGATTCAAGCATTACTGCATCTTGATTCTAAGTGAGTATATCTTTAATCTTTTATAGTTATGGATGGTGTGTGTGTGCTTCGTCATGTCTGACTCTTTGGGACCCCATAGACTTTAACCTGCCAGGCTCCTCTATCCACGGAATTTCCCAGGCAAGAATACTGGAGTGAGCTGCCATTTCCTACTCCAGGGGATCTTCCCCACCTAGGAATCGAATCCATGTCTCCTCATTAGCAGGTAAATTCTTTAGCACTGAACCACCTGGGAAGCCCAACAGAAGGGAAAATTTTTCTGCCTCTACATGTACTTGACAAAAAACTAGTGCAATATAAATGTTGAAATATATCACTAAAATTGCATTTCTTAGGGAATTATCCATTTAGCTCCTGATAGTTTTTTGTGAACATAATCGATATGAAGGAAAAGGTATCAGGGCTTTCAGATTAAAATGAACTGAAATGTTAACCAATAATGTTAAAAGATTTTTGAAAAATCCAACATAGTAAAAATGCATATTCGTCTATGTATGTGCTCAGTTGCCTCCAACTCTTTGTGACCCCATGTAGCCCGCCAGGCTCCTCTGTCCATGGGATTTCCCAGGCAAGAATACTGAAGTGGGTTGCTATTTCCTACTCCAGGGGATCTTCCTGATCCAAGGATGGAACCGCATCTCTTGTCTCCTGCAATGGTAGGCGGATTCTTGACCCCTGTGCCAACTGAGAAATACAGAGTAAAGAAACAGTAAAAGGAAATAAATTAGCTAAACTGTCAAGCTTTCCTAATTAATTGAAGGAAGTGTTTAGGGGATTAGGTGTGTGGATTCTTATAAGCTCCTACTTCAAGGTGAGATGATGTTGGCATAAACATTTAGGGCCTTCCCTCAGTCTTGTCCACATTGTTTGGTAAGCTTCAGGCAGATGCTTCTGTGATACAGTAATATCTTCTCTTTGGATATGCTTTTCATCTCAAAGCAATATATAAACATTACACCTCCAGTTCTAGGAGACCTTGAGGCACAAAGTAAAAGCAGAAGGGATGTGATCATGGGAATATCCACAGTGAGGCATTAACATCCACAGCTAAATATGTCAGCCTCAGACTTCCTGTGGTAGCACCCACAATTTTACACAATTCAGCCAGTTGACTCATTCAAAACCTTAAGGCTCAGCAGAGTAACTGAGTGAGTCATTGTTAACAAAGGGGAAAAATATGTCCCTGTATTCCTCACTGGGGTAAAAGAACCCTCCTGAGTACCTCTAGAATAAATATATTTTGTATGTCAACTATCTAGTCCCTTGAATTACTAAGGCCATCAATAACAATTTGCTTACTTAGCAAAGACACAATTTTCGGAGTTCTGGGTTACTACTTGCCCAAAACTGTTAAAAAAAAAAAAAAATGTTCCATATAATTTATGCAGAAAAAATTAATTGACAGACTTTTTTGTGATTCTTAATAATAATCACAGTTTTATGTGTGTGGTAGGGTGAAGCAGTTGGAGACGTAATCCTAGCATTTCTATCTACATGTTCATAATTTATCCAAAGAAGGTACTCAAAGAAAGGCCTCTGTTTTGCCTTTTCTTTGAGTTCAGAAGTTCACACTGTGCACAATAACATTTTGTATTCCCATAAGGTGATATAATGTTAAGAATATGTTTGAGATCAGCAGCTGAGATATTAAATGTAAATACAATGTTTATTGACAGAAGCCAAAATACCGTTCGAGTGACTGGGGGAAAATACAAATTCATATGGGTTCAAAATCCCCAATAAGGCCTCCACAAAATGCTTGTTTTAATCATATTAACTACTTAAATAAAGTAATACACTGTTTTCCTTTGCTTTGTTATATTACTTTTTAAAATACTTAACAGCTTTATTGGACTAAAATTTACAGTCCTAAAAATTCACCCATTGAAAGTATGCAGCCTGATGATTTTTCGTATTTAGAATTGTGCAAGTATCATCATGGTTCAGTTTTAGATAACTTCCCTTGCTTGAAGACAGTCTCTCATGTCTGTTTTTAGTGAAACTTGCTCTCTCTCCCTGACCCAGGCAAACACTGCTGTAGTTTTTGTCTCTCAGTTCAGTTCTGTTCAGTCTCTCAGTCATGTCCGATTCTTTGCAACCCCATGGACTGCAGTAGGCCAGGCTTCCCTGTCCATCACCAAGTCCTAGAGCTTGCTCAAACTTATGTCCATCAAGTCAGTGATGACAGCCAACCATCTCATCTTGTCTCTGTTTCTGTCTCTACATTTTACTTTTTCTACAAATGTTATATAAAAGGCATTATAAGAAAAATAAAAACCTCTCAAAGATGTCCATACGCTAAGCCCTGGAGCCCATGAATGTGTTACCTTACAAGAGCAAAAGTGACTTTGCTCATGTGAATAAGACCTCTACATGGAGAGGTTACCCGGGATTATCTGGATGAGCCCAATCTAATCACAAGAGTCCTTAAAAGCAGAGAACTTTCCCCAGCTGTGTCAAAGAAATGCAATAATGGAAGACAGATTAGAGAGATGCAATGTGAGAGGGACTTGACCCATCATTACTTGCTTCAAAGATAAGGAAAAGGGACCATAAGCCAGGGAATGCAAGCAGCTGCTCAAATGGAAAAGTCAAGGAAATTGATTCTCCTCTAGAGCTTTCAGAAAGAAACAATACCCAAATCAATATCCAGTATAAAATAATCAGTGATCTCTTTTGAGAGAATTGCTAATTATTTATTGATAGCATATAACTTAACCACCATGTACAGCCTTACAAAGCTGAAATTGTCTTTGTCAGCACTCAAAATGGTAGATTCCAGAGAAGGTGGACAATATTTTAAATTTCTACTAGCTCTTTTATCCCCATAGGACCACATAATAAGGATTTTCTTTTTTTGCTATTGTATCAACAATGCTGGTCTAAGAAGAATCATTTAAAATGTGTATCAGTTCAGTTCAGTTTATTTCAGTTCAGTTGCTCAGTCGTCTGACTCTTTGCGACCCTGTGAATCGCAGCACGCCAGGCCTCCCTGTCCATCACCATCTCCCGGAGTTCACTCAGACTCACGTCCATTGAGTCCGTGATGCCATCCAGCCATCTCATCCTCTGTCGTCCCCTTCTCCTCCTGCCCCCAATCCCTCCCAGCATCAGAGTCTTTTCCAATGAGTCAACTCTTCGCATGAGGTGGCCAATGTATTGAAGTTTCAGCTTTAGCATCAGTCCTTCCAATGAACACCCAGGACTGATCTCCTTTAGAATGGATTGGTTGGATCTCCTTGCAGTCCAAAGGACTCTCAAGAGTCTTCTCCAGCACCACAGTTCAAAAGCATCAATTCTTCGGCACTCAGCTTTTTTCACAGTCCAACTCTCATATCCATACATGACTACTGGGAAAACCATAGCCTTGACTAGACGGACTGGTTCCAAATAGGAAAAGGAGTACATCAAGGCTGTATATTGTCACCCTGCTTATTTAACTTATATGCAGAGTACATCATGAGAAACGCTGGACTGGAAGAAACACAAGCTGGAATCAAGATTGCCAGGAGAAATATCAATCACCTCAGATATGCAGATGAC
>SJYT01028136.1:0-31010 GCA_006410635.1 Cephalophus harveyi
GTGATGAACAGGGAGGCCTGGTGTGCTGCGATTCATGGGGTCGCAGAGTCGGACACGACTGAGCGACTGAACTGACTGACTAGGTGAAAGAAAGCATTCAGTAAGCTACTATGCTATGCTAGGCATTCACCTAATTATCTCGTAGTAATCCTTACTTTACAATGCAGATATGATCTCTCTTTTATGCAGCAGAAAATGAACCTCATAGCAGCTAAATAACTTCCTCAAGGAGTCCTGGCTAGTGATTGCTTAGAACTCAGCTATTATCTTGTAAAGTCATTGTTTTTTCTTCTCTATTCAATGGCTATTTTATCTGAAACCGTATCAGCCAATGATCAGGTTAAATTTCAAAATCCCAGAAACTCAGAATGGCAACTTTTTTTGAAAAGGTGAAACTAAAAAATGCCTTTCTTATAGAATTATTTGACATTATTAAAACCGTTTCTACCTATCTCTTTTCAAAGTAAAAAAGAAAGAGGGAGAACTCTTTTGGATTAAAGCATGTAAAGAAATTGATGAGGTCCATGCGGACAGAGGAGCATGGCGGGCTACAGTCCGTGGAGTTGCAAAGAGTCGAACACAACTTAGTGACTAAACCACCACCAGGGCACACTACCCTCAACATATGGAACATTTTTTTCTTCCTCTACAAAATGTAACAACCAAATGTGATGTATAAAACTTTACTAGATCCCATTTAGGAAAAATAAAAAAATAAAAAACAGATATAAGACATATTCCTGGGATAGTTGGAGGAAAACTGAATAAGAGCTGGATTTTGAATGATATTATTAAATTGATTATTAGTTTTGCTGGGTATGAGAATGTTATTATAGTCAGGTAGGAGAAATTTTCTTTTCTCAGGGATGCATACTAAAATATTTGAGAGTTAAGTGTTATGATACCTGCAACTTATTTTTAAATCATTCAGCAATAATATAAAATATTTATAATAGATCATTGCAAAGTGATAAAATATGGTAAAATGATAAAAATTGTTGAATCTAGGTGGAGAGTATACAGATATTCATTATAATTTTCTCTAAATTTCTCTTCAGGTATGAATATGTACATAATGAAAAGGTTGGAGTGATAAAAATCTAGCCTGTAAATTTCTGCTTAACCTCAGTTTTTTTTTCTTTCTTTTTTTCAAGGACACCACAAATTACATAAATTAAACAGGTGAACTTCAATCAACTGTCCTACAAATTCAAATCAGTTTCATTCAAAAGTGTTTCATTCGTTTGTTGAATGTCTACCCAGTTGAAAACATTCCATTTGTGAAATGCTGATTCAAAAGTGATGGAGAAGATAAGAACACAGCGTTTGAGATTAGGATTAGCACATGTTCGGAAATTAGGGTAATAAAATAATCAAGAGTGCTGGAGAGTTTAAGAGTAATGGGGAGTCTCAGAGGACTGCAGTAATGGGATCTTCAGCCTAATTCTTTAGAAATGTGGAAGATTTGAATACAAAGAATTAAAAGATTACAGTTACATGAATCAAAATGAGCAAAAACATAGAAGTGAGGAAGAGTTTACATGTCTTATAAATCAAAGATATAAAATTGCTAGAGGAGAGCGAAAAAGTTGGCTTAAAGCTCAACATTCAGAAAACGAAGATCATGGCATCNTAGGTGGAGAGTATACAGATATTCATTATAATTTTCTCTAAATTTCTCTTCAGGTATGAATATGTACATAATGAAAAGGTTGGAGTGATAAAAATCTAGCCTGTAAATTTCTGCTTAACCTCAGTTTTTTTTTCTTTCTTTTTTTCAAGGACACCACAAATTACATAAATTAAACAGGTGAACTTCAATCAACTGTCCTACAAATTCAAATCAGTTTCATTCAAAAGTGTTTCATTCGTTTGTTGAATGTCTACCCAGTTGAAAACATTCCATTTGTGAAATGCTGATTCAAAAGTGATGGAGAAGATAAGAACACAGCGTTTGAGATTAGGATTAGCACATGTTCGGAAATTAGGGTAATAAAATAATCAAGAGTGCTGGAGAGTTTAAGAGTAATGGGGAGTCTCAGAGGACTGCAGTAATGGGATCTTCAGCCTAATTCTTTAGAAATGTGGAAGATTTGAATACAAAGAATTAAAAGATTACAGTTACATGAATCAAAATGAGCAAAAACATAGAAGTGAGGAAGAGTTTACATGTCTTATAAATCAAAGATATAAAATTGCTAGAGGAGAGCGAAAAAGTTGGCTTAAAGCTCAACATTCAGAAAACGAAGATCATGGCATCTGGTCCCATCACTTCATGGGAAATAGATGGGGAAACAGTGCAAACAGTGTCAGACTTTATTTTTTTGGGCTCCAGAATCACTGCAGATGGTGACTGCAGCCATGAAATTAAAAGACGCTTACTCCTTGGAAGAAAAGTTATGAGCAACCTAGATAGTATATTCAAAAGCAGAGACATACTTTGCCGACTAAGGTCTGTCTAGTCAAGGCTATGGTTTTTCCAGTGGTCATGTATGGATGTGAGAGTTGGACTGTGAAGAAGGCTGAGCGCCGAAGAACTGATGCTTTTGAACTGTGATGTTGGAGAAGACTCTTGAGAGTCCCTTGGACTGCAAGGAGATCCAACCAGTCCATTCTGAAGGAGATCAGCCCTGGGATTTTTTTGGAAGGAATGACGCTAAAGATGATACTACAGTACTTTGGCCACCTCATGCGAAGAGTTGACTCATTGGTAAAGACTCTGATGCTGGGAGGGATTGGGGGCAGGAGGAGAAGGGGACGACCGAGGATGAGATGGCTGGATGGCATCACTGACTCGATGGACGTGAGGTTGAGTGAACTCCGGGAGTTGGTGATGGACAGGGAGGCCTGGCGTGCTGCGACTCATGGGGTCGCAAAGAGTTGGACACGACTGAGCGACTGAACTGAACTGAACTGAACTGAAACTTTGGATCACTTGAAGATAACTGGTATTTCTTCACTGAGTTGACGTAGTTCCAGACTGAAAGTAAGAAACATGGCCAATTCAGCCATATTACAAGTATATCCGTGATTTCCTTTAGGTTTTTTGAGATATTGAAAATAGCCATGTTAACCAAAATTTCAGCAATGGAAACCTAATTGAAATTAAAAGCTTACTTATTTGGGGTTTGTTAGGACTGCAGCCTAGGAGACACAGATTCAAAAAAAGCACTTGAACTGTGTTCCACCAGCTACCTACAAAGTGGGGGAGGCTTATAAAGAGCAACAGTACATTAGTTACATGAGTTGTTTATCAAGAATTATAATTGGAGCTGGCAAGAAGTAAAGGTGCTTGTTAAGTAAGGATTGGTTGGGGTCCAAAATGGCTGCAGTGTTATAAGGGGAGACTTTGAGACCCATGAGGTTGCAGTTGGCAAGTGCTGTTCAGAATATGGCTGGTGGTGTCCTTGGGACTGTTATAGTTCAAAGAAAGGTCAAGTCCTCAGTGATGTAGAAATGTATCTGAGACCAAATCCTCAATAGTAGCCCAGTGCATTTTTGTGTGCCTGAACTATGAGGTCTTAGGTTCCTCTGATTACTTTGTGCATCCATTGGAGGTGCTAGGTAGTAATTTTAGGGCTGGTAACTCACTGCTAGTAGCTCTTGGGCTCTTTAGGTATAAAGAAATGATTGTCTGGACTAAAATGGTAGGTGATAACTAGTGGCAGCTAGTAAAATAGACCCCATGTAAAACCTCATCTGAGTTCCCCACTCCCCCGAACAAGGGGCTCCAAGATATGAGGGAGATGAACAGTTAATCTCTCTGCACATTGTATAGATTTAGGTAGGCCAAGAAGTCATATTCAAAAGTATAGTTCCTGGTTTTTATAAGCATTATCTCAGCCAATTCTAAGAACATTCATTTTCACATAAAACTAAGGCCTGCTTGAAACCTACTGAGTTATGGAGGGTTATGAGTTTCTGCTATTCATAAAGCAAAATTAGTATTTGTTAGAATTTAGTGAGGACTAATGCAGTGTTCTAGGAAGATAGGATGCATGCAAAACTATCAATTCAGTTCAGTTCAGTCTCTCAGTCGTGTGCGACTCTCTGTGACCCCATGGACTGCTGTACGCCAGGCCTCCCTGGCCATCACCAACTCCTGGAGTCTACTCAAACTCACGTCCATCGTGATGGTGATGCCATCCAAACATTTCATCCTCTGTCGTCTTCTTCTCCTCCTGCCTTCAATCTTTCCCAGCATCAGGGTCTTTTCCAGTGAGTCAGTTCTTCATATTAGGTGGCCAAAGCATTGCAGTTTCAGCTTCAGCATCAGTCCTTCCAATGAATATTCAGGACTGATTTCCTTTAGGATCAACTGGTTGGATCTCCTTGCTGTCCAAGGGACTCTCAAGATACTTCTCCAACACCACAGTTCAAAAGCATCAGTTCTTTGGCACTCAGCTTTCTTTATAGTCCAATTGTCACATCCATACATGACTACTGGAAAAACCATAGCTTTGACTAGATGGACCTTAGTTGGTAATGTCTCTGCTTTTTAATATGCTGTCTAGGTTGGTCATAGCTTTTCTTCCAAAGAACAAGTGTCTTTTAATTTCATGGCTGCAGTCACCCATCTGCAGTGATTTTGAAGCCCAAAAATATAAAGTCTGTCACTGTTTTCTTTGTTTCCCCATCTATTTGCTATAGCATTTGTCTATATATGGTTGGCAGAAATTCCAATGATTTTCAGAAAGGATGCTCTTGTTATTAGTACTTCATCAGTATTGTTTTATGTTGCTTATAGTTTTTAAAATTTGCTATTCTCCCATTCCATGCTTGGTTTAACTTCATCAGGGGTTTTGATTAACTGACAACATGCAGTAGTGTATGTTTGCCTCAATAGTGTTTTAGCACAGAATTTTACAATATTGGACTTCAGGATATGTACACATTGTTCAAATAATAAATAAGTCAAACTAGAATTACAAAAGTAGGTGTATACCTAGTGTTCCCCAGTTTTCCAAAGAATGGCACTTCACTGTTATCCCCCACTCTGTTTCCACTGGGAAATTAGAATGAATATATAGGAAAGCAAATATAGGGTGTAGATTGTTCTAGAGTTTTCTCTACAGCCTAAAGCTGTCATTGGCAAAAACTGTTTGAGATCAACAATTCTATTCCTATTACCTGCTATTAAGTGCTGGAGCTTTCTCTTTTTTTGAACAAAACAGCAGTCTAAACCATACAGGGTAAATTTGACAAATACTGTGATCTTTTAAGCAGCTTCCCTGATAGCTAGTTGGTAAAGAATCTGTCTGCAACGCAGGAGACCCGGGTTCGATTCCTGGGTCGGTAAGATCCCCTGGAGAAAGGATAGGCTACCTACTCCAGTATTCTTGGGCTTCCCTTGTGGCTCAGTTGGTAAAGAATCCTCCTGTAATGCAAGAGACCTGGGTTTGATCCCTGGGTTGAGAAGATCTCCTGGAGAAGGGAAAGGCTACCCACTGCAGTATTCTGGCCTGGAGAATTCCATGGACTGGATAGTCCATGGGTTGCAAAGAGTCAGACACGACTGAACGACTTTCACTTATGATCTTTTAAAATATCTGTCTGTTTACATGTCTTCACTAGAGCATAAAATTGCTAATCTGAGAAGCAAGCCACTGATGGCATTTAGACAAACAGAATTTTTCTAAAAAGATTGTTTTACTGTTCAACCATTAAAAAAAAATCAACCCAATGAAGTAATGTAAGAATTATTTGCTGTAATAGTAGTTAGAAGTGACAGTAAAATCTACTTAGATACAAATGATGGTTTAATTTTTCTGAGTAACAACTGTTTCAAAGTATTAAGTTGCAATTTTATTTCTGCACATATGTTACATGAATATATAAAATGTATACGAATATTAGCTTATAATGGATAAAATGGTCAAATGTGATTTTTGTTTCTTTTTCTTTTTTAGGTGTATTTTAAGACAACTAAACTACAAAAAATTCTTTGCTCTGGAAAAGGTTAGGCCACAGAAATTCAGCATCAGTGACTGCTCACTCTTCTGTGTAATCTGAGTTTATAGGTATTTATCTAGTTGTGAGCTTGGACCTTAAAAGATGTTGTTGATAGATTGATTGGTCTAAAGCTGGCAGAGGTGTATTTGACCCATGCAATTTTTTAAAATGTAATTTAATCAATTTTTAATATTGAAAAGCAGGGAAATTTACATGAAAATCCAGATGTGAGGTTTCTTTTGGAAAAAGAAGAGGAATGCTTCAGCCACTGGGCTTTTATTCAGTACTCAGCCAGAGTGGTGAATTGGCTGGCCCTTTAGCTGAGTATCTGTATTCCCTGACGCTAATACTGAGGACGAGCTGCCATTTAGTATCATCCTAGTGTTGCTCAGTTGTGACCAGTTCTTTGCAACCCCATGGATAGTAGCCTGGCTGGCTCCTCTGTCCATGGAATTCTCCAGGCAACAATACTGGAGTGGGTTGCATTCCCTTCTCCAGCGGCTCTTCCCAACCCAGGGATCAAACCCAGGTGTCTCCTGCATTGCAGGAAGATTCTTTACCGTCTGAACCAACAGGGAAACCCAACTTAAATAACTTAACTTAGCTGAGTACCTGTTATTCCTCACACTGATACTGAGAACCACCTGTCCTTTAATAGCCTGCTAGTGCTGTAGGATCTTTTATACTCACCTGCTTCACTCATTTACTTCCTGGCCTCTGTAGAGGTTTGAGTGTAAGACATCTGAGTTAACTTACAGAGGCCTTGGGATGTTTATGGAATTTCACCTACTGTATTATTCTGTAGGTTCAGTCCCATAACAGTGGGAGGGGGTTACAACTTCAGCATGCTGCCCATGTATTTTTCAGAAAAATACAAATTAGTTGATTTCTATTCAGGTATGATTTCCTTTGTTAGTTAATGATATCACGTTCTTTTAAAAATGCACTGCCTTAACATTTCCAATTATGTTCTGTGGGATTCCAGAAAATGGTGACTGGAAAACAAATGCCTGTCTAGTCAATTAAGTTAGAGAAGCATTGAACAGTAGTGTCCCTTCTTGTTTCATAATGCATGGAAATTTACAGAAGGCTCTGAGAAGTCCTGGAGCAACTTAATGAATGGTTAATCATATAAACGTATTTGGCAGAGGAAGATTTCTCTGAAAAAGTATTCCTTAAAAAATCTTCTCTTGGAAAATGTCTCATCCATCCATACAATCCCCCATTCACTTATTCAACAAATAGATATTGAGTACCCACTAGACTAGAGTCTGTGAAGAAGACAGAGATGGCCATGATCTGTACTTTTACTTTATATGAGCCCCTCGCTTCTCATGAAGGCTATTTCGGGCATTAACCGCACTAATTTTTGTTTTGCCACTAACAGTAACTTTGTCAATAGAGAGAAAGAAAAAGTTGTGAAGAAATATTGACAAATCTGGCTAGATATGGGGTATTATAAAGAAGACTGAATGGGGAAATTGCAATGCCTTGACAGATGCAAAAAATTTGAGCAAGCTTTGGGAGAAAGGAAACTTATTTGAGGCATATGTATCAATTAGGATGCTTGGGGCTATGAATAGTAAAAAGTTCAACCAAAGAGACACATTTAATAAGGAAAATTGTCTTCCTTATTGAGAAATTCAGGGGTAGAGTAATTCCAAGCTTGCTTAACTCAGTAGCTTGACATCAATGATTAAGCTTCTTTCCACATTTTCTCTCATGCGCAGTGGGCTGGTCTTTCTCCTCAAGCTTGCCTCTCCATGGGCATAAGATAGCTGTCACAACTCCAAGCATCACATCCTTACAAAATAATAATCATAGCTAAAATTTAATTTGCAGTTTTGATAGACCAGATACTGTTCTAAGCACTTTCAGTTCAGTCGCTCAGTCGTGTCCGACTCTTTGTGACCCCATGAATATGTCTCTGCTTTTGAAAATCTAGGTTGGACATAACTTTTCTTCCAAGGAGTAAGCGTCTTTTAATTTCATGGCTGCAGTCACCATCTGCACTGATTTTGGAGCCCAAAAAAATAAAGTCTGACACTGTTTGCACTGTTTCCCCATCTATTTCCCATGAAGTGATGGGACCGGATGCCATGATCTTCGTTTTCTGAATGTTGAGCTTTAAGCCAACTAAGCACTTTACATATATTAATTCCTTTGTTCCTTACAACAACCCCATGAGTTGGTTCTATCATCCTATTTCACAGATAAGAACATTGAGGTACAGTAAAGTTACGTAACTTGTTCAGAGTCACCTAGCTAGTGAGTGCCATCACTGAGATGCAACTGTAGGAAGACTTGCTCCAACAAATGAAGAGGGTACTTTTTCCTGTTCCCTTATAACAGCAAGGAAAATTCTTTAGAACCTCCTAGTGAAGTCGCTCAGTCATGTCCAACTCTTTGCAACCCCATGGACTGTAGCCGACCAGGCTCCTCTGTCCATGGGATTTTCCAGGCAATAGTACTGGAGTGGATTGCCATTTCCTTCTCCAAGAAAGTGAAAGTCGCTCAGCCATGTTTGACTCTTTACTACCCCATTCCATACAGTCCATGGAATTCTCCTGGTCAGAATACTGGAGTGGGTAGCCTTTCCCTCCTCCAGGGGATCTTCCTAACCCAGGGATTGAACCCAAATATTCCTCATTGCAGGCGGAGTCCTAACCAGCTGAGCCAGCAGGGAAGCCCTTAGAACCTCCTCCTTCTTGCCTATTTCCCCTCAAGTGTTGCTAGCCAATTTTGCATCACATGTACATTCCTAAACCAATCACCCTAAGGGAAATGAAATTATCAAGGATAGTTTAGAATAACCAAGATTAATCTCTGGGACTGGAAAGAAACATACACCAACTAAGTGTGGTTTATTAAAGGATGAGGCTGGTGTTCCACACTTGGAGCTCAGATTCTCTGAGGCAGTAGTGGGAGTTATGGGAGCCTGAAACACATTTCCAAGGAAGATGGTATAAAAACCAGAGGGCTAAAAACCAAAACTTAAAAAAGCTGAGGGGACGGATGGTTGAAGCAATGTAGTCCAAATGTTGAGAACTGTACAAGCTATGTGGTAGCTTAGCTATGTGGGGTTCATTATTTAATATCATTGTCTATTTTTATGTGTGACTGAAAATTGCCCTAATAAAAACTTTTTGAAAAACAAAACAAAAATCAACCATGGAGACTTTGGAAACTCTCTCTCACTATGAAGGAACTTCCTATAGTTGCTTTCCCAACCCTTCTGCAGCCTTGTACGTTCCTTATCCCTTGTCTAAGGTTTGAACCCACTCTCGTGCTTTGAGACAATTTCAGGTCCCAGGCTGGGAGAATGTAAGAAGCCCTAGGACTTCCCAGGTGGTCCACGGTTAAGAATCTGCCTGCCAATGCAGGGGAAACGGGTTTGATCCCTGGTCCAGGAGGATTCCACATGCCATGGGGCAACTCAACCCTTGAGCCATCAGTACTGACCCATGCACTGCAACAGCTGAGCGCCTAGAGCCCATGCTCCAGAGGACAGCCCCCACTTGCCACAACTGGAGGGGCCTCCCAGGCAGCGCTAGTGATAAAGAACCCGCCTGCTAATGCAGGAGATGGAAGGGATTCCCGGTTCAATCCCTGGGTCAGGAAGATCCCCTACAGGAAGAAATGGCAAATCCACTCCAGTATTCTTGTCTGGAGAATCCCCATGGACAGAGGAGCCTGGTAGGCTACAGTCCATAGGGTTGTAAAGAGTCAGACACAACTGAAGCGACTTGGCACGCACATATGCAGCAATGAAGACCCAGGGTGGCCAAAAATAAATAAAACTAAAAACTACAAAATAAAAAAAGAAGCTCTAGTTTGGTCTTTAACTGGTTCAGTTTCTAGTCATTTCTGCCACTGATCTCTGGCTAGTCTCTGACTTCCTCTCCTATCACCATTTCTCAGAACCTAAATTTCTCAACCCTGATCTTCAATTTTTCTATGGCCTGGTGCTGATAAGATACCTGCCTCTAGACAAGTCATCTAACTGCTGGGGCCTGTTATTTTCCAGAAACATAAGGCTTTCATTAAAGGGCAGTAATTGTGGGCCTTATTATGAAACCTTTTAAACTAATAGGATTCAAGTCTGGCGTGTCCCTTTCACCATGAATATTTCATCTGAGAGTTTTCTTACAACTACATCCCTGCGTGCTTATTGATAATATAACCAACCTGTGACTTGACTCCCGTGCTCATCTCCTTGATATTTGCTTGATTTTGAAATTCTGCTTAGATTCTCAAGATCAGTATTCATATCCAGCTTTTTTTTTTTTTTTTAATGCAGTTCCTGATATGTTTTTAGGGCTTCCTTTGTGGTTCAGCTGGTAAAGAATCCGCCTGCAATGCGGGAGACCTGGGTTTGATCCCTGGGCTGGGTAGATCCCCTGGAGAAGGGAACTGCTACCCACTTCAATATTCTGGCCTGGAGAATTCCTTGGGGTCCCAAAGAGTCAGACATGACTGAGCAACTTTCACTTTCACATGTTTTTATTTATGACTGCATTGGGTCTTAGTTGCAGCTCATGGGCTTCTCTACCTGTGGCACTCAGGCTTTGTTGCCCTGAGGCATGTGAGATTTTGGTTCTCCAACAAGGGATCCAACCAGATCAAACCCACACCCCCTATCTTGGAAGGTGAATTCTTAACCGCTGGACTGCTAGGGAAGTCCGCATGTACAGCTTTAATAGCAGGAAATAAAGAGCTTTCAGAGAAGGTAAACTGGAAAGGAGTCCTTGCTGATGTGGAAGAAAAATAAGGGGAAAGTAGCACGATGTTTTCATTTAGGTTTTTGAAACATGAGCTCCCTACCATATTGCACAAGCAAATGACAGTGCTAGCAAGAAGCAAAAGATGAAGTTGGCAGAAATGTATAGTTTATTGTAAAAAGAAAGCAAAACATAACAAAGCAAATGAATAATGTAAATGAATTTGGGCATAAATGCTCAACTGCTTACATAAATGGCTGATATTAGCGTTTTCCACAGCCAAGCATGTTTAAACATTTTGTAGTTTTGCAGAATTTATATCACTGGGCTCCAAGTAAAAAGTGTTTCTGATACCACCCACTGTGTTGTAACCATAATCTCAATCATCTCTTGTGCATGACACTCACTCTAAAACACAAAAGCGCATCTGGCTCTGAGGCAGCCAGCTTTGGCCTCCAAGGCTGTGGGGATTGCATGCAGGATGGTGATAGCTTGATCAACTTCCTCTCTTAAGAGGAAGTGGGGTCGGGGGTTGGGGAGAGGGGACCTGGGCCAACCTTTGCAGAGTGGTGCCAAGGAAAGGGAAAACATCCAGTGAACTACTTGAGATGCCCCAAATTTAATTCATTAAGTAATTATTGAGTATCTATGGTGTACAATGTACAACCAAAGAAATAACATCCTTGCTGAACTGGAGATTACTATCTCAGCAGGGGTTATTATTCCCTATACCATTTTTATTTTTTTTGACAAAGCAGTCCTTTGGTGAATCCTGTGGATCCCTTCCCAGGACAATGTTCTAAAATACGTAAAACAAAGTTCATAAGATTTCAAAGGAAACAATTCTATTGAAATAGTCATCAAAGTATTAAAGAAACTAAATTTGTAATACAGTAATATGTATGCTCTTACTTTAACAAGATCTAATGGTGAGTCTAATAATTCCTATAATTTTAAAATAACATTGATTGTATATGTTGAGAGCTTTGTAACAACTCTAATGTGATATTAAAATATCAGCAATCTCTGATGACTACAAAGTCACAGGTATTATTGCTGCTCCTGTGGTTTATTGTCTACATTCATAAGAAAAAAAGGCTAAATTTCAGTTAGAGGTTAATAAAAATAACTAATTTTTCCCCCTCCAGGTTCATAAACTTGTGAATTCAATCTCCTTGGACTTTGTGGACCTCAGGTTGAGAATTTCTCATTGTGTGTGTGTGTGTGTGTGTGTGTGTGTGTGTGCGTGCATGCGCACATGTGCTCAAATACGTCCTTCAGACAGAGTAGCATGTTGGAACAATAAATTACCTAAATAATTAAAATATGATATAGAATAGGATAAGGAGTCTAGGATTGCAGGAGCAAAGCACTACGGGGAATCAACAGGGAGAGGAAATCTGAAAAGGCCTTAAAATAGGTGAAGGGGAAGAAAAGAGAGGGGAGATAAGGAAGGCATTTTACCTTCTCGGGTCATCTTTTTCTTCTTCCCATCCTCCTTAGCTCATTATACTGACTAAAGCTGACTGGCTTATGGAGCTAGCCCTAGGTGGAATATGATTTAAGTAGCTCTCAGTTTGGTCTCACTATCTCTTGGCCCTCATAAATTATTGAGTACCCAAAGAGCTTTGTCTCTGTGGGTTATATCTATGAACATTTATTGTACAGAAATTAAAATTGAGAAATTTAAAAATATTTATCAGTTTATATGTTCACATAAATAGCACTTTTGGTGACACATCACTTTTATTTTATTTTCACTGTTATTATTCCTATAATAAAAATATTAGTGAGGAAGGAGACATTGTCTTATATTTTTGCAAATCTTTTTCAACTCTGGCTTAATAAAAGCGGGTTGGAGTCTGCCTTTGCTTTTGCATTCACTGTGTTGCAATAGCACCTGTTATATAGCCCCTGGAAAGTTCCACTGTATTCTCATGAAAGAACTGGAGTAAAACAGGCAGATAATATCTTAATATCATTGTGAAAATGGTTTTGACCTTGTTGATCCTCAGGGGCCTGAGACCTTACTTTGAGATCTTTGAGTTAAGGATGTCTTCTGACATTTTTCTTCTTTGTTTTACGATTTGATTTTTCTTCAACTATGGAAAAAGACGAGTTCTATAACTAGAAATAAATGATATGCATGTGCTTGTTGTCTTTAAATATATGTGTTGGATATCTCTTGTTGCCCCTCCAGATGTCCAGCTATCCCTCCATTTCTCCATCTTGTTCTGTGACCTACATGGATAATGTCAACAGGCTCCAGTTGCGCTTGGCCCAAGGGTAGCACCTGTGGGAGATCAAAGGGTGGGAGGAAAATGAGGTCAGGATACTTGAAGAGGGCTCACTTGGTCCTTCACCACAGGTCAGACCCTCTGCATATAACATTTTCCAGGTTCAGGTTTCTGCAAGCCCTTCCTACTCTTATCCCTTCAGGCACAGAGGTTCTGCTTCTGTTTCCCTATTACTAGCCTGAGGGGATTAGATTTTATGATTTATCTCTACCCTGCCTGCACCTTTGAAAACATTCCCTTTATTACACTCTCCTCAAAATTCCTAATTTGGGTGCACCATCTGTTTCTTGCCAGACTCTGACTAATGCAAGCTATGAGAGTTACATGACCTTAAGGATAAACTTCAGTTAAAGTATTACCCATGGCATCCAACCCACCTGATTTTTAATGGAAATTAGAAAGCTCTGAAGCCCTGGTGTCTCAGAGCCTGAGGTCTTTAATGGCTTGAAAAAGAGAGGGCTGGGTGCCTTGACAACCTACTGACGTCTGCAGAGATTTCTTGGTTTTGTCTCTGGTTGATTTTACTTTCATCTGTGCATAGATAAAACAGAAACATAGCTGCAAAACTATAAATGCTCTGGGCAGCAGTGTGCCCATGCCAGGCAATAGATCATGATTAGCCTGAATCAGTGGTTCTCAAAAATGTGGTCCCTGGACTGGCAGCAGTGGCATCTCGGGGGCTCCTGTTAGAAAGGCAAATTCTGAGGCCCTACCTGAGAGCTACTATGTCAGAAACTCTAGGGATCGGGCCTAAAAATCTATATTTTAACAAGTCCTCCAGGGGATTTAGATACTTGTAAAGTTTAAGAACCTCTAATCAACTCTGACATCACAGTTCTCTAATTTCCTGGCCTCCCTTGCACTTGGGGGTGGTCATGTAACTCCCTCACACCCTACTGCCTTCAACTTGGGCATCTTACTCTGAAAACACGTGAACCATCTTGTGATCTTGGGGCAGTAAGATCATTGTAGAAAAACTGACCCTGACATCACTGTTCACCTCCAAAGTTCTTGTGCGAAAAAAATGCCACCCCACACCCTCCAGTTATTTAAGCCTCTGTTTGTTTTCTGCTAGTTGTAGTCAAACATTTCTAACCAACAAAATATGGTTTTTGGAAAAGACTTTTCCCCCTCATGATGATAAGAATTGTAAACAATATTTTAATATTAAAATAAGTGTTAAGTATGGGGTACAGGGCAAAATTCTCTGGATTTTAAAGATAATTTTTAGTACATGTAGCCCAATTCTTGCTAAATTCCCAGATACCTTAGGATAAAAGAGCCTCAGTACTAGGAAGTCCTTTCTCTAGAAACACTTTCAACAGAAACAACATTGTGGATTCATGAAAGTCAGGGTTGAACATTTCTAAGAAAGTGGCAGTGGTCAAGAAAAGTGAAAACTTGTTTTCCTACTCTTACTCAGCACACTTCTGACAACAAATGTGTGGGTTGTTTTCCTCATGTTATACAATTCTGACACCAACTACCCGGAGTTAGCACAGATCCCACAGGTTTCAAGGTTTTGTACCATACAGGTTTCAAGGTTTAGTCCCACAAGACCAACCCTGACTTCAGGGGCTACTCATCAGTTCCAGGTTGTGACCTGTACTTCTAACTGATTAGGTATAAATTAGGAGTTCCCACAACGCCCTCCATGGGTTTGATACTTTTTTAGACGAGCTCAGAGAACTCAGCTCACAGGGAAACACTATCACCTGCTTTTGATAAAGGATCAGTTCAGTTCAGTTCAGTCGCTCAGTCGTGTCCGACTCTTTGCGACCCCATGAATCGCAGCACGCCAGGCCTCCCTGTTCATCAGCATCTCTCGGAGATCACTCAGACTCACATCCATCGAGTCAGTGATGCCATCCAGCCATCTCATCCTCGGTCGTCCCCTCGTCCTCCTGCCCCCAATCCCTCCCAGCATCAGAGTCTTTTCCAATGAGTCAACTCTTCGCATGAGGTGGCCAAAGTACTGGAGTTTCAGCTTTAGCATCATTCCTTCCAAAGAAAAGCATTGCCTTTCTTTGGAATTGGAATGAAAACTGACCTTTTCCAGTCCTGTGGCCACTGCTGAGTTTTCCAAATTTGCTGGCAGATTGAGTGCAGCACTTTCACAGCATCATCTTTCAGGATTTGAAACAGCTCAACTGGAATTCCATCACCTCCACCAGCTTTGTTCGTAGTGATGCTTTCTAAGGCCCACTTGACTTCACATTCCAAGATGTCTGGCTCTAGATTAGTGATCACATCATCATGATTATCTGGGTCGTGAAGATCTTTTTTGTACAGTTCTTCCGTGTATTCTTGCCACCTCTTCTTAATATCTTCTGCTTCTGTTAGGTCCATACCATTTCTGTCCTTTATCAAGCCCATCCTTGCATGAAATGTTCCCTTGGTATCTCTAATTTTCTTGAAGAGATCTCTAGTCTTTCCCATTCTGTTATTTTCCTCTATTTCTTTAAGACTCTGCTATTCATGGGATCGCAAAGAGTCGGAGACGACTGAGCGACTGAACTCAACTGAAAACTCAGGAACAGCCAGAGGCTTCCCTGGTGGTCCAGTGGTTCAGATTCTGTGCTTCCAATGCAGGGTGCATGGATTCTGTTCCTGGTGAGGGAACTAAGATACCACATGCTTCTTGGCGAGGCTAAAAAAAAAAAAAAAAAGAAAACAGAAACAAAACTCAGGAAGCCGAATGGAAGGGATTCATAGGGCAAGCTATGTGAGAAGGGTGTGAACTTCCATGCCCTCTTGGGGCTCACCAACTTCCTAGCACCTTGATGTGTTCACCAACCCAGAAGCTCGCCAAAACTTGTCATTGAGGGTTTTTATGGGGGCTTCATTATGTAGGCAGGATTGATTAATTCATTAGCTGCTGGTGATTAAGCCCATTTCTAGCTCCTCTCCTCTCACCAGAGGTCAACTTGAAAGTTCTAACCTTCTCATTACATGGTTGATTCCTCCAGCAACCAGCCTCCATTCTCCAGGAACTACCTCATTAGCTTAAATTCAGGTAGGGTTCAAAGGGGCTTATTATGAACCACAAAAAATTCTCCTGACACTCCTGTCAAGAAACTGCAAAAGTTTTAGAAGCGCTGTGCCAGAAATCAGGGATAAAGACCGAATATATAATTCTTATTATAACTACAATCAGTTAATAAATTCCATAAGCAGCAATATGCATCATCTACCATAGCACATGATTCACAGTGAATGCTTAGTAAATATTTGTAGAGTGGAGCTGGTGAATTTAAATGAAGAAAACAGGTTTATTAGTGGAACATTTATTTTCAGTGGTTAAGAAGGGAGTGGATCAGATGAGACTACTTGAAGTATGATACTGAAGCTCGTTGTCAGAGACTACAGTATCTGCATATAAGAGGCACATAAATATGCTGAGTGAATAAATGAAATTTCTTCTAAATTTCTCCTAAAAAATTCTTTATAGAGAATTTCTTTCTCTATAAAGATTCTGATTCAACTGTGACAAGCATTACATTAGGTGCTATTATGTACCATATTCCATTTAATCTTTAAAAGTCATGTGAAGTAGGCAGCACTGGATTACCAAGAGTGGGCTTAGTGCACCAGCAAAACTGGGGCATCCAACTTGCTTGGAGAAAATTGATACCTGATGTCTTATTTAAAAAACTTGAGGGTACTACGGTCAACATTGGAAAAATCGGTACCTTTTCTACATTACATTTAGCATTATTTCTATTTAAAATTATGTATTGGGGAGTGCTTTGTATTACTAAGTGTGCCCAAAGCTCTTCATCTGACTCTGGAAGATGTTCTGATTCCTATTTTACAGAATAATAAACCGAGGCTTGTTTACTAGCTGAAGTCACATAGCTAGTTTTTAACAGAGCCCACTGTGATGATACTCAACGACACATTATATGTTAACGATGATACACACCAATTTTGTGGATCTTCTTGGACCTTCCCTATCGGTTTAGTTTTTAAATTAAATAAAGTATATAACAAAATTAACTTAAAATCTTTTTGATCTTTGTTGTATTCTCAGCACCTAGAAGGGTATTCAGTACATCTTTATTTTTAAAGTACATCCTTATTCCTGATTGAAAGAAGGAATGATGGACAATCTTCAGCCCACCTAAATGATTTTGCTTTGTATTAATTTTGAGGCCAACCAAGGGAAAGTGAGAAGGAAATCAAGCAGACCAAGAAAATTCTCTGATGACCTTGCTTGGATTCTCAAAACAAGGGTCCTGAGATGTCTCCACTTGTAGGATCTTTAGCATGATTCCTATTTTGGAAGTTGGGGTCCTAGATTCTCTTACCCCTATATAAGGCATGTCAGGCAAAGGAGTATGATCTAAAGAAATAGATTCTGTGAATCATTTAAGAAATATTTCCTGAGAACTGTATGATCCCATACTGATAATGAGGGGGACAAGAGAAAGGCAAAATCTAAATGGGCTACTTCTTTGTTTCTTATTTTCTTCCCAACATGCAAAAGTAGGGAAACTGAATTTTAACTCAGTGTTTCCATTATGCTATCTCAATCACTGGAGTGCATAAAAACTACGTGTGAAAATTATTTAAAAATTCACTTGTCTTATCCCCTGGGTCCCTGCTATTAGAGATGTGAGTGGGCCCAGGAATTTGCTTCCCAGGTGATTCTGATGCTGGTGGTAGATCTAGCCATCATGCTGTAAGAAACACTATCCTTTCACAAACTTGAGTAGATTAAGAAATCTGAATGGCAATCAAGCCTTTATTCCTGCTATCCTCACGATGACAAGGACAATCACCCTATTTTTAAATCTGCCCTTCTCCCCAAAACACTGACAGCACCTAGGTTGAGTAACATTGTTTTGGGTCTCAGCTTAACTGTCTGCCCAAACCAATTTACACCAATGTATGAATAAAGGTTAAATTCTCTTTCAAGGCATTTTCATTGGGAAAAAAAAAAAAGCAACTTAAGGTATTAGAATGTCTTCATTACATTTTAATTTTCTTTTTGTTGGGGGTGGGGAAGGAGCAGAGAACCCCATGGACAGAATCCCATAGACAGGCAGGGAAGGAACCTGGAGAATCCCATGGACAGAGGAGCCTGGTGGGCTACGGTTCATAGTGTCATAAAGAGTCAGACATAAGTGAAGTGACTTAGCACGCATGAATGCACCTTTTAGTCTAAAACAGTTGCTGGAAGAATTATGTCCACTTCTCTCATCCTCTTATTGAATCATCTATTCTAGATTAACCCTGCATTAAGCCTTCCTCCGTAAATTTACAGGAAAGATCCTTTGGGTCATCACCGTCTCTATCATGTTTCAGTTACAGCAAGCATCATCTTATAATTTATTTTTGTACTTCAGCTCTACATACAGGGCCTGACAAATAGCAGGCGTTCAATAACCGTGGAGCGAACGAATGTCAAAGACTAGGCCAAGAGTTTCTAAAATCAATGTTGACTAAGAAACAAAACACGGAAATGCTAAGGACTGAATGCCAGATAGTGCGGGCCTAGAAGGAATAAAAATAACCCCTAACAGCACAGAGGGAGAAGGCGATGGCACCCCACTCCAGTACTCTTGCCTGAAAAATCCCATGGACGGAAGAGCCAGGTAGGCTGCAGTCCATGGGGTCGCTAAGAGTCGGACGCGACTGAGCGATTTCACTTTCACGCATTGGAGAAGGAAATGGCAACCCACTCCAGGGTTCTTGCCTGGAGAATCCCAGGGACGGGGGAGCCTGGTGGGCTGCCGTCTATGGTGTCGCAGAGTCGTACACGACTGAAGCGACTTAGCAACAGCAGCAGCAACAGCACAGAATCCTTCCGAAGGAATCACCTGTTTCATTTTCTTACATCGCTTTTTGGTTTCTCCAGACACCCCAATTTCCCGCTCTCTAACTCCTTTTCTTCCCTTACGGGGACAGGTCAGGCAGGTAGTCCGGTGCAGCTGCTCTGATTGGTCGGCGATGATTTCATTGTTAGGGAACATCCGGGCCTTTCTCCTCCCCACACCACCTCCCCCAGAGCCCTGCCTTCTGAGTTTCCCTCTCCCGCGTGCGCCCCACCCGCTGGCTAAAGCAAAACAACCGCCTCTCTTTGGATCGCCTCTTGTCCTCGCCTGCGCCATCCTTCTCTTCTCTACGTCTAAGAAAGGCGTTTATATCTTCCAATGAGGAACTAGTAGGACTTTGTTTGCCAATCAGCAGCGAACCCTCTGCAATTCCGGGTGGGACTAGGCCTCCACACCTATAATTGGACAGCCCATTGGCTCCTTTATGGCGTTTGGTTTTACGCAAGGCTTAGAGGTCAAAAATAAAGGGGCACGGTCCTCACAGAACGAGAAGGCTCCGCACAGACTCTCTAGGTTTGACCGTTTTGGAGGACTAGCCAATCGCTTTTCGAATACTTCCCCGCCTTTTGCGCGTTTATTTAAAAAAAGCCGGTGTGACGGACTTGGAAATTGGTTCCGTGACAGACACGTAAAGAAAGCCAATGATTGAAAGTTCGGGCCACCATTTGGACCAATCAGAAAAGTGAATCGATAGGGTCTGGGCTCTGAGAGGCAGAGCGCAGGTGGGCGTTACTTGATTGACGACGGTCTCTACTTATGGCTGTTAGGGTGGGTTGGTCCCTGATATCTGGGCTGCATAGCAGAGGCGGGGCTGAATGAAGTAAAGGGTAATGAAGGGTTGGGTCTCACTCAGTGGGCGGTGTTTGATGGATAGCTGACCTTGCCAATTGAAGATGGTCACTTGTGTCCAATGGGAAACTAAGAACCCAGGGGCGGGGCCTTGTGGGCGGGGAAAACTAAGGACGGAGCTACTGGGGCTGCCGGACTGGGAGGGCGGTGATTGACGGGCCGGCCAACCAACCGACTTCAGTGAGAGGCCGCGTGGCGTCCCAATGGGTGGGAACAGGGGCGGGGTTCTCCGAGGGGCGGGGAAGGACAGGGTGCGGGGAGGGGGTTGCAGAAGGAGCGGAGCGGCTGCTGCTCAATGGCGGAAAAGCCGCCGGTGCTCTGACCGCCTCGTCCCCCTAGCAGTTGCGGGGGAGTTTCCTGCCGGCGCGGCTGGAGTCTCTGTTTCTCAGGGTTTGGTGGCTGGAAGATGCTCCAGAGAGACGAGGCTGCGGCGGAGGAGGTGGCGGCGGCCGAATCGGCAGCGGCGCTAGGGTGGAAAGAAGGCGGCAGCGGCGGCGGCGGCGGCGTGCGGGGCCCGAGGGTGTAAACAGCCCCGGAGGCGGCGGAGGCGGTGGCCGAGACCCCGAGCGGGAAGCGGCGGCTGAGGCAGGGTCGCGCCTCCGTTGGAAGCCTGGGCTGAGTGCAGCAGGGGGGCTCTGTGGCGGTCGCGAGCGGACGCCCTAGACCTCGCCTCCCTCCCTCGCCCCAGGTAAGGCCGCTGGGCGACCCGCCGAAGGGGAAGCGGGTCGCGGGCACCGCGGAGGCCCCGGACCGTTTTCGGGGTGCCGCCGAGCCTCGGCTGGGATCTCTGCCTTCCTAATCCTCTCCTCTTTTCTTGGGCCGCGGAGCCCGGGGGAGCGGTACGCCGGGCCTGGCTCCTGGCTAGGCCCCTTCCCCAGCCGCCGCCTCCGCGCTCGGCCGAGGTTGGGAGAGGCTCGGGGCCGGGAATTGTAGTTTGCTTCAACGTCTGAAAGTAAACTGCTTGTTCCTGTTCTCTGCGAGCATCTCTATCATCTGAAAGCACTGGGGCTACTCCAGGCCTTAACTCGTTCCTCCTGGTGCATGCCTATATGAAAACACTACCTTTTCCCATTTGTTTGCTTATTAGCTTCTGCCCTCTGCGCTCCACTTCACTTCCTTGTTAAATCTTCTTTCTCGCTCTTCTGTCTTTGCGTCTCATCACCTTCTTTTTCCTTAGTGACTTTAAATCGCTTCTCTTTCTCTTCTCAGCCGACTCCGGGCTTCCTTCCCTGCCCTTCCTAGCAGTCCTTTTCGGATGTCTGTCTTTACAGTGAAGCTACTATCGTCAGTATTCCAAATCCACCAGAGGCCCATTAAGAATAGACTCACCAGTTTTAAGCGGCAGATCAGTTTTTTAATTAACTGAGCCTGTCCGTTTAAAAAAATTGTGTTATTAAATGCGGAGTGTGGAAATAGCCCTGAAGTTATTTTAAAAATGAAGAGCTCAGTGAGTATTGTAAGAGTTATTTCATTTTTCAAGTTGCATGACCTCCAATGTCAGATTGACTAGCTCTAGAACATTTGCCCATTTTAAGCGTTTAATAGCGACTCACATTAATCAGTATTCAAGGTGGCTTAAAAACAACTTAGAAACTTTAGAAAGAAGACATAACAACAACTAGGAAGCTGTTTTGATGAAGGCACTGCTAACTACCTTTTAAAACAGGCTCCACATGTTTAATGTATCAAAATAAAGTTGGCGGGAGTCTTGTAAAAAGGATTATTTAGGAATTTGAGTAGTCTCAGTGTTATGTAGCTATTTTAGGAGAAACATTCTTTTTCGGTTAACAATCGTTTACAACTCCTGTGATGTGAGAATTACCGAGGTTTATTGCAGGATTAACACAGGAACTCATTTTATTTGCGCTACTGCGTGGATGCAGTAGGGGTAAATTGTTCAGGGTAGATAGTGCAAGCCAGTATGTTCCAGTGGATGGAAAAGTATGCCACCAACACTAAATGCTAATAGACATTATTTCATTTACTTTTTCTGTTGTGCAATAGCAAAGTTGTTATTGTTGGCCTACTTTTAAATAAATTTCTAAATAAATAGTGAGGCAGGTTATTCTAATTATTATAGTAGTCTTTTCCAAGTGTACAGCCTTTTAAAAAATATAGCTAAAATTACACTATTGAATAGTGGTAATTTATTAAAGGAATAATTTTGTAGGCTTCTTGAACGGACAATGGCTTCAAGAGCACTTTTATTTAGTATTTGAACAGATTTTGTTAGTCAACAGATTTTCAGGGATAATCCTGATTTTTACTGTGCTGCTTTCTCTCAGTGGCTTCTTTGTCTATTTTTTATTAATGGTCGTTTGTGTTTTCTCATCATTTATTTTTGTTCTCATAAAGTCTTACCACAGTTTCTGCAGTGTTTCTTTATGTTGCATTGTCAATATGGAATAGTATTTTTGTTATATCTTTCATAACCATTAAGATTTCCCCAGTTTCTTGGACATTATCCTTTAGATTTGTTTATGTTGTGATTCTTCTCTTAGATGTGACCAACAGAGCTTTAAACACCTGTTTTCTTATACTGGGTGTCTGATTTTCTGTAAAGACTTGAGGAATAAATGAAAGCCTTTTCAGTTTGTCTGCTAGATCAGTAAATACTATTTTATGTTAGTAATTCACATGTAATTATCAAATCCCTTAAGAATACATCATTTGAAGAAGTGGGATAGTGTCTAAAGTAAGAACACCTTGTTCACAATTTGACAAGGTCACAAAAAGTGGCTCTCATTGACAGTTTATTTTCTTAAACAATTTTTTTATGGAGTCCTTTGAATTAAAGTGTTGTGTTGATAGACTCTCGCTTGGCATTTGTGGAAGAGTAGAATTTGCCATTGGATTGTTTAGCAATTGTAGTGTTTCATTAAAAATTGGCTGAGCCTGTAATGGAAGAATTTGCACACATGTCCTTGTAGGTGGATTGGTAAACGTTTACTACACATGATACTGGGAGTGAATGTTCCCCCTTCACACAGACACACACACATACTCATTGGTGTTAGTTACACATTTTGTGTACATTATATGAATATTTGTATAGTATGTGTAATTATTTAGAAATATTTTTTGACATCTAACGTAGAAAGTAATAAAATAGTATGATCCTAACTCTACAATAGTCCTTCATAAGATATTAATAGCATGAATAAAATTATTAAAATGAAACTCAATAGTATTCTACTTTTTTGTGAAATATGACTTTCACAGTTCACTAAGAAGAAATTAGTTGACAAAAAACTGACAGTTTCAGAGTTCTAAGAGTTGAGAGTTTCTCAAGTTTTTCAAATTACAAAATTTTCAAGTAATACTCGGTTAAAAATTACAGGGAGCAGTAAGGATTTGGGGGAATATGGATTTTCAATGATTTTTTTCACACTGTAACTGATTCTTTTAATTTTTCCTTAGTGAGCTAATTTCAGAATTTGGATTGAAACTAAATGCTGAATTTATTTTAGCAACTTTAAAGTTTTATTTTAGAATGTATCATATATTCTTTCAGAATTGTGAATTAGGAGGATTGATTAATTGGGGATTTGAGGTAAGATTCCTGGAAATTGAGAAAACCCCAGAAGTGTAATCTAGATTGTCGTCCATCTTGCTGTCCTGTACTCAAACTTAACAGTCAAGGTAAAATATTGTAGATTGGGAAGTATTGATTTTTATAGTTTTTGCTTTGATTATTATAAAATTTATAGAATGACAGAGCTTGTCGTCAGCTTCTAGCAGCTGACCTCACAAGTGTAGGTGAAGAAAAAGATACATGGAGTTCAATATCCATTTTATTTTATTCCTGTTTTAGGTGGTGATACTTCTTTACATCAAAATATTGATTTAAAATAAAATAACTTTCAGTGTTTTAAACTAATTTAAGTATGCTAATATCTCTGATTAGCCATTTTGAAATCTTTTTTTCAAGTGAAATATTTCTAAGGTGATTTAACCTCCTTGTGTATATTTGACTTGAGTTACACTTTTCAGCGTTTTCTCTGGTTTGTCCCCAAACCACCACCGTTTAGAATGATTTGATCAAGTAGTCGAATCAGTGTTATAAAAATAAGTCTTCACTGAATTCTTGCTAAAGCTACAAAACTTTCAAAAGTGTAGTCTGTCTACTGTAGTTTCATTTATCAGACTTTATGATGATTTTGAGATTCAGTTTTTAATATCATCTAGCAATCTAGGAAACAAGTACATGTGGTTGCTTATACCTTTTTTTTTTCAAGTTTTCAGAGTGTTTTATTTGTACCCTTAATAATAACAGACATAAACATTTTGCTCTGAATTATGGTTAAGTAGTGATAGAGAGTTTCTCAAGTTTTCTTTTTCTGCAGCTAGCTTCTGACCACACCTTCTATACTGTAACAGATGTGCACTTCATAATAACTTATTTAACTTTGGAACCCAGTAGTTTAACAGTCAAGTGTAGCGTTTAACTTCTTATAATTAAACATTTAATTGGTTTGTAACATTTAAAGCATAGTTTGCTAATTTAAAGCTTTTATGACTTAATAAGTGTAATGGTAAACTTATGTGAAAATGGATTCAGAGTTTTCTTTTGGAGTATGTTGAAATATCAAGACTATGTTTATTGGCTTTAAATTGATTTCTTGAAAATTAAAGATCTTAAAGTTTAGAGACATAATACTAGTTGGAATATGTGCTTTGCATCCTTTTGAACAAAAGATCTATTAAAACATGGTCTGAGGTATAGAGGAGAGAGAAACATTGGAAGACTTCTATTTAATATTAAGGAACTTGTCTCACTTTGAGAGATGGGACCAATTACTGGTAGTCATTTAGGAAGGGTCAGACCTGTGTCTGTCTGGCTCTGTTTTTAATCTCTGTAGAATGACCTTAACTTCAAAATAGGTGGTAAATGAAAAGTGCATTTGTATGAAAAACCTTTTCATGGAAAACTTGTCAAATGTGGTTATGTCATTAGGTATAATTGAATTTGTTATATAAGAAAAAAGCCAGGTGTATAGATTTTGTTTGATAAGTAGTACATACCTGAGAAGTAGGTTTGATAAATTTGTGAAGTTCTGAAGGATTTCAAAGCACTTTTGAAAGCTTGAGAGTAATGTTACTGATTGTTAAGTATAATGGCATTTTCTTGATGTAGGTATGTATAAGTGTACTCCTAACCTTAAAAAGGGACGGTTAATAGATATTCTTATAAGTAGGAAAATCTAAGAGTGTTCATAGAACTCATAGGTGCTTAAACTTGTCTTGGCAAAGAGTTTTTCCTTCTTCAGATTAAAACAATACTTGAGTTAACGAACTGGTGTTATCTGTTGAACACAGGTGGCCCTTCTTAGTCTCTTACAAAGAGGAAATAAACTCAAAGCGACTCTAAAAAGATAGAATGTAAAGGAGGTAAAATTTAGATATGAGGAGCTTCCTGTTACTTTTGCTTACTTTAGGTTACCAACCCAGTGAGAAGTAAAAAAATTTGGTAGAACTTAATAGTATTTAGTCTGCAGGCGGCCCTGCTCCTGTGTGTGCGCTCAGTGCTGTCTGACTCTCTGCGACCCCGTGGTCTGCAGCCTGCCAGACTGCTCGGTCCATGGAGTTTTCCAGGCAAGAATACTGGAGTGGGTTGCCATTTTCTACTTTCCAGGCAAGAGGCCCAACAAAATAGACAGAATCCTTGCCCGCAGAGATCTTATGTTCTGATAATGAACTCTTCCTTAGTTTACAACTGTGCTCCCTACATGGGTGACTTGAATTATGAGTGGGATTTGGCATGTGTGATGTTTTCCACACTTTGCTTAGAAGCTGTGATTAGAGCTTTACTATTTTTAACGAGAGAGAAGGAAGAGGAGGCTTTCTATAACTGGACGAAAATTGGAATATGAAAAGAGGAAGTAGGAAGGGGGAAATAGTGTTGTACCTAAGATTAAAATGTGAGCCAAAGATTAAAAAAAAAAAAGATTCCTACATTAGGCATGTGGGAAGCTGGGTAAAACACCATTTACTGTCCAATCTTGGATCGAGGAGTTCTTGGACAGGAGAATGGGAGAAAAGATGAAATAGTGGGAGAAGGGTAAAGATGGCTTTTAACAAGTCTGGTTTAAGTAACTTGGGATGTTCCTATAAAATATATGTTATTTGTGTTGGAAAAGACCCTTTTCCTTTTCTTTTGTGAACATAGTTGGAAGATTAGTTGTTGGCCGGTGGTGTCTGAAATACTGTCACTGATTTGTGACTGCTGATCTGTCTCTGGTTAGTTGACAGTTCTGTTGAGGTTAGCTGATGGAGTCAATCCATCTCTTCGTTTATTGTCCTCCAGTTGCCCTGTATATCGAACTGCATCCCTTAATTCCATAGCTGTTTATGTATTACTTGAAGCTGTGCCTTTGTTTTCCTGCCTTGTAGGTTTCTGCATGACGATGTCCTGTTGTACTTAGGAGACAAAAGCAGGTGCTTAGTTTTCTACTTTCTGTTTATAGCTTTTTTTAGTGACGATCCAGTTTGGTAAAGAAGTCTCTTCTTGAGTTTACACAAAACATTGCACACTTTTAAAGATAAGCATGAGAGATCTTTGATGTTTGTTTTTGTTTTAATGCATAATTGTTTTTTGCTTTCATTTATGAGTCATTCCGTCAGAGTCTCATGTGATCTTGCTTGCTGCAGTGAATTGAGATTGATTTTTTTATTTTAAAGCAAATCAACCTCTGTTTATTTCATTGCTCCAATATGAAAATGAACACTAGTTCCCATTCATGACCTAAGAGACTCCCTTTATAACACCGAATAAGCCTTCAGAGTACTGGTTTCACTTTTAATGTAATTTTGTAACTGTATTTATCACTTTTATAAAAACTCCAATGTGTAGAACTTGAACTTTTGAATATATTAAATTTAAGACTGTAATTCAGACAAGGTTCATTAAGCTGTTCAAAATCTGGACATCTTTGAGTGCCTATATTTTAGACTGAAAAATGATGCAAAAATAACCTTACTTGATTTCTAAAATTATCTTTCATGAAGTGTTGGTGATTCTAGGTCCTAAATGTCAGGAAATTGAGTTTAGCTTCTTTCTATTCAACTGTTTTGGAGTGTTTTGAATCAGAATGTGAAAGTGAAATAGTAACTTTTAGCTTAAGACATAATAGATTCAGTTATACTTTCATTTTGTTTTTGTTTTATAAAATCTGACTCTAGTTTGTAAGGGAAGTAGAGGCTTCTAAGGATTAGTGATGATTTAGGATGTTAGTACTCTTAACATCTTGAGTCTTTTTCTCAGTGATAGGTTTGTATTTTAGTTCAGTTTATTTGCTGTTGGGCTTTTGATTTATGTTGCTCTTTCTGCCTCTGTCTTTGCTTGCTTACTTTTTTTTAAGTACAGGGTGGCCACCAAATCTGGAAACAACAACAACAATAAAAAACCATACACGATGAATGGTTTATTGATGTTATAGAATATGTTAACATGATACCTATGTTTTCCCACTTTATGACTATCCTGTAGAGTGGAATTCATGTAAGTAGGTCTTCTGGTTTTGTTTGGGTATATATTAATTACATGGCTATTATGGAGTCAGGTATAAGGTATTGAATATAAAGGAGTAGAGATGCATAGTTAATGATAGTGAGCTGGCTAGAATAACATTGATCCTGGGATTTAAGGGGACTGAAAACTATCTAAAGGTAAAAATAAGTGTGATGGTTAGTTGGTTTGTAGTATTTGGCTAACAAAGTTTGGGAGATGCTGGGTAAGCAGAAGCTTCAGGACTGTATTTGAGAGATGGTCTCATGAAGAGTCGGACACGACTGAGCGACTTCACTTTCACTTTTCACTTTCATGCATTGGAGAAGGCAATGGCACCCCACTCCAATACTCTCGCCTGGAAAATCCTGTGGACAGAGGAGCCTGGTAGGCCACGGTCCACGGGGTCGCGAAGAGTCGGACACGACTGGGCGACTTCACTTTCACTTTTCCCTTTCATGTATTGGAGAAGGAAATGGCAACCCACTCCAGTGTTCTTGCCTGGAGAATCCCAGGGACGAGGGAGCCTGGTGGGCTGCCATCTATGGGGTTGCACAGAGTCGGACATGACTGAAGTGATTTAGCAGCAGCAGCAGAGGTGCTGACCAAACAGTGATGCAGTTAAGAGTGTTTTTAGGCCTTAGCTACGTTATTTGAGAGTAATGCTTTTGGTAATGGTAAAATTCTTATGTCACTTAAGAATGAAAACTGGTCTACATCCACAGAGCTAGATGAGAATGACTTTCACAAATGTGTGTGAAGCATCTTTTCAAAAGATTCAGATGCAAAAGATTTAGCGTTTTTGCTACTCTGTGCTTTTAGGTAATGCTGTCAGATGCTTGACACTGTTAACTTGTGTATGTTTGTAGGTGTATAGTAAGTGTAAGAAACCTTTGTATTACTAGGGGTTATGTTTCTTGGAAACTTTTCCAAAGGAAGGAAGATGATAGGAAGCATAGACTCTATAAAGTCAGAATGCTTATATCTGAGTCCCTCTTCTCCCATTCTATAGATTGGATAACTTAAAGCAATTACTTAATGTTTCTAAGCCTCAGTTTTCTCTTTTGTACAGTGAGGCTATTTCATAAAATTGTTGAATTGGACTATTCCATGTGAAGTCGTTACCATGGAGCCTTGGAATGTTATAATTTGAGTGCTTTCTCTTATTGCTATAACTGCTGTTACTACAGCTTCTAAATGATACTGGTACATCAGAAGGCGGAAGGCCCTGTTTGAGATTCCCACTGAACCTTTTAATGATTCTGTGACCTTGTGAGTTATATATTCTTTCTTGGATTTAGTGGCCTTAATCTGTAATGTAATGTTTTTGAGTTAAGGCAGAGAGCTGAACCATATGATGTCTTGAGGTCCTTTCAATTCTTAAATTTAGAGCTCAGTTTTAAGATTGTCATTTTCTTCCAAAGTGTAAGCTACATAAGGATAAAAACTATGTTTTGTGTGGAGATTTATCCATTTATCTCTTATATAAACATTTGTTGAGTACATTTTCCCATAAAAAACAATATCTTTTAGGGGGAGGAGAATAGAGAGTAAGAAGAGGGAAGGAAGGTTTGCATTCCTTCTCAAGAACTTGATGCTTATTGTGTTAAAGGTATGAACACAGATTCCTGCTGTTTAGTTTTGTTTAGTACGTAAATAGTGTCCGCTAGCATTAGATACTTTGGGGGACAAAGATTATCAGTCTGCCATGTGTGGGATGAGGAAGGGAGTAATCGTGTATATGAATTGTCATACATGGTGAAAAGTAAAGATGCTATAAAGGAACTGTAAGTGTATTTTATTGGAAGGATTGATGCTGAACCTGAAACTCCAATACTTTGGCCACTTGATGAGAAGAAGTGACTCACTGGAAAAGACCCTGATGCTGGGAAAGATTGAAGGCGGGAGAAGGGGATGACAGAGGATGAGATGGTTGGATGGCATCACCGACTCAATGGACGTGAGTTTGAGTAAACTCCAGGAGTTGGTGATGGCCACGGAGGCCTGACGTGCTACATTCCATGGGGTCGCAAAGAGTTGGACATGATTGAGCGACTGAACTGAAGTGAGGCGTATTTTATATATTAAGAATCCTTATAAAATGTATAAAAAATCAAATGGCAGTATAATTGGATTGTCTTACCTCGTAATTTGCTTTGTTCTCACTTTTAGAAATCAGATGCTTAAAAGGAAAAGCATCAGGGCTGTGAACTTTAGGAAAGTTTACGACCTTAAGAACTTTTACGGAAACTTAAGACTAATATTTGTGGAGGAGATCGATTAAAAAATTTAATAAATATATAATCCCATTGCATTTTGGCCTTTGTATTATGAAAATTTTTAATCCTATGGAATATTGTAACAGTACACTGAGTTCCCATGTGAAAGTGAAAGTTGTCAGTCGTGTACGACTCTTCGACCCCATGGGACTGTAACCTGCCAGGCTCCTCTGTCCATGGAATTCTCCAGGCAGAAATACTGGAGTGGGTAGCCATTCCCTTTTTCAGGAGATCTTCCCAACCCAGGGACAAACCCGGGTCTCCTGCACTGCAGTTGGTTTCTTTACTGTCTGAGCCACCAGGGAAGCCCCTGTATACCACCACCTAAATTCAATGGTATTTTATATTTTTGCCATATTTGCTTCATCCATAATCTTGCTGAACCATTTGAAAATATATTAGAAACATCATGTCATTTCACCCCTAAATGCTTAAGTATGAATCTGCAAAAAATGACATTTCCTTTATACTTAAAATACTTACATCATGCATACTATAGTTATCTAATTCCTAGAAGTCATGTAATTCTCAATCAAAATGTCTTCTATAGGTTTTTTCCTCTTCATACCAAGGTCTAGTGAAGGATCTTGCATTACATTGAATTTGCTGTTGTATCTCAATTCTCTTTTAAATTTAAGCACTAGTTTTAAAAAATGAGTTTCTGAAGAGACCAATTATTTTGTAAAATGTCCTGTATTCAGAATTTCTCTGATTGGTTCTTTGAAAATTGTTTAAAACTTCACTGAAGACTGTGTTAAATTCAGTTTAAACACTTGGCCATGATACCTCATAGGTGGTGCTGCTTCGTGTTGCATCACATCAGGAGGTATTCCAGAGTGATTGGTCGCACTGTTAGTGGTGCTAAGTTTGATGGCTGGGTTAAGGTGGTGATTGTTCAGTGTCTCCCTGGACAAGAAACGTTTTCTCTTTTGAGATTACCAGGTAATTCATGGCATATTTTGAATCTTTCTCCTTCAGACTTTGACTTAATGGGTTTATTGACATCTTTTTAAAAGATAGATCTGGACAGGCGTTACCAAACCATAGCTTACTGGCCAAATTTGGCCTGCTGCCTGATTCCATAAATAAAGTTTTATTGGAACACAGCCATGCTCATTTGTTTACATACTGTTTCACTACTTTTCCACTACAGTGGCAGAGTTAAGTAGCTGTGACGCAAACCATATGGCCCTGCAGAACTCCAGATATTTACTGTTTGGTGCTTTATAGAATAAGTTTGCTGACCTCTCTGGTTTGTATTCTCCTTTTTCTCATCATGTAGTTAGTAGTGGTCTAAAACTGGTGTTTATATGTTGCCTCTCCTGCATTCTGATGTATTATTCAAGGTATAATTGCTTTTCACATGGTTGAAATTGTGAAGTTTTTGCTTATGTCTCCCCAAAGCATAAAGTATATCTGGTTGTAGTCCTATACATAGTATATAAAATCATATGTTAAAAAACGAATATTTCAGACATAAAAAGAATAGTTCAGTTGCTCAGTCGTGTCTGACTTTTTGCGACCCCATGAATTGCAGCACGCCAGGCCTCCCAGTCCATCACCAA
>SJYT01028136.1:32626-52679 GCA_006410635.1 Cephalophus harveyi
AGGTCCATGAATCAAGGCAAATTGGAAGTGGTCAAACAAGAGATGACAAGGGTGAACGTCGACATTCTAGGAATCAGCGAACTAAAATGGACTGGAATGGGTGAATTTAACTCAGATGACCATTATATCTACTACTGCGGGCAGGAATCCCTCAGAAGAAATGGAGTAGCCATCATGGTCAACAAAAGAGTCCGAAATGCAGTACTTGGATGCAATCTCAAAAATGACAGCATGATCTCTGTTCGTTTCCAAGACAAACCATTCAATATCACTGTAATCCAAGCCTATGCCCCAACCAGTAACGCTGAAGAAGCTGAAGTTGAACGGTTCTATGAAGACCTACAAGACCTTGTAGAACTAACACCCAAAAAAGATGTCCTTTTCATTATAGGGGACAGGAATGCAATAGTAGGAAGTCAAGAAACACCTGAAGTAACAGGTAAATTTGGCCTTGGAATGCGGAATGAAGCAGGGCAAAGTCTAATAGAGTTTTGCCAAGAAAATGCACTGGTCATAGCAAACACCCTCTTCCAACAACACAAGAGAAGACTCTACACATGGACATCACCAGATGGTCAGCACTGAAATCAGATTGATTATATTCTTTGCAGCCAAAGATGGAGAAGCTCTATACAGTGAGCATAAACAAGACCGGGAGCTGACTGTGGCTCAGATCATGAACTCCTTATTACCAAATTCAGACTTAAATTGAAGAAAGTAGGGAAAACCGCTAGACCATTCAGGTATGACCTAAATTAGATCCCTTATAATTATACAGTGGAAGTGAGAAATAGATTTAAGGGCCTAGATCTGATGGAGTGCCTCATAAAAAGAATAAAGAACCCCAAAGTACCCACTGTGCAGCTTTAGTTTAGGATATAGAACATTACTGATACAGTTGAAGCCGTTCTATAGTCTTCCTGGATACCATCCTTTCTTTCCCACTGTCTTGAATGTTGTGCCTTCTGTTGCATATACAATCTTCATGTATATATATGTATCTGTGTGTAACATATAGAACTGTCTTAAGAGATTTTGTAGTTTCTGTACATAATTATATATGGAATGTCTTTTTATACAATTAGCCTTTTTTAACTTAACATTTCTGCAGAGTTCTTCCTTGTTGATCTAGTCCTCTTTTTAATAGTGTTGCATTGTATCCTGTTGTGTGATTATAACACATTTGTCTAATGTCTTTGAATGAACATTTGGGATTACTTTGCATATATATACAATTGTGCCGAAGCATAAATTACATCTTTTTACATATGCGTGTTAAAGTTTCTCTAGAACACAAGGTTAGGAGTATAATTGCTAAATTGTAGGTTATTCTTATCTTACAACCTACCTAGATATTTCCAAAATTCTCTCCAAAGTGGCTGTACCACTTTATACTCTGGCCAGTGGTATATAAAACTTTTGTTTCTGTTAGACTCTAGGGCTTCCTTGGTGGCTCAGCTGGTAAAGAATCTACCTGTAATGCAGGAGACCTGGGTTCGATCCCTGGTTTGGGAAGATCCCCTGGAGAAGGGAAATGCTACCCACTCCAGTATTCTGGCCTGGAGAATTCCATGGACTGTATAGTCCATGGGGTCACAAAGAGTCGGACAGGACTGAGCAACTTTCACTTCACTTCATGTCAATATCAGTGCTGTCTTATATAAATATAATGTTGGTCATACATGTAACTTAAAATTTTCTAGTCATTAACAAAAAAGGTGAAGTCAGTTTTAGTGATGTATTTTATTTAATCATTATATAAAAAATGCCATTTCAGTATATAAACATAAAATTAATGAGATTTTTGCATTCTCTTTTCTATTAAATCATCAAAATGTGGCATGTATTTTATATTTAACAGCAAGTCTCAATCTGGGTTAGCCACACTTCAGATTCTTACTAGCCATCAGTGGTTAGTAGCTGTTAGCAGAGCTCTATGTCGTTGTCTCCATTCAGTACTAAGAATTCCTCCCCCCGCCCCATGTTTCATTATAACATTAATTTTGTATTTCGTGTGATTTGTGAGGGTGAACATTCTCATATGTTTGTTGGCCTTTTGTGTATTTACTGTTTTCATTTGCCCTATTTTGTATTTTCCTGGTTTTTTTCTTAATGACAAAATTTTATAGATGTAAATATGGGTATACTTTGCCACTAGAATGCTGGTGATTTTGTCAATTGTGTTTTAAGAGTTTTTACAGAAGTGTCTCTATAAAATGACACATTAAACATTTTAACCTAAAGCTAGTTTTAAAATGACTCCAAAAATATTTGGTTTGAAGTGAAGTATTTGAACGTTTATCAGGTGGTGCTACTGTTAAAGAACCCGCCTGCCAATGTGGGAGATATAAAAGATGCAGATTTGATCCCTGGATTGGGAAGATCCTCTGGAGGAGGGCATGGCTACCCACTCCAGTATTCTTGCCTGGAGAGTCCCATGGACAGAGGAGCCTGGCGCAGTCTACAGTCAATAGGGTCGCAAAGAGTTGGATACGACTGACGTGACTTAGCACGTATGCATACACTTGAGGGAGAAAAGGGGGAAGGGATGATTGCTTTACCCTTATATAATCCTTTGTGTGTATTTTTTTTTCTTCCCTTTGTTCAGCTTAATCTTTTAGTCTTGCTTCTTTCCTTTACTGTAACCTCAAGGACTCTAGGAAGAACTAGCCTGAATGGATTTTGGCCTAGAGTTAAAGATGTTCTCAAAAAAGGCTATAGGGCTCCACTGAAGTAGGGATTTGGGGCTTCTTTATACGCTGTATCTGAAAAAAAAAACAGGTGACAAATTCATTAGCGTGCCCTCTATCTGCTGTTAAGTGGGTGTAATTGATTGGGTGCTTTAAATGCGAAGATCCCCTGGAGAAGGAAATGGCAAACCATACCAGTATTCTTGCCTGGAGAATCCCAGGGACAGTGGAGTCTAACCGACTACATACAGTCCATGGGGTCGCAAAGAGTTGGACATGACTGAGCGACTAACACCTTATATGTGAAACACCAAAAGTAAATTTGCTGAAAATCCAGAACTGCTTTTACTTAATAAATGCTCCAGTAGATGACAGAGGTTAGTCTTTTGATATAATATTTTTATGAATGTTAGAATGGCTGCCTTGGAATCTTTTCTTACAGGAGTATCTTTTAATGCATTTTTTACTCAACCCCTGTTAGTTGCCAGGGTCACAAGTTAGGATATGAGAGGAGGTAAGAAATGCAAAATGTTAAAAGGAATATGGATGATTGTATAAGAATGGTGAGACAGTGGGCTAAGGGTTGAAGAAGACATCAAGGAAGTATTATTTCATGGTTACCCCGAATGATGTGGTTATCTTAGTTAAAGAAGGTAGGGCAAATTGATCAGGAGGTAGGAGTAAGCATGATGTACTTGGTCTGTGTAAGTCCTCAGCAGGCAGATTAGAGAAGAAGGTTCCAAACTGGATATTTCATACTTAATTTTAGTTGGAGAGTGGGAAGAAGCTGTATTTTTTGGGGACAGTTAAGGTATGTTTTAAGGAAATCAAATTGGTAGTAATATGGAAAGTAGATGGAAGGAAGGGGAAATTGAAGTCAGGGAGACCAATCAGGAAACTGTGAGATAATCCAGAGAATAGGTTATATTAAAGGCTTAAGATTGGAGGGTAAGTGATACACTTAAATGGAAACTGTGGTGGGATGTGGTGTTGAAGTAGTTGGATTTACATAAATGGTTTATAGTTTCTAGTCCCAGTTAAAAGGATTACAAATACGCAGATTCAGTTCAGTTCAGTCGCTCAGTCGTGTCCGACTCTTTGCGGCCCCATGAATTGCAGCATGCCAGGCCTCCCTGTCCATCACCAACTCCCAGAGTTCACTCAGACTCACGTCCATCGAGTCAGTGATGCCATCCAGCCATCTCATCCTCGGTCGTCCCCTTCTCCTCCTGCCCTCAATCCCTCCCAGCATCAGAGTCTTTTCCAATGAGTCAACTCCTCGCATGAGGTGGCCAAAGTACTGGAGTTTCAGTCTTAGCATCATTCCTTCCAACGAACACCCAGGACTGATCTCCTTTAGAATGGACTAGTTGGATCTCCTTGCAGTCCATGGGACTCTCAGGAGTCTTCTACAACACCACAGTTCAAAAGCATCAATTCTTCGGCGCTCAGCTTTCTTCACAGTCCAACTCTCACATCCATACATGACTACTGGAAAAACCATAGCCTTGGCTAGACGGACCTTTGTAGGCAAAGTAATGTCTCTGCTTTTGCATATGCTGTCTAGGTTGGTTATAACTCTCCTTCTAAGGAGTAAGCATCTTTTATTTTCATGGCTGCAGTCACCATCTGCAGCACAGGTAGTTAATACAGATAATAGTTTGGGATATGAGGGTGTTTTGGTGGCAGGGATGAAGATTTTGGTTATGTTTGAAGAAATATGTATAAACATTTTAATGATTAAAATCTGCACTAAAATTCACCTGAGAATCTACGATTGATAGCTGAAGCAGTGAGATTGGATCAGAGGACAGACACTGTGTTTTGGGTTGAAGGCTACTTCATGTTTTGGGGGGCCCAATTCCCTCTTGAATTTAGGAAGCTGAAGGAAAAAGAATGAACATGAATGGTTGTGTTTTGAATTTGAGTGTTTTCAGAGTCAGCAGAAGTGTCACGAGTTTCAGGAAGGGGGGCATTTTCAGTAGCGTGATGTGTCACAAAGTAGCTTATCTTGCGAAGCCTCCTTTTTAGGGCCAGTCGTTGTTCAGTCACCCAGTTGTGTCCAACTCTTTGCGATCCCATGAACTTCTGTATGCCAGGCCTCCCTGTCCCTCCTCATCTCAAGTTTGCCCAAATTCACATCCATTGCATCAGTGATGCCATCCAACCGTCTCAACTTCTGATGCCCTCTTCTCCCTCTGCCTTCAATTTTTCCCAGCATCAGGGACATTTCCAATTTGTCCACTGTTTGCATCAGATGAACAAAATACTGGAGTTTCAGCTTCAGCATAAGTCCTTTCTATGAGTATTCAGCTTTGATTTCCCTTAAGATTGACTGGTTTGATCTCCTTACTGTCCAAGGGACTCTCAGAAGTCTTCTCCAGTACCACAGTTTGACGGCATCAATTCTTCGGCACTCTCCCTTCTTTACAGTCCAGCTTTCACAACCTTACATGACCACTGGGAAGACCACAATCAAGACTGTGTATTTGACTTACACAGACCTTTGTCGGCAGAGTAATATCTCTGCTTTTCAACACACTGTCTAGGTTTGTCATAGTTTTCCTGCCAAGAAGCAAACGTCCTCTGATTTCATGGTTGTAGTCACCATCCACAGTGACTTTAGAGCCCAAGAAAAGGAAATCTGTCACTACTTCTATCTTTCCCCCCTTTATTTGCCATGAAGTAATGGGGCCGGATGCCATGATCTTACTTTTCTTTTTTTTTTTTAGTATTTAGTATTAAGCCAGCTCTTTCAGTCTCTTCCTTCACCTTCATCAAGAGGCTCTTTAGTTCCTCTTGGTTTTTTGCCTTTAGAGTGGTATCCACATATCTGAGGTTGTTGATGTTTCTCCTTCCTGTCTTGATTCCAGCTTGTAACTCATCCAGCCTGGCATTTCTCACTATACGCTCAATGTATAGATTAAACAGACAGGGTGACAGCAGACAGCTCTGTTGTACTCCTTTCTCAATCTGGAGCCTCTATACAGGGTTCTTAGGAGACAGGCAAGATGGTTTGGTATTCTCATCTCTTTAAGAGCTTTCCAGTTTATTAGGACCAGACTGTTGTATGTATGAACTAATAAGTCTTTTAAGCGGGAGTTGATTCTACCAAGCAAAACATCAGTGTTTGAGTTGTTTTTGCCAGGAATATTATGTGAAACATTCTAGATAAGTTATTCATAATCTAACCATGCTCGAGGGTAAAGTAAATTCACTTCGGTGGATATTAGGACTATGACTGTACTTTAGAGTCTTATCTAGTCCACCTCAATAACTTATCATAAATAGATCACTAAAAGGATTATATAATCAAACCTACAAATGAAAATTTCTCCAAAAACTTATTGAAACCTTTGCTGTCTGATTTTTTTTCTTCTACTGTTATAGCCTGAAGGCATTTATTTAGGATAGAGGAGAAGACAGAGAACAGCTGTAAGTTAAATCACGTAGCCCTGAACTTACTTTATTGTCATTGCTAATTGAAAAACCTTTGGAATTAAGAGCAGTTATGTTATTCCTGAGCTGCTATGCTGAAGTTAAGAAAGGTCATTTCTGTCAGTATGTTTGAAGTCAGTCATGGAGTAAAATGAACAAGTATAAAATCATGATAAAATCCAAGCTACCTTTAGTCCTCGTTTCATTATTCAGGTTGTCAAATACAGGTAGGACATGAGCTACTTCTGATTTTAGCAACATGAGCTGAAAATTATAGTCTTAGGGTCCAAAGGGAAAATGCTTTTAGCTTATAATATCAAGCTTTTAATGAACATATGCAGGTATTTGGTAGTGTGTTCTTTATACTGGCCTAAACTACTTTCTTTAGGCTTTGCCTCAGCCTGTTTTCAGGTCTGTTAGGGCTGAAAATTTTCAAAAGCCGAGGAAGCAATAAAAAGAAACAAACTAATGATAACCACAACATGGATGGATCTCTGAAACATGCTAAGTGAAAGAGGCCAGATGCAAACGAGTATGTACTGTGATTCTGTGTACATGAAATTTTAGAAAAGGCAAAAGTACACTGAGAGCAGATGAGTGTTTGCCTAAGTCTAGAGGTGATGGGGAGATTATCCTCAAAGGGGCACAGAGGAACTTTTTGGCGAGATAAAAGTGTTCTGTATCTTTATTGTGTGTAGTGGTGGTTACTCAAGTGTACACATTTGTCACAGCTCATCAAACTGTATACGTAAAATGGGTACATTTTATTATACATAAAACAGCAGCAGCCAGAGGTCTTCAGCAACAAGAATAAGTTGGGCAACAGAATGGAACTTTATGGATTGGACTCTAATCCCAGGTTTTCATAGTGAAGTGACCTTGACCTGCTTTTTGACAGTAAAGCTAACACTGATGTTACCTCTTCATGTGTGCTGATAGGGAGTTATCCATATGAGAAGGTAATTCAGATAAATGCAGTGGTTGTTACTACGTCAGAAATATAAGTAAACGTGTGTGTGTGTGTGTGTGTGTGTGTGTATATATATATATATCAACTGAAATGTTCTGATAATATCTAGTTCATTAAAATTTTTTTTCTGGTTTGCTGGTTTTAGAAGTCATTGAAAGGATTTCAGAAATGAAAAAAGCATTTAAAAAATATTTAAATAGTATAGTTCAGCCTAGTTGGAAAAACCTGAGACTTCAGTATATTAGGGCAATCATTCTCTTATATCAAATAGTTTCTCATGTCAATTTATATATTGTTGATCTGGAATATAAACTATAGTTTTTTTTATTTGAATAGATCTGATTTTATTTATGTGTTAGATTGCTTATGATAGACTAAAGTATGATTTGTGGATTATAATGGTAATACTAGCTGATGCTTCTAAAGCACTTACTTCATGCCAGGGACCTTCATGCAGTAAACCTGCACTATCTCATTCAGTTACTACAGCTGCTCTGCGATACAGGTGCTTTTATTACTCTTCATCTGTTAGATAAATACATCACGGCTCTGAGGAAATTAAATAATTAGGTCAGAGTGGCACAGAAAGTGGTTGAGCTGGCATTTGAATTTGTTTACTTTGTGTTAACGTCCATACTGATTTTTTTTTTTTTTTATTTTAAACTCTTGAGAGGGAGGGTGGTGATTTAACAGAGAGGGCATAACTTCAGATGCTCTGACCCATAATTGTACCTTTGATACTGAAGAATCTGGCATTTCTGGCTTTTGGCAGCCCGTCATGGCAGGCAGTACTTCATGGATCTGGTCATGATGGCCATTGGGAATGAGGTTTCTGTCATTCCTAAGGACTTTGATGCAACAGTCTGGCTCTTTGCCTTCAGGAAACCTTTTCACCTCTTACTCTTCCTCATCCTCACATGCTTTTGTCATTGTCTCAAATCAGGTCTCCCTGGAAGGCCTCATGGGAACAATATTTCGTGCGTTCCTGTGTGTTGATGCAGGTTTGTCCATACTCTTCTGTACTTGAAAGTCAGTTTTGCTGTATATAAAATGCATGAGAAACATTTTCTTTCTTTGCATATCTTAAAATATCACTGTTTTCTGGCATAGAGCACTGCTATCAAAGTTTGATGCCAGTCTGACATAGCAGAGTATATTCTTCACAGTTCAGATGCATGTGGGGTCTGATTTCCAGAGGATTGGGAAAGTCCCCTGGAGGAGGGCATGGCAGCCCACTCCAGTATTTTTCTCTGAGTATTCTTGCTTCTTATTGACAGAGGAGCCTAGCAGGCTATAGTCTGTAGGGTCGCGTAGAGTTGGACACGACTGAAGCGATTTAGCACAGCAGCACGTATGTATCCAAACAGTGATGAATTTTTGTTTTCTCATTAAATTGGCAGCTAAAGTGAAATGCCACTGTCAACAAAGCTGTTTCCATTTTTTTGAACTATTTTTTCTTTATTGAAGGGCTATGGAAAGGATTAAGAACTGGTACTGTTGCCCTAAATTTGACATCTTTAACTATGCTTTTGAGTTTGAACAAGAAAATACATTATTCTCATATATGATGAACTTCACTTATAAATTAATTTCACAAAATCTGACTTACTGAATTATTTTCATAATCTAATCTAAAGCTGTAGTTTCCAAATTTGGGGGAATTCTTAAAACTGCCCAGCATGGTCTCATCATGACATCTCTATTACTGGAGCTGGCTGTGGTCAAGGCTAGGTGGTCCTTAGTCATGTCCGACTCTTTGTGATCCCACGATGGACTGTAGCCCGCCAGGCTCCTCTGTCCATGGGATTTCCCAGCAAAAATAGTGGAGTGGGTTGCCATTTCCTATTCTGAAGGATCTTCCCGACCCATGGATTGAACCCATGTCTCCTTCATTGGTAGGTGGATTCTTTACCACTGAGCCACCTGGGAAGCCCCAGTGTCTAGTTACCCAGCTGTTACTATAAAAACTGTTAAAAGTTACCAATTTAACAGCTACTCAGACACTTTTGAACTTTCCATTTCATTTTTATAAAAATCTTAAACAAATGCCATCCATGTAACAATTCACCAAAGTTGACTTGGAGGCAGGGACAACTTTGAATTTAGTTATAAAAGTATTAAAAATTGGAAGGAAGGATAAGGGATAAGAACCAAATGTTGTCTTTAGTGAATGAGAAAAGTGTTCTTCCTTTTTTTCTTATTCAGACACTAGTGTTTAGGATTTGATGCTGATATTTCTGAAAAAATAAGGCTTTTTAAGGCTCTGGATGTACTCTGCATATAAATAAGCAGGGTGCCAATGTACAGCCTTGACGTACTCCTTTTCCTATTTGGAACCAGTCTGTTGTTCCATGTCCAGTTCTAACTCTTGCTTCCTGACCTGCATACAGATTTCTCAAGAGGCAGGTTAGGTGGTCTGGTATTCCCATCTCTTTCAGAATCTTCCACAGTTTATTGTGATCCACACAGTCAAAGGCTTTGGCATAGTCAATAAAGCAGAAATAGATGTTTTTCTGGAACTCTCTTGCTTTTTCCATGATCCAGCGGATGTTGGCAATTTGATCTCTGGTTCCCATGAGAAATACTGGACTGGAAGAAACACAAGCTGGAATCAAGATTGCCGGGAGAAATATCAATAACCTCAGATATGCAGATGACACCACCCTTATGGCAGAAAGTGAAGAGGAGCTAAAAAGCCTCTTGATGAAAGTGAAAGAGGAAAGTGAAAAAGTTGGCTTAAAGCTCAACATTCAGAAAACGAAGATCATGGCATCTGGTCCCATCACTTCTTGGGAAATAGATCGGGAAACAGTGGAAACAGTGCCAGACTTTATTTTTTTAGGCTCCAAAATCACTGCAGATGGTGACTGCAGCCATGAAATTAGAAGACGCTTACTCCTTGGAAGAAAAGTTATGTCCAACCTAGATAGCATTTTCAAAAGCAGAGACATTACTTTGCCGACTAAGGTCCGTTTAGTCAAGGCTATGGTTTTTCCTGTGGTCATGTATGGATGTGAGAGTTGGACTGTGAAGAAGGCTGAATTTCTAAAGCCAGCTTGAACATCAGGGAGTTCACGGTTCATGTATTGCTGAAGCCTGGCTTGGAGGATTTTGAGCATTACTTTACTAGCATGTGAGATGAGTACAATTGTGTGGTAGTTTGAGCATTCTTTGGCATTGCCTTTCTTTGGGATTGGAATGAAAACTGACCTTTTCCAGTCCTATGGCCACTGCTGAGTTTTCCAAATTTGCTGGCATATTGAGTGTAGCACTTTCACAGCATCATCTTTCAGGATTTGAAACAGCTCAACTGGAATTCCATCACCTCCACTAGCTTTGTTCATAGTGATTTCTAAGGCCCACTTAACTTCACATTCCAAGATGTCTGGCTCTAGATTAGTGATCACATCATCATGATTATCTGGGTCATGAAGATCTTTTTTGTACAGTTCTTCCGTGTATTCTTGCTACCTCTTCTTAAGTCAGTAAAATCTCTTTTAAAAGCTTATATTACTTTGGATTATAAAGAGCAAAAGATGTCATATTGCACCTCATATGGACTGTGAAGAAAGCTGAGCACCAAAGAATTGATGCTTTTGAACTGTGGTGTTGGAGAAGACTCTTGAGAGTGCCTTGGACTACAAGGAGATCCAACTAGTCCATTCTGAAGGAGATCAGCCCTGGGATTTCTTTGGAAGGAATGATGCTGAAGCTGAAACTCCAGTACTTTGGCCACCTCATGAGAAGACTTGACTCATTGGGAAAGACTCTGATGCTGGGAGGGATTGGGGGGAGGAGGAAAAGGGGACGACTGAGGATGAGATGGCTGGATGGCATCACGGACTTGATGGACGTGAGTCTGAGTGAACTCTGGAAATTGGTGATGGACAGGGAGGCCTGGCGTGCTGCGATTCATGGGGTCGCAAAGAGTCGGACACAACTGAGTGACTGAACTGAACTGAACTGATGGAGTGTGAAAGCCAGTCTCTTTTGCACAATAGATATATAGCTCAATAATTTAAATGTTTGATTTAATAAAAAATCTAGTGCTTTACCTTGAGTAAAACAAGCAATAATTTAGAACAATTAAAAGAAGAAGGGACTACTGAACAACTTGAATTAAACTATGACTAAAGTATTGATTGTTTACTTGAAAAAGATAAACAATTTATTTCTTCTGCAATTTTATCCAGTTTTATAAACAGTTTAAAAAGGTAAAAAAAAAATCATAAATTCTGTTTCATAGGATGACTGCAAGAATGTAATTCTGGTTGTTTTGTTCAAAATAAGGGGGCAAGAAATTCCAGCATCTGAGTTAGTTTGCTGTGGGAAGAACAAACTTTTCCCTTATCACTCTTGGAATGTTAGATAACATCTCTAACATATCTTTTGGCAAACTACCTGGTGAAAATAACATTAATGTGTGACTTGAGTCTAACATGCACGAGTCAGAGTTTGCGTAAGTTTCGAATAATTGTTGTCAACATAACTAAATGATTTTGTAAATCCTTATAATAACATCACATAATACAACACTCTGAACTGGGCACTCTTCTATGCTTAACATTAACTCATTTGATCCTCTAATAACACCCTTTGACAGTTGATAGAATAGGCACAGCAAGTTTAAATAAGTAGCCCAAGATCGCACAGGTCCCAAAAGGCAAAGCCAAGACTGAAAATGAGACAGTCTGGCTCTAGAGATTGTGCTGTCAATCAATGCGCTTTGTTTTCCAAGAAGGATTATCATCAATAAGGTAGCACATGGGGCTGAACTTACATATGCTATCTACATATGGGAGGCAATTCTGATTAAATATATCAAATCAGTTTTATACTTGCTGAAATACTCTTCTTCTGCTGTCCTACTCCACTGATGAGTTCACTGAAATTTGACCCTGTGATACTATTTTGTAGTTTGTAGTTAGTTCTGCCTCTTCCCCTCCGCCGACCCCCATGAGACTATGGAGACTTCAGATGTAGTGAGCATTCTTATTTCAGTTCCAACTCTTTTGGCATTCAGAACTTTTGCACAGTGCTTGGAATTTAGGAGATTGTTCAACAGGATGCTTGTTGAATGGATGAATAAATTATAAAAATGCGATGAATAATATTTAAGACGTCTGAAAGGGCTCAGTAACTAGAGTCAAATTTCCCTGCTCCAGTTCTGAAGCAGTGACAAAAAAAGACAAAAGATTCAGCATTTGGAAGGTAAAATTTCAAGCTGTTGTTTCAAGTGGATATTGGAGAATATAGTCTATGTTTGATAACAGATGTAAGACAGAAGGACACTTAATCTTTGATATTGATTACCTATTGTTGTGTAAAAATTATCTCAAGACGGAGAAGCTTAAACAATTATAAATACTTTTTCTGTCACATTTTTTACAGATGAGGATGAGGAATTCAGAAGTGGCTTAGCTGGGTGTATTGGCTCAGGGTCTCCTATTGGGTTGCAGTCAGAAATGTTGGCTTGGGCCACAGACGAACGCTTGGCTGGATCTGATTCCAAGAGAGCTCAGTCTTATCGCTGATAAGTTGATGTCGGCTATTAGCAGCAGACCTCAGTTTCTTTCCACTGGGCTATTTGAATATTTTCCTGATGTTGGCAGGAAGGGGGGAAAGTTTCCTATCAAGTGGGAAACTGAAGAAAGAGCATGATAGAAGACACAATTTGTTTTATGACTTTGGCTCAGAAGTCACACATTGTCATTTCTGGGTTATCATATTGATTTTTACAAGGCAGCTGGTTTCAGGGTGGAAGGAGACCATACCAAGGCAAGAAAACTAATTGGTGGCCTTATTGGATGCTGGCTACCAAGCTTCCTGTCATTAGCAGTCTCGAACTGGAGTAGACCTCCTCCATCAGCCATGGAGCCTGCCCCTGGGAGAGCCCAATATAAGAAGCAGACTTTCTAGCATGCTCACTACCAAAAAAGAGAGGAAGGAGGGGCTAAACTATAGCAATTATCTACCATGATGATTTACCACTTAACTTGTTTGCTTTTTTGATGGATTCCTCCTCAACTCAGTTACAAGCTATAAGGATCAGGGACCCAGTTGCCTTGGGGACCACTGAATGTCTGACACTCAGCTTGGCCTCTCATTATTACAATACACTTTGGTTGAATCTTGAATGAACAAATTCCTGTGATCATGATCTGCATCCTCACATAGAAATATCTGGAATGTAGCGGTTAATGGAAAGGATTCTCTTCAGAAGCTCGAGGACTTCTGTTTCACACAGACCTCTGTTATTGTTTCGTCATTAAGTCATGTCTGACTCTTTGCGACACTATGGACTTTATCCACCAGGCTTCTCTGTCCATGGAATTTCCCAGGCAAGAATACTGAAATAGGTTGCCATTTCCTCCTCCAGGGGATTTTCCTGACACAAGTGTTGAACCTGCATCTCCTGCATTGGTATACAGATTCTTTACCACTGAACCACCAGGAAAGCTCACACAGACCTCTATGCACACATTAGTCTTCCCCATTTAAAACTTTAAAAACAATAAGTGCAAAATAATGTCAGTTGATAATTCACAGTAGTAGCTTTGAGGTATTACTTTATAATGCCATCCTTATTACTGGCCAACTTAAATGTTTTTCATGTGGGAGATGTTCTAAAGTAGACAGAGAAACAGTAGCTGATATAATTTATCTTTGACAGAAGGACAAAAACTCTTGCTTAAAATTTCTCAAAAAGATCCTTAAGAAGAACATGAAAAATTAACTTCACTGATTAATGTTTCAAGAAAAATAAAACCTCTAATTATCTTGGACTGTTTAGCATCAGAGCAAAGAATTGTTCTAAGCAGCATCTGAAGAGAGGGATTTATGACATTAATTACATCCAGTCCTGGCTTAACAAGACATGGTAGTGGTCATTTCCCTCCCATTCTATTCTAAAGTTTTAATCCATCTTCATACGTTGAAGCCCAACCCTTCCTCCAACTCTATTGGAAATAGAGTTTGAGGTGGTGATTAAGGTTAAATTAGATCATAAGGGTGGAGCCCTGATCTGATAGAAGTGATGCCCTTCTAAGAAAAGAAAGAGACACCAGAACTCTTTCTTCAGCAGGTGAAAAGACAGCCATCTGTGAGCCAGGAAGAAAGGTCTCACCACAACTACATCACTCTGGCACTCTGATTTCAGACTTTCAGCCTCCAGGACTGGGAGAAAATAAATTTCTATTGTTTAAGGCTTCCATCTATGGTATTTTGTCATGGCAGTCTAAGCTAACTAAAACAGTATTTGCTCTATAAGAAAACTACAGTTTTATTTGGAAAAATATCCAGGGCCTGTATTAGACTGGGTGATCAGGGAAAGCTTCTCCAAAGAGATGTTTAGGCTGGATCTGAAGAATGACTAATAACCAGCTGTGAGCATTGCAGACTGAGGTCACCAGGTTAACAAAGATTTTCCTCCATTGGGTTTGACTCTATATCTGCGAATGTATGGTTAGATAGAATAACATGTTTGTTATCTCTGTTTGGAAAGCCTTTCTAGTTCTTACCATGACATCACTACATTATTTCTGTTTTAGAGATGTTGTTACACTGAGGAATGATATGGGAGTTTAAATAGGCCTCAAACCAAAACATAAATCTATCAGAAACATCCAGAAATGCATTATTTCCAACATATTTTCTAGGTCTCAAATTGGATGATTTCCCATAAAATTTTCAGTTGAATGAACAGTTCAAATGTGTTTACTTGGTTAGTGACGTTGTTTTTACAAAATGACTTTAACTTGAATTTGGTAAGCACTTTAAATCTGTAAGTCCTTTTATTTTCATTTGTACAAGACCTAAAATAATATGTATACACTATTATCAATGTGATACATCTTTAATTCAAGTAAATTGTTATGGTCCTTTTATTATTTAAAAAAATAAATTAAGCTCTGCCTCTGATGCTTTTAATACAATGAACCCTAAAACAAACAAACGCCCCCCTTTTGTTTACCTTGTTTGTAGTATCTACATTAGGTTTTAATTTTTCTATTTTCTGTTTATGTATTTTCAGATGCTAGGTTTTGTCTTATCTATTTGTCTGAGCATTTCCAAACTCTAGCATGGTAACTGACAATTGCTGAGTGTTTTGAAAAGTTTTATTGGCATATCCTTTGTAACTTAAAAAGGTAAATATTGTGTGATTATCTTTTTAAGTAAAATATAACATATTGATTGTGAAAAGATGATTTTTAGGTTTCTGTACCAAATAACTAAATGACAAGCTTTGGCGCCATCATTGTTAAATATGGGTCAAACTTATCCCCTGGATGAAATTAAAAGAAGTGCTTTTAATTGATGATAAGATATTTTGTTTTCATATTGTGATATTTTTGGTTCAAAGGGATTAGGTGACTAGAAAACAAGCAGGGAAATGAGAACTACGGGGCTTGGGGCAATTTCTCTTGTAGCACTATAATCTATAGAACACATTTGGGAAATTTTTGGAGTAAAACTTCTTAATTAGGAAAATAAAGAAAGCCACAGCATATGATCTGGATTTTGTGAAATAGTATCTCTCTTCCTTTTCACAGAGCAAGCGTTTCCTGTTACATACACAATAGTAATAGTCCTACGTCATTTGCCTGAAAACTATTAAGATCATGTTGTTTTGGGACCTTTAGTTAGAAACATGTCAGGGCCACTGACTGTGTAGCTAGATTGCCAAAGTTAGAATCCTTTCCTCGACATTAACAAGCTGTATAGACTTGAACAAGTTAGTTACCCTCTGGATCTCGTTTCTTCACTTGTAAAGCAGAGATAAGGCTAGTGTCTGCATAGCAGAGTTTACTGAAGGCCAAGAACTTTATGAATGTACGATACTAAGAATAGTATTGATAGCTTGCCATAGTTAGTGCTGCAAGCTTATTTGTTCAATAAATAATAATGAACATTCATATTAAAATACGAATGTATTATGATAAATTTTAGACAAAGGAATTGAAGAATCTTTAGTAAGTGCTCTAAATCCTTGAATGGAGTTCATGGGAGAATAGCTCAAATCCAAAGCTTCTGATTTTTAAGTCTGTCAGCCATATGTGTGCCTGCTTTTTTTCTAATTAAGCTTCACAGATTTAGAAATTCTCTGCTACAGAGGGCTGAAGTATAAGAAAGGTTATATATAGCTCTATAAAGAATAAAGTTAAAGAGCTCTGGGGAAAGCTGATCTGTGTGTGGAACATAAGAGCTACCCCCAAGAATGGGATGGGCTGCCTCACGGTGAGCTGTTGGGAGGTGAACTGCTTCTTTTTACTCTGAGAAGGGGCAAAAAGCTTTAAGGGGAAAAAAATAATTGTCCAGCTCATAGCAAAAGAACATAAAATTAGCTGTCACTGAAATCAGGTGATCAACACTTTGCCACTTAAAATTCCTTTTGGAACGAACAAGATATAAATCAATGACAAATGGATTAAATTATTTATTACAAAATACTTCAAAGAATACTTTTTGAATGTATAAATTAATGAAGACTCTGAAAAGGTCAAAACAAAGCCAACAAAGAATTCCTCGGGCAGTTTCAACAGACATGAATTAGCAGGCTGGGCTGATGTTTAGCCCCTGGACATGAAGCTGGGAGGACCAGAGCAGGCGGTGAGAACCCGCTGAGCCAGATGGAGTTGCTAAGGCTGAAACTTCGTACTGGGAGGCTCATCTGACCGATGAAACAGCAGCTGCCTAACTGCCTACCCTGACCTTTGTTGCTCACTTATGATATTGTGAAAAGTAAAACTCTACATTTCAAGGAGGTGTTAGAATTAGTGAGGTACCTAAAGGACTTGGAGCTATTGACTATTACTGTTACCAAAAATATGGGAGGGGATTTTGTGGGAGAATGGATACATGTATATAGCCGAGTTTCTTTGCTGTCCACTTGAAACTATCACAGCATTGTTAATCCAATATAAAATAAAAAAATTAAAATAAAACAAAATGTATAAACACATATAATGATTCTTGACATGAGGTATGAATAGATTGTTTTCTGATATGCAGAAATGAACATAGAATTGTAATTGAATCACATTTACGTCACCTCAGCCAATTCCTAGTTTAATGAATTTGGGTAGTATTGTCTTTTTCCCCCCACCCTTAGTCTTGCTTTCTTGAGATCTTTATCCTTTAAACATGTTTTAAGGTCTTTGAGTTTTAATGGCCATTATTTTTATAGGCTAGTACAGTCTAGAAGCTCCAGCACTATGGCCACCTGATGTAAAGAGCCGACTCATTGGAAAAGACCCTGATGCTGGGAAAGATCGAGGGTAGGTGGAGAAGGGGGCGGCAGAGGATGAGATGGTTAGATAGCATCACCGACTCAGTGGGCATGAGTCTGAGTGAACTCTGGAAGAGAGTGAAGGACAGGGAAGCCTGGTGTGCTGCAGTCAGTAGGGACGCAAAAAGGCAGACACGACAGAGACTGAACAACAGACTACACGTAGGAAGAGACAGAATTCAGTTTAAGTGTTGAGAAGCTGCTTTAGCAAAGGCTTCTCACACACTGTTAGACCAGACACATTAGAAAGCTGAATTATGTCAAGTGCCAGCTGAGATGCAGGACCGTGGGAACCCTCAGCCATTCTGGAGAACAGCCTGGCACTATTTGGAAACATTTAGTTATAAACATGGCTTATCACTCAGCAGTCCTTCTTCAGGATCCATGTACCAAAAATGTCCTTATATGTTCATAATGGGGCTTTTGGGGAATGATCATTGCAACATTCATGCATGTGTGCAGTGAATGTGTATGAGTATGTGTACGTGTGGTGTGTACATGCAAATGTATGTACATGAGTATGAATGTGTATATTCATATATGTGTGTGCATGTGTATGTGATGGAAAGCTTGTCTAGGCAACCCAAGTGGCCAGCACTGAGAATGAACACACCATGGATTATATATAACAGTTAGATACAAAGATTTCTTGGAGTAAGAAAGACATAGCTGGATCAAAAATACACAGTATTTAGTAAAAAACAGAAACAATGAGAGCTTTAATACATCACATTTACATACATTTGAAAGCACATGTGTTTCTATACAGTTTGTGAAATCTACAAATAAATAATTCTCATTAAATGTAATGAATAGTTGCAGTAGTTGCATGTGATAGAGGTAGTGACAGGAGTGGATGAGGGGTTCGAAGGTAATTAGTACATATCTACAGCAAGAGGGGAACCTTGTTTGGACCCATGAGGATAACGTGGCATGGAGTGGGCATAAGCACAGACTTGAATATATAGATAAATAGAATGACTGTCATGAGGGGCTTCCCAAAGGAAGTGAAGCTTAAAATGGGTTTTGTAAGGCTATGTAGGAGTTGACCAAGCAAGATGGTAGAGAGGGAAATCTTACTAGAAAGAAGAGGACTTGAGAATATTTTGAGCAGTAGAAGCTGCAAATTCAATGATCTGAAGTCAAAAGCACTTGTCTTCTCCTTGGGGTTGCACAGAGCAGGTGTATGACAAGGGTATAGACCTCAAAGTGAAGCTGTAGGATGAATGGACAGAGAGGCAGACACACTCTATATGATGCAGGACTCGATATTCTGCTTTTCCATGTCTGCATGGGATTCTGAAGGTGATGGGGAGGATGTTCAACTACAGAGTGATAGGATCCTTCCTTGTATTTTGAACCTTTTTGTCTCTAATTTAGGGGATATAAAGCCAGCTCAAGTCTCATTTTATCCACAAAGGCTTTTCTTAGTCCAGTTCCTAACTGAATTGCATATTATCTCTCTTTGGGAAATTCTGCCATATTTAAGGCTTTCATATGCCCTTAGTTTATTCTTTCTTATAATTATATGTCCTTTTCTTATCTTTGCTTTTTGACATCTAGTAAAGTAGACCACCTGGAGGAGGGCAGGGCAACCCACTCCAGTATTCTTGCCTGGAGAACCCCATCGACAGAGGAGCCTGGTGGGTTAGAGTCCACAGGATCACAAAGAGCAGGACACGAATGAAACGACTGAGGAAAGTAGGAAAGTAGACCACGCTTTTATAAATGGCTGCTGCTGCTGCTAAGTCGCGTCAGTCGTGTCCGACTCTGTGCGACCCCATAGACGGCCTCCTACCAGGCTCCCCCGTCCCTGGGATTCTCCAGGCAAGAACACTGGAGTGGGTTGCCATTTCCTTCTCCAATGCATGAAGGTGAAAAGTGAAAGTGAAGTCGCTCAGTCGTGTCCGACTCTTAGCGACCCCATGGACTGCAGCCTACCAGGATCCTTCCATCCATGGGATTTTCCAGGCAAGAGTAATGGAGTGGGGTGCCATTGCCTTCCAGAAAATGCCAAATCATCTAACGTTTAGTACAGATCAAAATGAAATAAATAACGTGGGAAATGCTTTAAAGGTGGGAGAAAAATTTTACTTAATATGACAGCTCATATGGAAGCAAAAAAAAAAAAAAACAATGGAGGGAAATGCAGTAAGGTTTCCTTGGGATATGTTATCAAAGAAGACGACAGGGGAATGTTAGAGGGAAGGAAACTGAAGGAAAGTTTCATTTTCATGAAGTGACTTTTGATTTCAAAGAAAAATTTTTAATCTTTTGAGAATTTAGTGAGCACAGGCTCCATCCCTTGGAATTTTCATTTCATCTTACTAATTCTAATTACCTGGATTGAAAAATGTAGCAAGTACTATATTGCCAACTACAGTGTCAAGACAATGTTCTCTTTTAGCATTGGATAGACAATAGTTTAGTTTAGTCGCTCAGTTGTGTCCGACTCTTTGCGACCTCATGAATCGCAGCACGCCAGGCCTCCCTGTTCATCACCATCTCTCGGAGTTCACTCAGACTCACATCCATCGAGTCAGTGATGCCATCCAGCCATCTCATCCTCGGTCGTCCCCTTCTCCTCCTGCCCCCAATCCCTCCCAGCATCAGAGTCTTTTCCAATGAGTCAACTCTTCGCATGAGGTGGCCAAAGTACTGGAGTTT
>SJYT01028136.1:52914-67765 GCA_006410635.1 Cephalophus harveyi
GCATTGCCTTTCTTTGGAATTGGAATGAAAACTGACCTTTTCCAGTCCTGTGGCCACTGCTGAGTTTTCCAAATTTGCTGGCAGATTGAGTGCAGCACTTTCACAGCATCATCTTTCAGGACTTGAAACAGCTCAACTGGAATTCCATCACCTCCACTAGCTTTGTTCGTAGTGATGCTTTCTAAGGCCCACTTGAATACAACCTTCAAAAATATAGAATGCACATTCCAGAGATACACTGAATTCTTTAATTATTTGAATCAAAAGGTTATTACTTTTATTAATAATAAAAATTTGATGAGATAAACATAATACAGGAAAAGTTTCATCTTTTCCTTGAATTCAATTGATCAGTTTATGTATTATAAAAATGTCTCTATCCATCACTTAGAATATTACTGTGAAGCCTTTTATAGAGTGAATATCTGATAATCAATTTTTCAGTTATATCTTTCCCTGTCAGCTCAACTACAGAATTCAGAAATGAATATAAATTTCAAAATGTCAAAATTTTCCAAAAGATTTTTTTAGTGCAGTAATAATTCCCAAATAATTTGGCAATGGGCCCATGAAAATATTTAATAGTTATCTCCCATGTGTCCCAAAGTTCCCACCATCTCTTCCTGCCCCACCTCTTTCTCCTTTAACCCTCCCTATCAGCTAGGAATTCTCATGGGCTTTTCATGGCTTTCTATTGGAAATGCTGATAAAAACTTTTGTGTAGTTGTAGTTATGTAAGTATTTCCAAAAATCTGTGTTTGGCGCTGTATTCCTAGCAGTGATAGGCTTCTGTACAAGTTATTTGGATGAGTCTAGTCCCATTTCACTACAAGATGTGTATAAGAGACAGACATGTTTGTTATCTCTGTTTGGAAAGCCTTTCTAGTTCTTACCATGACATCACTACATTATTTCTGTTTTAGAGATGTTGTTACACTGAGGAATGATATGGGAGTTTAAATAGGCCTCAAACCAAAACATAAATCTATCAGAAACATCCAGAAATGCATTATTTCCAACATATTTTCTAGGTCTCAAATTGGATAAAAGTGGAGGCTTGCCCAAGTGTTTGCTTCATTTGGAATATTCTTGTAGTCAAATATTTACATGGAGCCCCCAAATCCTCTGGCTTGAATCTTTCATATAATTTCCAACTCAGTGTCTATTTACAAAACCATTTAGTATGGAGGGCGGTATAGATCTGGCCTTGTTTCCAAGGGGGAACAGTGAAAGCACCGTTACTGGTCACTGTTAAAACAAGATTAGCCAACACATTGGGAGTTGTACAAACAGAAGAAAGCTTACCCATTCTAAAGTGTTCTTGTTTCTTCACAAATTTATCTTTGAAATACACTGACATACACAGCTGTTTTTTTTTTTTTAATTAGTTCTTGGAATCTTATTCTGAAAGTTTCCTGAAGTTGTGACTGATAAAGGCTACTTGGAAATGTGTAGAATAATTTTAAAAGAAAGACAAAAGTTAGCTGCTTGGGAACCTATGACAGAGATGTGAAAATATTTGAAAACTTGAATGAATAGAGGATCATATTTTAGTTAAGAAACTATTACTTCAAATGTAATTACCTACCATTACAATCGGACACGACTGAGCGACTGAACTGAACTGAACTGAACTGCAAAGTCAATATTCATAGGCATGCTGCAGATAAGAATATATTATGTGGAGGAAAGAACAATGTGTTTTATATAGCACTTTCATTTCATGTTCTGGGTTAATATGCTAGACAAGTTTTAAGTATGCTGCTGCTGCTGCTAAGTCACTTCAGTCGTGTCTGACTCTGTGCAACCCCATAGACGGCAGCCCACCAGGCTCCGCCATCCCTGGGATTCTCCAGGCAAGAACACTGGAGTGGGTTGCCATTGCCTTCTCCAATGCATGAAAGTGAAAGCTGAAAGGGAAGTCGCTCAGTCGTGTCTGACTCTTCGCAACCCCATGGACTGCAGCCCACCAGGCTCCTCCATCCATGGGATTCTCCAGGCAAGAGTACTGGAGTGGGGTGCTCAACTAAAAGTGTAATTCATATTGATGAAATGCATGAGTTATTTAGGTTAGTAAGTAACATCAGTGCATGTGAGATTTACAGACTAAGGAAATTTCTACTCTGAGGACAGAAGATCATGTCTAACTTCATTAGAGATACACATAGTTTTTAAACAGCAGTGAGCATACTTATATATATCTACAAGTATTAAATTATATATTGTCCACCTATTGTTCACCATGTCTGCATTGTTCATTCTGGTGCTATTTCTGTTAAATTGTCAACAAAACAAGTAATTTAATGATTGCTAATTGATCAGATGAATCACAAGCTGGAATCAAGATTGCTGGAGAAATATCAACAACCTTGGATATGTAGATGATATCATTTGAATGCAGCTTCCCAGGTGGCTCAATGGTAAAGAATCCATCTGCCACTGCAGAAGACATAGGTTTGACCCTAATATGGGTCAAGAAGATCCCCTGGAGAAGGAAAGGACAACCCACTCCAGTATTCTTTCCTGGGAAATCCTACGGACAAAGTTGCGAAAAGTCAGACATAGCAACTTAACAACAACCACTCTGATGGCAGAAAGAAGAGGAACTCAAGAGCCTCTTGATGGAGGGTGGAGAAGAGAAAATGGAAGAAGTGACAGATTCTATTTTCCTGGGCTCCAAAATCACTGTGGATGGTAGCTGATACCATGAAATTAAGACACTTGCTCCTTAGAAGGAAACTTACGACAACCCTAGACAAGCATATGAAAAAGTAAAGACATTACTTTGCTGACAGAGGTTTGTATAGTCAAGGTTACGGTTTTCCCAGTAGCCATGTATGGGTGTGAGAGCTGGACCACAGAGAAGGCTGTGTGCCAGAAAATTGATGCTTTCATTAACTGCCAGAGAAGACTTTTGAGAGTCCCTTGGACAGCAAGGAGATCAAACCAGTCTATCCTAAAGGAAATCAATTCTGAATATTCACTAGAAGGACTGTTGCTGAAGCTGAAGCTCCAATACTTTGGCCCACCTGATGTGAAGAGCCAACTCATTGGAAAACAGCCAGATACTGGAAAGACTGAGAGCAAGAGGAGAAGGGGGTGACAGAAGATGAGATGGTTGGATGGCATCATCGACTCAAAGGACATGAGTTTGAGCAAACTCTGGGAGATGGTGGAGAGCAGAGAAGCCTGAGGTGGTGCAGTCCATGGAGTCACAGGCATGACTTAGGGACCGAACAATAGCAACTTGGTCAGAACCAAGTGTTGCTAAGAGATACCATCTCTCTGATGGTGAGTTGTTTCTCTGCATAAGGGAAATCACAACCTTGGCCTTCTGATTTTATAGTTGTCTTTAAAAATCTATGAAATATGCTGAGAGGCAATTAATTTGCAAATCACTATGTTTAAATTGTGCATTTAGATTTTTAAACTAAATTCAATTTTTTTTTTTATCTTGAACAATTTTCTTAGTGCAATCCTTTGGTCTTCCCTGATCTAGACTCTTTCAGTTATGCTATGGTACTCCACATCTGTTTCCACTGCAGTGTACTGTCATCTTGTCAGTATAATTTTCTTAAATAAATCTGCTCCTAGGTTACCTAGTTGAATTCTCTGTTGCAGGAAACTGTAAACTAAACTCTTTATTTTCAGTGTGGCCTAGAATCTGGTACACTCTAGAAGTCTGATACATGTTTCATAAATGTTGAATAAAAATTACCTTTCAAAGTACAGCTACTTCCTGCTCAAATATGCATATGGCAAGAATGAATTCTATTAATTGCTCCACTGATTTAAATTTGATGTTCTCTCAACCATTAATTTGTGTCAATGAAAGTAAAATAAAGGAAATACTGATACTAGTTTGAGCTGCTTTTTCTTGAACTTTGTAATAAACTGCAAAAGGTTTAGACAAAGCAGGTCCTTGAAGCAATAGTTTTGCAAAGTTATTGAGTATTAGACCTCGGAAACCTTACATCTTCTGCAGAACAGTAAATTTGCTTCACCGATATGCTTAAGACAGCACATAAATATTATTGTTGGTTTCTTTGATATCAATGGAGTGTGCCACCCTTGCCTTGCTAGTCTTTAAACATTTTAACAGATATTTCCATGGATAAATTTGTCTTTTTCCTTTTCTGCTTCATAAAAGGAAAACCCTGGCAGTTCTTAAAAATAAAAGTTTCACACGCCCTTCTGAATAAAGATATTTTTTTGGATGCTCAAAGACTTGGCATTTTATAAGCCCCTCCCTAATGATTCTTATTTTAGTCGAGTTTAACAAACCCTGGACAAATGAACTTAAAACTCTGTGTTGTGTTTTAAACAGCTGGCATCTGTTTATAGGGATGAGTGGAGGAGGAAGACAAAGAGAATTGAGATATACTCAGTATTAGGAGAGTGAAGGGAAACTTTCTCAAGCACCAGCATGAATGGTGATCTGTGATGTGTTACTTGGTTATAAACTTTACAGAGGATATATAGTACAAATGAGAAGGCTTAAAATGGTGCACATGTTTTGACTCCTCAATTCCTCTTCTAAGAATTTATTCTAAATCAGTTTTATCATAAATTTATGCAAATATTCAACTCTAAGGATTTATGCTGGATTCAGCTTTTTAAATAACAGTTAAACCTTGCAAACAATGTGAATACCCAAGAATTTGATTAAAGGAAATATGTTACAACTCTAGGTTTCTATTTCTTGACCCCAGAATAGGCTACATCCTGTACCCTCTTAGCACAGTGCTCATCTTAGTCCCCTGTACACTTAATAGTATTTTGTTTATATTTGTTTTTCTCCTTATATTATACACTTGATAGAGATGGAGACTGGCTTATTAGATCTGCAGTACTTAGAATAAGTTATAGGTATTACATGTTATAGATATTACAGCGTTTAGTTGCTCAGTCATGTCTGACTCTTACAACCCCATAGACTGTAGCCCACCAGGCTTCCCTGTCCATGGAATTCTCCAGGCAAGAATACTGGATTGGATTGCCATTCCCTTCTCCAGGGGATCTTCCTGACCCAGGGATTGAACCCGGGTCTCCTGAATTGCAGGTGAATTTGTTACCATCTGAGTCACCATGGAAGCTCTAACATGGAGAATAACAACTGAAAAATAGGCAACTCAAAAAAAAAAAAAAAAAAAATGGCGTTAAATGATAAAGAGGAACTATGTTGCCAGAAAATATTCTAGAATATTTTCTAGATACAAGTAGAATTAGAATAGCATTAGAATACTAAATATAACATTAGAATACTATTATAGTATTAGAATACTAAATATCTGGGAAGTTAATGATTCTTTCAGTTGTTCAAAAACAATTAGAAAACAGTTTCTACTTTACTTCCTTGCCTTAGCAAATGGATTTGTGCATTAAAACTTGGAAGTTTAAATACTAAAAAAGAGAGCACTGATTACTTTGTAGGCTCGTGCTTATTGGTACGTTTTGTGTAATAAGGTATTTAAAGAAAGACAAAGAGGAAGATCTTGCTGGGTCTACATCCACGAGTGAGTATTCACTCTTATGCTGAGGTGCCTGAGACACTCAGAGAGGAAAGCAAGAGTTTGCTCCATTTTGAAGGAAGCTCTTTGAAGCTTATTGGTGTTTTCATGGACCTGATTGCTGCAGCAAGGGCTGGAATAAGAGGTACATCTTCAGGATGTGAAGGAGCTTATGAGGTGTCCAATTTGCAGGACCCAGCAAAACACAAACTGAAAAAACACAAAACCCACTCTATAATTCTTGTCTTCTACTCCCTATCACACATATGCATGTGAGTGTGTGTATTCAGCTGTCTTCTTTAGACAAATAGTCACATGACATAATTAGGAGCACTGGTAGCAAGTACAGACCTTTTCAATGAATTACAGAAAGTGCTCTTGTGGGTAGATGAGCAACAAAAAGATGTTCCTTTCTGTGGGCACTTCAGTCCCATCCTAGGGGGTAAGCTTTCATAATATTCACAAAATGCAGCAGCCCATTAACAACACAGGGGCTTCCCAAGTGTGCTAGAGGTAAACACGCAGTGCAGAAGACATAAGAGTCACGGGTTTGATCCCTGGGTAGGGAAGATCCCCTGGAGAAGGGCATGGCAACCCACTCCAATATTCTTGGCTGGAAAATCCACATGGACAGAGGAGCCTGGTGGGCTACAGTCCATGGAGGTCTCAAAAAATCAGACACGAATGAAGTGACTTAGTAAGCAAGTATGCACGCATTAACAGCACAGCATCAAGAGATAAGACAGAGCAATAAACTAAACAAGTGGCGTGTAAAGAAAGATGTCTAGATTTAAATGTCTAACTCCTATATATGAACATATAAATTAAAATAGAGTCAAATCCTATTGCTCTAAATTCTGTTAGAATTTTGGTGAAATTGTTTTTATAGTTTTTAAATTAGTTGGTTTTAAAATTAGTTTGTCTACAGTAGTCTTTCTACTTCACTAGATTATAATGAATTGATGAAGTCATCTTACCCTTTGAATTTGTCGTGAAGTGTGAGTTTCTCTTTAAACTTAGAATTGGTCATATGCTTCTGGCTCAGAGTCAAGAGAAAATTTTTTTATAAAGAGGTGATATTTTAACAAAATGGCTACAGTAGCCTCTACATTCTTAAAAGTTTTGTTGTTCTGTTGTTTATATCTGTATTCAAAACATACATTATCAAGTAGTTTCATCAATCTATATGCCTGTATATATGGAAATTAATTTTTGGATTATTTAACTTAGGAAATACATTAATAAATAAACCATTATATTTGGGCTAAATTTAAAAAGGCTTATCATTTTAGAATACTTGTCCCTTGTTAGTAATAGCTAACACTATAAGCAAAAATATCTATTATCCCAACATTTAAATGATGCTTATTACTATTAACTCAATGTATAACCCGTATCAAATTTTTTAAAATACTCCCGCACTAACTTTTCTTCTTTCTCTCTCTCTGAATATGTGTGTATTTATATAGTTATCTACAACCATGCAGTTTAGAAAAATATGCAATCTACTAATGATTTGATGGATGATTTGACTATACTAGTTGAGCATTAAGATTAAAGATCCCTCTGGAAATCAATGTCACCATTACATTACTTTACCAGCTGCTGATATGATGAACATGGTTAGTGGGATACATAGAACCAGTTCTCCAACTTTTTCTTATGTAAAAAATAACAAACAATTTAATCCCAGATGCTATTGAATTTCCTCCCATGTGCATGTGTTTGTGCATATGTGTTTTCTTCTTGGACCTTTCTACTAGATATGATTACCTTAATAACACTGGAAAGTCATCTTCTATATTCACTTGTTAAAAGATAGACAAATGGGACTATATCAAACTAAAAAGCTTCTGAACAGCAAAGGAAACCATCAGTAAAATTAAAGGTGATCTACAAATAAAAGAAAATATTTTCAAATCATGTATATGATAAGGGATTAAGACCCAAAATATTTAAAGAACTCATACAACTCAATAACAAAAAAATGAATGACCCAATTAAAAAAATAGGTAGAGGATCAGATATTTTTCTCAAGAGGGCATACAAACGGCCAACAGATACATGAAAATATGCTTAACGTCACCAATTGTCAGGAAATGCAAATGAAAACCACACTGAGATATGATCTCACACCTATTGGAATGGCTGTTATCAAAGAGATGAGATAACATATGCTGGTGAGGATGCAGAGAAAAAGGAACCCTTGTGCACTGTTAATGAAAACGTAAACTGGCACAGTCACTATGGAAAGCAGTATGGAAGTTGGTCAAAGATTTGAAAATATAAGTACCATATGATCCAGAAATCCCATGCAGGAATTCTGCTGTTATCAGAAGAAAACAGAAACACTAACTCATAAAGATATATACACATCCTGTTTATTGCAACATTATCTACAACAGCCAAGATATGTGTTGTGCTGTGCTTAGTCACTCAGTCATGTCCAACTCTTTGTGACCCTAAGGGCTGTAGCCTGCCAGTCCTCTGTCCATGGGATTCTCCAGGCAAGAATACTGGAGTGGGTTGCCATGCCCTCCTACAGGGGATCCTCTCAACCCAGAGATCAAACCCAGGTCTCCCAAACTGCAGGCAGATTCTTTACTGCCTGAACCGGAAGACCAAGATTACTGGCATGGGTCACCTATCCCTTCTCCAGGGGATCTTCTGACCCAGAAATTGAACCGGGGTCTCCTGCATTGTAGGCAGATTTTTTATTAGCTGAGCTACCAGGGAAGCCCAGTCAAGATATGAAACAAAGTAAATGTTTATCAATGGAAGACTGGATCAAGAAAATGTGAAATAAGTCTACATATATTGTTCAACCATAAAAAAGAATGGAATCTTGAAACTGGTGACAACATGCATGAAACTTGAGGGCATAAAGCTAAGTGAAAGAAGTCAGAGAAAGACAAATACTATATGATCTCACTTATATAGGGAGGTTAAAAAAAAAAAAAAAATCACAGGCTCCCAGATACAGAGAACAGATTGGTATTAGCCAGAGGTGGAGGGTGGTGATCATTTTGTGATATATACAAATATTGACTCACTATCTTATGCACCTTAAACTAGTACAGCATTGTATTTCAATTATACTTTAACTAAAAAGATACAGAATTCTAAAAAGCAATTTATTAATAAGCACAAATAGATGCGGGTGCTGTCACATATGTGAATCTAAGGATATATGATAGTTTGTATTAATAAATAGTATTTATAAATTATTAAAATATATAAAACTCTCAGAAATATACTAAATCTTTTATATACCTGAAAAACCAGTGTCTTTTAATATTTTAAAATATTTACTAGCAGTTCATCTTAACTTCTTTGCAATAAAATATTAATGGGGAAGCATTTTTTGAAATTAAAAAATTTGTGAGTCTTTATGAACCTTTGAATCTTTGCCAGGAATGGCTTATGAATCTTTGCCAGAAATGACGAGGCCATGAAAGGCAAAGAGTATGACTTTTGATTCATAAAAACTGAAATGCAATCTGAACTCTGCCTCAGACCGGCTGTGTGATTTGGGAAGTCACTGAACCTGTCTGGGTTATTTTCCAGTAAGGGTTCAGAATGATCAATTCTAAGACTTCTTTCAACTCTAGTCTCCTTCACAGTTAGTTGGTTCTGATAGATAATTTAAGCTGGGAGTAAAGAGTAAGAAAATGTGTTTCAGTCATTCTATTCTTTTCCATTTTCCTCTGATTGCATGCCTTGCTTTGCCAGTAATAATAACAACAATAATAACAATTATCATTGGATGCTCAGTTTGTGCCAAGTTCTGAGCTGAGCCTTTTGTTCAGCAATTTTCCATCCTAGGTGTCCTCTGAGTGAAAGCCTACTAGTACTATTTCAGACCTATGTAAACTGAAACACGAAGTTAAGCATTATTTTGGAGCTTCCCTGGTGGCTCAGACAGTAAAGAATCTGCCTGCAATGTGGGGACCTAGGTTCAATCCCTGGGTTGAAGGAGATGGCAATCCTCTCCAGTACTCTTGTCTGGAGAATTCCATGGACAGAGGAGCCTGTTGGGCTACAGTCCATGGAGTCAAAAAGAGTCAGACACGACTGAGTGACTAAAACTTTCCTATTCCTTTGACGCTTACACAGTGTTAAAGCAGGGCTGGTGTTGACATCTGGGTCCAGAACCCATGCTCTTAACAGTTAACCAGTGGACTCTTTGCCAGTCTGGGGGAAGTTGGGGTCCCCATAGCCAGAAGAAGAGCCTCTGCTTCTACATCTGTTATTGATTTCAGTCAGAGATCCCTAACTCTGCCATACTCTGAAGGCTATATGTTGCAAAATGGAATGTTGTAAGAGGTCAGAGAGATGGAGCAGGGACTCTTATAGACATTTTCTGTTTTCAGGACTATGGACCCAGTTGCTCTCGGACTATGGGTTGGCCGTAGCACAACTGTAACGATTCTGCAACTAGGTTGGGAAAAACATGAATGGGAACAGAAGCTAAATATTTACAGTTTCCCTTTGGTCTGTCTTCTGACCCCAAAGCTTTCAAAACTCTGGGACATTGACCAGCCAATTTAGATCCATTTAGTGATTTTCACCTAGCTTTAAAAAATTAAATAGAATCAAACATTCCAGAGTATAAGTATTAACAGTAAGGAAAATGCTTATTTTTTTTGAAATGCTTGTTTCTTGAGAATGCATGTGTGTGTGCCTGTGTTTGCTTACTGGGTCATAACATGAAAGGTATTTCTCGTTGTGAGTAATATTCAGAAAAGTTTGAACTCTACCATAAAGATAGAAAGAGGAAAAGGGTGAAGATCAAGCTTACTGTGTTTGTTTTTACAAGGTGATCAGAATGTTCTATTTACACATCATGAGAGTTTAAATGTGAACCAACTATACCTTCTCCACCTAGATTTAAACTCTTCCTCAAATGATGTCATTTCAGTGATCTTAGCCAAGAAGAAACAAAACATTATTATTCTCCTACCAATCGTGTTGGTAGGGAGATCTGAAAATATCAGTCTCCTAATCCATTTTGCCTTGAAAAGAGATGCTTATTGTTAGGCTGATTTTCTTCTCTTTAGCTTCTCTTTTGCCATTTTTTTTCCAGTCATGTTTCCCTCAAGTGTAATGCTCCCCCAAATATCATTAACCCTGTTCAACAAAGATTTTACTAGTTACATATTTTAAAGCAAGGAAAGAAAATACAAGTAAATAACATGAGTGTTCAAGTTCAGGATGGTTTGTTCCTGAATATACCAATTCCACTGATAAGCCATGTTACCCCGTATAATTTTCTCATGCTTCCCAAGCCCAGTTTCCTCATACAAGAAATAGGGTCAATAACAATCATTGTTCCACATGCCCCTGTATCACCCACGCGCCTGCCTCCAGCATCTTCCTCCATATCACTGCACTAGACTGCTAATAGCATCCACTTCCACCCTTGCCCCCTGCTGGTCTGGCTCCACTTAGGGGACAGAGTGCTCTCTCTAAAACATGAGTCAGACCACTTCAGTTTCCTGTCTGAAACTTTCCAGTGGGTGTATTCACGTATAATTTAGTTTGGGTTATGTCTGCCATCATCTCCTAGCTCTCTTGCCCAAACTCACTCTATTTGAATAATTTGTAGCCTTCTTCATGTTCCTTCATTACCTGGAACTCATTCTTACTTCGGAGCACTTACTCTTGGCTCTCCCGGTACCATTTTCTGCCAGATATTTGTTTAAATACACTCTCACATCATTTCTGTACCTGGTAAAATGCCATTTCCCTGAAATACACAGCCTCTGCCTTCACCCTTTATCTCATTGTCCTATTTAGTATCATCTTAGCACTTATCACTAACTAACATAGTATCACACATTTGTCTATTGGTCTTTTGTCTGCCCTGGGCTCTCCTGGCGGCTCAGAGTGTAAAGGATCTCCATGCAAAGCAGGAGATCTGGGTTTGATCCTTGTATCAAGATCCCCAGGAGAAGGGACTGGCTACCCCCTCCAGTATTCTTGTCTGGGAAAGCCCTTGGACAGAGGAGCTTGGCGGGCTACAGTCCATGGACTACACTTGGACATGACTGAGTGACTAAGCCTCCACACACTATTGCCTGTCCTATCTCACTAGAGTATCACTTCCATGAGGGCAGGAACTTTGTCTTCTTTGCTGTCTTGTTTGTGCACAACCTCCCAAACCACGCCTGGCATACTATAAGTGCTAAATTGTTGTTGAATAAATAATAAAATATTTTTTAACCCCTTGAGGGATTGTATGTGGATTAAATAAAGTGATAAAAAGTATCCGTGATAATGTTTGGCACAAAACTAGCACTTAACGACAGCTCATTTTGTCAAAGCTAAATTTTATTTTCACATGTAGTTGGTACTTATTAACAGGATGAAACACAATTCATATTTAGTTTTCTGTAACAGTTAGGCTGCTGTGATGATTTTTCTATATCAATGTGTCTGGAAATGATACTCCTATTTGGTCAGACATTCTGGATGTTTTCGTGAGGATTTTTTTTTTTAACTTAAAAAGATTTTTTTATTAATAAATTACTTTTTGGCTGTGTTGGGTCTTCATTGCTGTACGCTAGCTGTGTCTAGTTGCTATGAGCAGGGGCTACTCTTCATTGCAGTGGCTTCTCTTGCTATGGTTTCCCTGGTGGCTCAGACAGTAAAACATCTGCCTACAATGCGGGAGACCCGGGTTCGATCCCTGGGTCAGGAAGATCCTCTGGAGAAGGAAATGGCAACCCACTCCAGTACTCTTGCCTGGAAAATCCCATGGACGGAGGAGCCTGGTAGGCTACAGTCTGTGGGGTCGCAAAAGTCGGAGGAACCTGGTAGGCTACAGTCTATGCGGTCGTAAAGAGTTGGACACGACTGAACGACTTCACTTTCTTTCTTTCTCTTGTTGTGGAGCACAGGCTTTAGACGACCAGGCTTTAGTAGTCGCTCCCGTGGGCTCTAGGGCACAGGTGCATGGGCTTAGCTGTTCCACTGCATGTGGACTTTTCCTGGATCAGGGATCAAACCCATGTCTCCTGCATTGGCAGGTGGACTCTTGTCCACTGCACCACCAGGGAAATCCATGAAGGTGTTTTGGATGAGTTTATTTACACCTAATAGAGTTTATTTACAATGAGTAAATAAACTCAAATTCATTAATTTTGTATTTTCTTGAAAAATAATTTTTTATTATTATTAATGATTTTTCCAGTATAGAAATAGGCTTACCCTCGGGCCTATTTCTTGAATTTTTATGAAACCAGTGAATGAATGTATTGTTTTAAACCTCAAGCATAATATATTTATACTGAAATAGTTTAAATTGTGGATACTTTGTATTTAATCAAATTGAAGTTATGGCCAGCATAGATTCCATTGCAAAAGCACATAAATGGTGAGCAATGATTAGGGTAAACTTATAACTGTCTGAAAGACAGATACTTATAGTCAAGTTCTTTTTAATATATTCACATAAATCAAATAAATTTCCATTTCCCCCAAATAGAAGAAGAAGCTTTTCCTGATGCTGTGTTTGAAAAAGCCTATTCATAGTGTCGGTGATTAAAGACTGCACTTATTGAGGAATATCTGTAGAGGAAGAACAGGAAGCATGCTTCTGCTAAACATAGCACAAATACTGTATTCAGGAGACAATTTTTAGGTTCACAATGTAGTGCAAAAAAAGTGACTGCTGAAAGCTTAAGAATCTGAAGGAAAAAATAAGAATATTGTATGAGAAGTTTAATTCAAGTCTAAAAGGGGGATTTTTAGAATTTAAATCTTAATGATGTATACACAGGTCCCTAATCAGAAAAAAGTAGTACAACTCAGTACTGTTCTGAATTCACTTCTCTGAGGGAGACTTGCCCTTGCTAAGAATCCAGGGTAGAATCTTGGATTTAACCACAGAACTCATTCACCCATTAGTCTCAGTAGTTCTCATCCCCAAGATAACTGGGAAACAAGTGAAGTTCTATTCAGGGTATGGACACTGTGTCATTATTTTTTCTCAGGTTGCTTTATGCTTTGTAATAGGTACTCAGACTGCTAATGGAACACTTGTAGGTTTTTTCACACAGTCTTTACTTTGCAAGGTGATACAGAAAAATTTTGATGATTTTATCAGTGCTAAAGTGTTCATTGGGAGGGTTACAATTATATGAACTTTTAGGAGTCCAGCAATTTCTGATACCAAATATTAAGATTTATTTTTAAAGTCTAAATCATTTTTTCCATAATTTTTAAAATGCATTTTTTAAGTGGAAGAAAATTGCTTTACTACGCTGTGTTGATTTCTGCCATACAACGATGCAAATCAGCCACAATTATACATATATCCCCTCCTCTTGAGCCTCCCTCCCCTCCTCCTATCCCACCCCTCTAGCTCATCACAGAGTGCCAAGCTGGACTCCCTGTTTTATATAAATATATATATATCAGCTTCTCAACAGCTATCTGTTTATGATAGCTAGGACATGGAAGCAACCTAGATGTCCATCTACAGATGAATGGATAAAGAAGATGTATTATATATCTACAATATTACTCAGCCATAAAAAAGAATGGAATATTACTCATCCATAATAAAGAACGAATTTGAGTCAGTTCTAGTGAGGTAGATGAACCTAGAGCCTGTCGTACAGAGTGAAGTAAGTCAAAAGTCTAAATCTTTTAAATGTCCCCACGTAAGAGTAGTTGTATTTTTAATACACCCTGATTGCACTGATTACAGAAACCCATTGTCTATATAAACTCAAGAATCCTTTGTAGTAACCCATGGTCCCTGTGGTTCAAACCTCAAAGGTCAAAAATCATCAATCTAACCTAATTCTCTCATTTTGTGCTTGTAAACACTGAGGTGTAGAGAGATTTAATGACCTACCCAATATGTCCTGTCTAATTGGGCTAGAACCTAGGTCTTTTTGACTCCTAGAAATGTGTCAATTCCACTGTAACTCTTTACACATTCTCTCCTGTTTTATGGAGTCAAATAGCATAATGTTGTTTTATATTGGAATACAGTTGCTTTCAATGCTGTAAGTTTCTGCTGTATAATGAAGTGAATCAGCTATAAGTATACATCACATCCCATTCCTCTTGGACTTCCCTCCCTCTGCCCAACGCTTCTAGGTCATCACAGAGCACTGAGCTGACCTCCCTGTGCTGCTGAGCAGCTTCCCACTGGCTGTCTATTTTACACATGGTCAGTTCAGTTCAGTTCAGTCGCTCAGTCGTGTCCGACTCTTTGCGACCCCATGAATCGCAGCACGCCAGGCCTCCCTGTTTATCACCATCTCTCGGAGTTCACTCAGACTCACATCCATCGAGTCAGTGATGCCATCCAGCCATCTCATCCT
>SJYT01028136.1:76336-106685 GCA_006410635.1 Cephalophus harveyi
CTCTTCGCATGAGGTGGCCAAAGTACTGGAGTTTCAGCTTTAGCATCATTCCTTCCAAAGAAATCCCAGGGCTGATCTCCTTCAGAATGGACTGGTTGGATCTCCTTGCAGTCCAAGGGACTCTCGAGAGTCTTCTCCAACACCACAGTTCAAAAGCATCAATTCTTCAGTGCTCAGCTTTCTTCACTGTCCAACTCTCACATCCATACATGACCACTGGAAAAACCATAGCCCTTGACTAGACAGGCCTTTGTTGGCAAAGTAATGTCTCTGCTTTTGAATATGCTATCTAGGTTGGTCATAACTTTCCTTCCAAGGAGAAAGTGTCTTTTAATTTCTTGCCTGCAGTCACCAACAGCAGTGATTTTGGAGCCCCCCCCCAAATAAAGTCTGGCACTGTTTCCACTGTTTCCCCATCTATTTCCCATGAAGTGATGGGACCGGATGCCATGATCTTCGTTTTCTGAATGTTGAGCTTTAAGCCAACTTTTTCACTCTCCTCTTTCACTTTCATCAAGAGGCTTTTTAGTTCTTCATTTTCTGCCATAAGGGTGGTTTCATCTGCATATCTGAGGTTATTTATATTTCTCCTGGCAATCTTGATTCCAGCTTGTGCTTCTTCCAGCCCAGCGTTTCTCATGATGTACACTGCATAAAAGTTAAATAAGCAGGGTGACAATATACAGCCTTGATGTATTTCTTTTCCAATTTTGAACCAGTCTGTTGTTCCATGTCCAGTTCTAACTGCTGCTTCCTGACCTGCATACAGATTTCTCAAGAGGCAGGTCAGGTGGTCTGGTATTCCCATCTCTCTCAGAATTTTCCACAGTTTATTGTGATCCACACAGTCAAAGGCTTTGGCATAGTCAAGAAAGCAGAAGTAGATGTTTTTCTGGAACTCTCTTGCTTTTTCGATGATCCAGTGGATGTTGGCAAACCACATGCAAAACCTTACTGCCATGGTACCTTCTTAACTTTTTCATTTTACTGCTCATAATAGTAATGCTATTCAAATTGCATGTAACCTGAATCTCCTTTTTAAGCATATTTTTATTCTTTCTGACAGTTAGAAAGATCTCTTGACATTAGTATTTTAGTACCAGCACAACAGGCTGGTTATTAATCTGCTTGTCATTCCCAGGTTGGTTCAACAATTGGCCTTTGAGTCATTATATTGTATCTTAGGTTAACTGCACATTTATTTATTGCAACTTACAAGATGTGGCAATATACTAGCTTTCTTATCATTGATACTGGGAAAAAGAATATAAGACTGACATTAGTCTAGAAGACCACTAATTTGAATCTGGAGCTAATGAATTCCAGTTATTAATGAATTCCAACTTGGAACAAAGAGTTTGAAAATTTGGTTCATAATCTTATGTCCTAATTTGGGATGTAAACAAGTGAGTAAATTCAGGTGATGCTGAATTAAGTCTTGTATGGACTGAAATAGTTGATGATCATCAGTTAAGTACTAGTTATAAAGATACCATATTTTAGCTTATATTTCCTCATTATTTTTTGAAAATAGAGCAAAGCCTAAAACAAAAACTATATATTATTACATAATTATGAAAAATACGTAAGGTAAAACTCTTCTTGTCTGGAAAGCATATTTAAGTTATCCAAGGTTCTATGAAGCATGGTAATTAAACTTTGTTTAAATTGGTTACACAAAGGAAGATTCACCTGTTGTGGCCAGAACACAGTGGTATTTGCTCTCAATCTTAACCTCATTACCTTATACTTAGGGAAAATTTTGCTCTCTTGAGTCAAAAACCTAAATATGAGTATTAAGTCTTAGAGTAGAGGAAATAAGATATCCCAGGCTTTACATTCATGTCTTGACTGCCAAAAGAAACCAAGGTTCACTTCCTACTAGAAGCAGTAAGTTTTATAAGAGTTGAAAAGGAAGGAAAGAAGAATGGGAGAGAGAAAATGTGAAATGATGGCAGGAAATGGAGAAATATTCAGAAAGGAAACAGACAGTTTAACATTATGAATCAGAAACATACTATGATTCACTCTTTGTATTAACATGTATACTTATTTTCTGTTTTACTGTTGATAGTAATGAAATTCACCAACATATATTTCTCAATTTCTATACTCAGTTTTGTCTTATGTATTTTATATATTCATTTACTTAGATTGTCAAGCTATATATTTTAAGCAATTTTTTTAGACGGAGCTTATATGGTGTTTGAAAATTTTTGACTCACATTGTTTAAGGATAGCTTAACTGTTTATATGACCCTAGATTAGTCATTTTTTTCCCTTGTTATACATTGTTAATTTTAGCCCAATGCCTTATATAATCTATTGTTAACTACTAAGAGGTTAGCTACTATCAGTCTGAAGACAATATTTCTTTTCTCATTGGTAGCACTGAAAATTTTCCTCTTATCCTGGCATTTTCCAGAACTCTGTGTTGTGTAAAGGTGGGACTTTTGTTTCACTCTGCTCTGCACTTTCAGATCAAGAACTATTTTTTACTACATTGCCTTATTTAAAATTTCTGCCACTTTTAAAAAATGTTCTTTCTGTCATTTCTACTATCTTCATCTTGAACTTAGAAACATGTTGGAGATTTTTTTTATCTTATATTCTTTCTGTTTCTTAACAGGTTTTAGCTTTTCTCCCCCTGCTTACTGGTAAAATCCCAGGGTGAAGTGAAGTGAAGTGAAGTGAAAGTGCAGGTTGCGCAGTCATGTTCGACTCTTTGAGACCCCATGGACTATACACTCCATGGAATTCTCCAGGCCAGAATACTGGAGCAGGTAGCCTTTCCCTTCTCCAGGGGAACTTCACAACCCAGGGATTGAACCCAGGTCTCCCACATTGCTGGTGGATTCTTTACCAGCTGAGCCACAAGGGAAGCCCAAGAATACTGGAGTGGGTAGCCTATCCCTTCTCCAGCGATCTTCCTGACCCAGGAATTGATCTGGGGTCTCCTGCATTGCAGATGGATTCTTTACCAATTGAGCTATGAGAGAAGCTAAATCCCAAGGTAATATGTCTAATTCATTAATTTTTAATATTAATATATGGTGGACACAATCTAAGGTAACCCCAATGGGTTATGTCCTTGTATGAATCACTTCTGTAAGTACAGACTGAATCTATAACTTGCTCTTAACCAAATGAATATGGCAAAAGTGATGAGGCATCACTCCATTGATGAGGTTGTATTATCTAAACTCTGTTTTAGCAGATGAACGTGGAAGATTCTCCTGGTGACCTTGAAGTAAACTGCCATGCTATGGAGAGTCTATGTAGAGGACCATGTGGTAAGGAATTGTGGGTATCTTCCAGGATTTGAGGACCTCGGTCCTATAGCTGCAAAAAATTCTGCCAGCAACCATACGAGCTTTGAAGACAACCCTTGAAATCAAGGAAGGACGTAGCTCATCCAATATTTTATTAGCAACCTTAGGAGTTCTGAGCAGGAAAACTAGCTCAGTGTTGCCCAGGACCTTATCCACTGAAAGAGTGACATAATAAATGTATGTCATTTTCAGCTTCCAAATTTATGGTAATTGGTTACACAGCAATAGAAAATTAATACAAACTAATAGTTCCTACTTAATATTTATAATTTTCAATATGTCCTTTTATTTCAATGAGTGTATTTTTTCTTTGCCAAGATTTCTAATTTACTGTTTTAATATAATATCTGCTTCTTTTGAAAATTTTCCACTTGGTTTTGTTTCTATTTTATTGCTGATTTTTCAGATAATTTTCTTTCATTTGGCTCAGAGAAGATCCTAACAATACACACTTTAAAACAGTTTCTGAGGGTCAAGTCGTAGTAAGGCCGCACTGAGACTTCTGCCCTGGATGGTTCTGGACCATCACACAAGTAGTCCTTGAGTCTAGCAGGTGGTTGGCTCATTTCCTGGGAGAAGGGCTTTGTTTTTGATCTCCCACCTTTCTGGACACTGTACTTGTTCTAAAGGACAGCATCACGGCAATTGTTAGTATCTTTTCATAAGAGGGGACTTGTGCCCAGTCTCTAAATTCAGGCAATGGGTATGTTTCCAGTCCCTGCATCTGGGTACCTTCTTTAGTCCACTTACTCTAAGGCCACTGAACATCTGATGCTTCTCTCTTACTTCTCCTACCCAGCCTAGCACTCCAGCCCTATTTATTAATCTGCATTTCTATTCCTCTTCCTATTTACAAAGTTATTTGTCTTGCTTTGATCAACTTATTAAACTTTTTTTTTTTCTTTAAAAGCTATTAATTTAAGATGGAGAGATAATTGGAGTACACTCTGGAAAGATGGTGAAAGGGGGCATTTTTTTCAGCTACTACATGTTAGCGTATACTTTTAAGTGAGCTGGAAATTCATTCATTTAGAACCATTTTCTTTTTTTCTCCTTCTTAAATTTAAAGCCCATCATGTGCATCTGTTTATACTTCTGATTGTTTAGGCTAAGGCTGCATTCATTCTTGCAATTATACCAGCTTGATGTGTTTTTATGGATAGCAAATTGGAATGGCAAAAATTGAGATCATACACAGCATAAGCTTTAATAATTTCTAATTGTGCCATGTGGTTTCTATACATGGATACTATAGTGATTAGGATTTGACCAAGAGAGGGAAGGATAGGAGGAGAGGGGGACGACAGAGGACAAGATGGCTGGATGGCATCACCAGCTCAATGGACATGAGTTTGAGCAAACTCTGGGAAACAGTGAAGGAGAGGAAAGCCTAGCATGCTGCAGTCCATGGGGTTCCAAAGAGTCGGACATGACTGAGTGACTGAACCACATTAAAGAGCAAGAAAAACCACTTATTGACTCCAGTTCACCCTTCTTATTTACTCTAAAGCTGGACAGAGGTAAGGGACTATTTAGAGTCACTCTTGTTCTAGTTTGCTATCCTATTTAGAAAACTTTGAGCTTTGAAATTCATACTGTATTTAATGAAACTACCAAAATTATATAGCAAAAGTTCAATGCAATATTAATTAAAATGTAGACTTCCTAAATGGTCTTTCTACCTTCAGTTACTCCTGGATGATTAGAGCAATCATTTATGTAAAATTTCCTCTGATTATGACAAATAGGGCAAGAAGTCCATTTAATTAGAGGGCCTTTGAATTTTATAAATTAGTTTTGGAGAAGATGCACCAAGACACTCCCAATGATCCTGTAGCATATCTTCACATGATGTTAAGTGTGATGTTCACATGATGGTTCCTCATTTAATGAGCTTCCCAGGTGGCACAGTGGTAAAGAATCTGTCTGCTAGTGCAGGAGATGCAAAGACACGAGTTTGATCCCTAGGTCAGGAAGATTCCCTGAGGAAGGAAATAGCAACCTGCTCCAGTATTCTTGCCTGGAAAATCCCATGGACAGAAGAGCCTGGAAGGCTATAGTCCATGGGGTCACAGAGTCAGACCCAACTGAGCACACAGCAGCTGCATTGCCCCTACCCAAAGAAGCCAGATAAAGCTGAGAATGGTGGGGGCTGTACAAAAGGGTGGACTAGAGACATGAATGCCAGCCAGCTCTCATCTCTTTTACTCTTTCCGGTAGTGTACAGATTACTATTTACTATTGTGCTAATTCTAAAGCATATTCTCCCCACATCCCAATTTCTGATATCAGGATATCCTATCAATTACTATTGATCAGAAATGGCTAAATTCCTAGAAACATACAACCTGCCAAGAGTGATTCATGAAGAAATGGAAAATCTGAACAAATCAATAATAGGTAAGGAGATTGCATCACTAATCAAAAATTGCCCCAAAAAGAATGATTAGGACTAGATGGCTTCCCTGGTGAATTCTATCAAATATTTAAAAAATAATGAATACCAACCCTTCTCAAACTCCTCCAGAAAATTGAAGAAGTGGGAACCCTCCCAAACTCATTTTACAATGTCAGCATTATCCCTATAATGAACCCAGATAAGAACATTATAAGAAAATAAAACTATAAGCAATATCCCTGATAACTGCAGATGTAAAATTTCTCAACAAAATATTAGCAACCTAAATCAACAGCATATTGAAAGGATCATATACCACAATCAATCAAGAAAGCTTTATCCCTGGGATGCAAGCATGGTTCAACCTATGCAAATCAAGAAATGTGATATACCACATTAATATTGATGAATCAGTTCAGTTCAGTTCAGTTCAGTAGCTCAGTAGTGTCTGACTTTTTGCAACCCCATGGACTGCAGCATACAAGGCTTCCCTGTCCTTCACCAACTCCCAGAGTTTGTCCATTGAGTCAAGTGATGAACTCAAACTCATGTCCATTGAGTCAGTGATGCCTTCCAGCCATCTCATCCTCTGTCATCCCTTTCTTCTCCTGCCTTCAATCTTTCCCAGTCTCAGGGTTTTTCCAATGAGTCAGTTCTTCGTATCAGGTGGCCAAAGTATTGGAGCTTCAGCATCCTTCCAATGAATATTCAGGACTGATTTCCTTTAAGACTTCTTTAAGATCTCCTTGCAGTCCAAGGGACTCTCAAGAGTCTTCTCCAACACCACTGTTCAAAAGCATCAATTAATAAAAGATAAAAAAAATCATATGATGCGATAATAGATGCCTAAAAGTCATTTGACAAAATATAGCTATTTTATGACAAAAACTCCACAAACTGGGTAGAGAAGGAATACATCTCAATATAATAAAAGCTATATATGATAAGCCCATGGCTACCATAATATTCAATGCTGAAAAGTTAGACTTTTCCTGAAAGTTAAGGAATAAAACAATGGTGCCCCCTCTCAATTTCCCTATTCAACATAGTTCTGGAAGTCCTGGTTAGATCAATTAAGCAAGAAAAAGAAAGAAAAGGCATTCAAATCAGAAAGAAAGAAGTACAGTTGTCTTTGTTTGTAGATGATATAATCTTTTATATAGAAAACCCTAAAAACTTCACTGAAAATCTGTTAGAACTAATAAATAAATTCAGAAATGTTGCAGAATGCAAAATTAACAAACAGAAATCAGTTGTGTTTCTATACACTGCTGCTGCTACTGCTGCTAAGTCACTTCAGTCGTGTCCGACTCTGTGTGACCCATAGACGGCAGCCCACCAGGCTCCCCCGTCCCTGGGATTCTCCAGGCAAGAACACTGGAGTGGGTTGCCATTTCCTTCTCCAATGCATGAAAGTAAAAAGTCAAAGTGTAGTTGCTCAGTCGTGTCCGACTCTTTGCGACCCCATGGACTGCAGCCAACCAGGCTCCTCCATCCATGGGATTTTCCAGGCAAGAGTACTGGAGTGGGGTGCCATTGCCTTCTCCATTCTATACACTAACAACAAGCTATCTGAAAAAGAAAGAAAACAATACCATTTAATAGCTTCTAAAACAACGAAATATTAATATATAGAAATTTAACCAAGGTAGTGAAAGATTTATACATAGAAAACCATAAGACTTTGATGAAAGAAATCAAAGACACAAATCCTATATTAATGGATCAGGATAATTAATATTGGTAAAGTGTCCATACTGCACAAAGCCTTCTATAGATTGAACACAATCCCTGTCAAAATTCCCATATTATTTTTTCATACAAACAGAAAAAAAAAAAAAGAAATTCATCCAAAGAACAAGTAACAAAAACAAAAACAAGGGAAACTACATCAAACGAAAGTGCTTCTGCACAGCAAAAGGAACAATCAACAAAATGGAAAGGAAACCTACGGGGTGGTAGGAAATATTTTCAAATCATATTTCTAATTAGAAGCTAATACCCAAACTATAGAAGTAACTAACTCATGCAACTCAACATCAAAAAACAATCCAAATAAAAAATGGGCAGAGGAACCAAATAGATACTTTTTCCAAAAGAGGTAAACAGATGGCCAACAGACACATGAAAAGATGTTCAGCGTTGCTAATCATCAGGGAAATGCAAATCAAACCCACAATGAGATATCACCTCCCATCTCTAAGAATGGCTGTTATCAAAAAAATAGAATATAACAAGTGTTGGTGATGATGCAGAGAAAAGGGAACCACTTTCTGCACCCTTGGTAGGAATGCAAACTTGTACAGCTGTTATGGAAAACAACATGGAGTTTCCTCAACAGTTAAACATAGAGCAACCATATGATTCATCAATCCCTCCTCTGGGTTTATTCCTAAAACATGAAATCAAGATTTTGAAGGGATATGCACTTCCATATTTATTGCAACATTATTCACAGTGGTCAAGATACAAACGATCTAAGCAGCAACCTATAGATGATTGGATAAAGGTGTGGTGTGTATATATATATGGAATGTTGTCCAGCAATGGTAAGAAGAGAATCCTGCCAGTTGTGATAACATAGATGAAGTTTGAGGGCATTATGTAAGTGAGAGCATCCTTGGTGGTTCANAAGATACAAACGATCTAAGCACCAACCTATAGATGATTGGATAAAGGTGTGGTGTGTATATATATATGGAATGTTGTCCAGCAATGGTAAGAAGAGAATCCTGCCAGTTGTGATAACATAGATGAAGTTTGAGGGCATTATGTAAGTGAGAGCATCCTTGGTGGTTCAGATGGTAAATAATCTGCCTGCAATTCAGGAGACCTAGGTTCAACATCCTGGGTCAGGAAGATTCCCAGGAGAAGGGCATGGCAACCCACTCCAGTATTCTTGCCTGGAAAATCCCATTGACAGAAGAGCTGGGAGGGCTACAGTCCATGGGTCACAAAGAGTTGGACACGACTGAGCAACTAACACAAACACACACACACATGCTAAGTGAATTAAACAGGGAAAGACGGTAAAAACAGGGGAAGACGAACACTGTATAACTTATGTATGGATCCAAACAAACTGAACTCATAGAGAGTGAATTGATGGCTGCAGGTGCTAGTGGCTGGCAGAAATGGGGAGGTGTTGGTCAAAGGTATTGATACAAAATTCCTGCTATATGATGAATAAGTTCTAGGGATCAAATGTACAGCATAGTAATTATAATCAACAATATTATATTACAAATTTCAAAATTGCTAAGAAAGTAGCTCTTAAATGCTGTTACCACACACACACAAAGAAAGGTGGCAATTATGTGAAGTTATGGTAACCAACTTACAATATCTAAGGACCAAATCAGCGTATTTAGGGTATCTTACACAAAGTCATATGTCAATTAGAGCTCAGTGAAAGTGGAAAAAAAAACTATTGAGCAGGTGGGCTGCTCTTGGTTTTGATTGTGTTTAGTCCCTCAGTCGTGTCCAATTGTTTGAGACCCCATGGACTGTAGTCTGCCAGTCTCCTCTGTCCATGGGGATTCTCCAGGCAAGGATTCTGGAGTGGGTTGCCATGCCCTCTTCCAGGGGATTTTCCCAACCCAGGGATCGAACCCAGCTCTCCCACATTGCAGACAGATTCTTTAATATCTGAGCCATCAGGGAAGCTGTCTGCTACTTGCTTCTCCTCAGTCCTATAATTTTATTAGTCACCTTTTCCTTTAACATCAAAAAAACGTTGCAAATCCTATTCCATACACTAGATTACAGCTGCCAAAGTCTCCTTTTCCTTTCAGATGAAAAGCTATAAATTGTCTTCACCCTTTTGTTCAATTCATGCAGTTACATCTTCTTGTCACCTGGTTGCTTGTGGGTTTTGAGATTATTTTCTTCTCTATACATGAAAGATAAAGTCTTTCTGCCATTTCTTAAACAAAGCACCGCTGAACCAAGACTAATACAAAAGACAAAACTTTAGTGACAGTTTTGAAGTAAAATAAATTAATTAAAATACAGAGTTATACACTACAGATTCAGTAAATGTACTTTTTCTTATGGAATTTATCATGGAGTCTAGCTCCCAGCTATGTTGCTGGAATTTTACTGTTTCTGGACTTTTTTCTTATCTTCTATGCCAGGGCATTGCTTCTTTTTCTAAGTACCAGCTTGAGTTCTTAGTTGCTCAGTTGTGTCTGACTCTTTGAGACGCCCATGGACTGCCACCCACCAGGCTTCTCCGTCTATGAGGATTCTCCAGGCAAGAATACTGGAGTGGGTTGCCATGCCCTCCTCCAGAGGATCTCTTACATCTCCTGTATTGGCAGGTGGGTTCTTTAACACCAGTACCACCTGAGAAGCCCTGGGTGCAACTCAAATTGACAGTTTTAAAGAATAAAATTCAAAATGTTAAAAACTAAACTCATCATTCAGTTCATTTCGGTAGCTCAATCATGTCCGACTCTTTGTCACCCCTTGAATCGCAGCACGCCAGGCCTCCCTGTCTATCGCCAACTCTCGGAGTTCACTCAGATTCATGTCCATCGAGTCAGTGATGCCATCCAGCCATCTCATCCTCTGTTGTCCCCTTCTCCTTCTGCCCCCAATCCCTCCCAGCATCAGAGTCTTTTCCAATGAGTCAGCTCTTCGCATGAGGTGGCCAAAGTACTAGAGTTTCAGCTTGAGCATCATTCCTTCCAAAGAAATCCTAGGGTTGATCTCCTTCAGAATGGACTGGTTGGATCTCCTTGCAGTCCAAGGGACTCTCAAGAGTCTTCTCCAACACCACACTTCAAAAGCATCAATTCTTTGGTGCTCAGCCTTCTTCACAGTCCAACTCTCACATCCATACATGACCACAGGAAAAACCATAGCCTTGACTAGACAGACCTTAGTTGGCAAAGTAATGTCTCTGCTTTTGAATATGCTATCTAGGTTGGTCATAACTTTAGACCTTCAAAACCTCTTCCTCACTTTTTGCCTCATTATCTCAGATAATGAGATATCTGAGGTGATCCCTTCCCACTTAATTGTCCAGATTTATAATCTGGGTATCACCCTAGATTCTTCTGTTTTAGTCAATCCCCAAATTCCATCACTACATTTTATCCATTTCTGCATGGTAGAATGTCTGGAATCTGTAAAAGTTTTCTTTACCTCTCCTCTCTTAGTGTAGGTTAGTGTCAACAACCCATCTCAACTTCATGTCTCCATTATTTTCTACCTCCAGTTAAGAGAGATTCTGATAGGTGGAACCCAAGGTTGCCTCGTGATTTCTACCTCCTGGTGCTCACAGCCCTTACCTCGAGTTTGGTGGGATCTGTGATTTGCTTTACGATAACAGGGTAAATAATTAATATGAATAATATGAATAATAAGAATATGGCAAAAGGGATGGAGCATCCCCACTTACTTTACGTTGCATTATACAAGAATATCTTTCAGACTCACAATTCCCTCTCTCACTTCATTCCTGACTTTGAAGAAATAAGTTGGTATGTATCCTACAGCAACAGAGAAATCATTTCTGCCAAAACCTTGGGAGAGCTTGGAAGAAGATCTTTCCCCAGCCAGGCCTCTGATGAAAGCCCAACTTGGGAGACACCTTGCCTGAAGGCTGATGAGACCCTAAGCAGAGACCCCATCTAAGCCATACCTGGATTTCTGAGCCACAAAACTGTGAGATAATAATGTGCTTTGCTTTCAGCAGCAAGTTTGCAGAGATGTTACACACAATAGATAGCTAACATATATTTCTTATATAAAATATGCAATCAGGTTATGAAAAGTCTATTAATGACTTATCATGTCCTCCAGGACTAAGCCAAAACTCTTCACGAGACCCTTCAAGTCCCTGACCCTTACCTCGATTTGTATGAATGCTGAATTTCTGTTAGCTTACTGAATGAGGCATTCTCTTTTTCCTCTTTAGATCTTTGCATGTATTAATCTTTCTATTTAGACTCTTCACTTCTGGCTGCTTATCTTTCTCTAACGTGATCCCTGCTTTTGTTCACTAACTCCTCTTCTTCAATTCTAGTTTAGATTTGACTATTACTGGGGAGCTTTCTCTGACCCAGGAAGTTGGGGCACCCTCTCCTTATTTTTTCCATCAAAATGCTTTTCATACATCATTATAATTGCTGATTTAATTGTCTCTTCATCTCAATGAACCATGAAAGAAAAGATCATATCTGTTTTGCTCATGAATTGTATAACCTCTGTATCTGACTCAGATTTAGGGCTCATTAATTACCTATTTCATGAATAAATAAATGACTTCAAAATAGAGACTAAATTTGACAGATATCACATGTAGTGCCCATTGTTAGAACCACAGGACACTGTCTTGATGGGGAATTGCAGGCACGTCTATATTATGCAGCCCAGAGGTGTCTCCTAAGGCTCAGACCACTTTCTCATCTTCTCTTTTCTTTTCTTGCAGCCCCAGCTAGCTTTTATCCTTCTAACATTTCTTCTATCTACTCTGTTCTTTCCCTACTAAGACAGTATCCATTTGTCTCACAAAGGAATGTCCACACATCCTTTTCTTTTGAAAGGCAACTATCAATAATAACAATAGCTTGGAAGTTGCAAAAGTTATGTAGACTGATTTATATAGTTCTTATGGTCTTTGTCCATGATCAAACTTAAGAATTACCTTTCACAATAATAGCTAGAACTTCTTGAAGTTTCCTTTCTAATCCCCTTTGGACTTCTAACTTTTGAGTCTATTCTACAGATGGAATTCAAACATCCATCCTTAAATTCTGATTTCAAAGATAAGGAGGTACTACTGATTTTTTTCCTATCTTTACAATAAAAAGTCAGAATAGATCAATAATAAATTTTTATCTTATTGGATAATTTGCATCCCTGAAGATTTCTGTTTTATCATGACCCTCTTCTCTACCCAGAACAATCCTTTTGAATTGTCTTGAACATTTCCCGTACTTGCTGCTAAAATTTATTATAAATGACCCATTTTTAATCAGAATATACTTAGAATTCTTTGAATAAACTGTGATTTTAGTTATATCTCAGTCATATTGTGATGATGGAATTATATTAAATAATACAGAAATTGACTAGCATAATTAAGAATAGATAGAAATACTGCCAAGTATATGAATCTCCCCTCACCACACCCAGTGGTCAGAAAATAAAAAGTTATTAAAATTAATCTTAGAAAAATGAATTCAAACTAGAAAAAAACATACTCTTCTATAAAATGAAGGTAAAAAAAAATCACATTCTTCATTATATGAGCAAAACTATTCTCTATTGGTAACTAACTGCAGTAGTATTACAAATCAGGACATGTTAAATCAGAAGTAAATAAAAACCTCGTTACAAAGAATTCCATTTCCTAGATGCTATTCTTTTAATATTTGAAAAATAAAAATACTTATCTTTGTCTTCTAAAGTGTCAACAGTTTCATATTACAAAATAAAAATTACATATTTTATTGTTGTCATTTTTACTGATGACATTTTAAAATATAATTTTTCTTTTTGACACATCTGACGGTCTAACCCAGTAAGATATTGTGTTTCCTTCTTTCCTGTTTCAATAGTTAAATATAGAGGTGCATATTTTACCCTGCCTTTAATATGAAAGACTTTCTGTACCATGATTTATTTTATATACATAAAAAAGCCTTGGCCAGACCTTGAGGATTACATTTTTAAATAACAAAGGGATCAGTGTGAGTACCTCTAGTTTTCTACTTTGAAAATAAATCAAATGTGAGTCAGACTTCTTAAACCACATGCTAAATTAAAAATATCATTGTCCTGGTAATGGATATTAAATAGCTTATGGCCTTATTTTCAGTATTATCATTTTTTTCCCCAAAGGATTCAAATACCCTCAGTTGTGATTTGTAAGCAATATGCTTAGTATTGATTGCTACTATTATAATCCACNAATAAATCAAATGTGAGTCAGACTTCTTAAACCACATGCTAAATTAAAAATATCATTGTCCTGGTAATGGATATTAAATAGCTTATGGCCTTATTTTCAGTATTATCATTTTTTTCCCCAAAGGATTCAAATACCCTCAGTTGTGATTTGTAAGCAATATGCTTAGTATTGATTGCTACTATTATAATCCACCGGAGAAGGCAATGGCAACCCACTCCAGTACTCTTGCCTGGAGAATCCCATGGATGGAGAAGCCTGGTAGGCTGCGGTCCATGGGGCCACTAAGAGTCAGACACGACTGCGTGACTTCACTTTCATTTTTAATTTTCATGCATTGGAGAAGGAAATGGCAACCCACGCTAGTGTTCTTGCCTGGAGAATCCCAGAGACAGAGGAGCCTGTTGGGCTGACGTCTATGGGGTCGCAGAGAGTCAGACACGACTGACGCGACTTAGCAGCAGCATTATAATCCACATTGTATGTTCATTACCTAGCAACAAAGAAAACAAAAATCTTACCAGAGTAAAACTCATTCTCCGACTGCTGTGGTTTGTTTTTAAAGAAAGGTTTCAAATAATATTTTATTTGTATATATTTGTTGAGCACATACTTTACACCAGACACTCGGCTACATATTGTAGGTTTCAAGTCAGATCAGACGTAATTCAAGCATTGATGGGATTTAGATCCTAAAGAAGTAGTACAATTATTCTGATGAAAGACAGTTCCTACCTCTTGAGTAGTTTAAACTATGCGTACAGAAGAGAATGCATCTAACTATGAGAGTTCAGTATGTTGCATCAAATCAATGCTAATCTGAATACTCATAGCACCTTAATAGAAGGGGTTGGGACTTCAGTTGATAACTGTGGGAATACAGTGACAATTCTAGGTAAAGAGAAAGGCTAAAGCAAAGACATAGAGGTGGAAAATGCTGTAGAATGTTGGATTTCATTAACTCATATACATATTCTCTGTAATGGTATTTAAATTAATCATTTGAGGGTTTTTTGTTAATTTTTTTAATTGGAGCTTTGCATTTAAAGCTGTTGTATGTTTACAATTAAAGTTGTGTTGGTTTCCGCTGTGCAGTGAAGTGAATCAATTACATGTATGCATGTATCCCCTCCCTCTTGAGCCTCCCTCCTACACACTCACATCCCACCTACCTACGACTGAGCGACTTCACTTTCACTTAGGTTATCACAGAGGCAGAACTGAGCTTCCTGTGCTATATGGCAGCTTCCCACTATCTATCTATTTTACACATGATAGTGTATATATGTCAATCCCAATCTCCCAGTCTGTCCCACCCTCTCTTTTCCCTCTGTGCTTTGTCCACATGTCCCTTTTCTATGTCTGTGTCTCTATTCCTGCCCTGCAGATAAGTTTACCCATTACCATTTTTCTAGATTCCATATTTAAATATAATAGACAAAGCCTTATCCCACTGCATAAACAGAAAAGACCACGTGGATGCTCTGATCCAGCACTTCTTGAGGCTTAATCAAAAGAAATCCATACTTTCTATATGGTAAGAAATCCTTGTTTGGGTCTATAAACGCATGCGCGTGTGCCAAGTCCCTTCAGTCATGTACAGCTCTTTGAGACCCCATGGACTGTAGTCCACCAGGCTCCTCTGTCCANCTTCTTGAGGCTTAATCAAAAGAAATCCATACTTTCTATATGGTAAGAAATCCTTGTTTGGGTCTATAAACGCATGCGCCTGTGCCAAGTCCCTTCAGTCATGTACAGCTCTTTGAGACCCCATGGACTGTAGCCCACCAGGCTCCTCTGTCCATGGAATTTCTCCAGACAAGAATACTGGACTGGGTTGCCATGCCCTCCTCCAGGAGATCTTTACCACCCAGGTCTCCTGTGGTTCTTGCACTGCAGGCATATTCTTTACCCCTGAGCCAGTGGGGAAGCCCCTATAAATGCATACGTCGGCTCAATTATAGAAATGCAAATTTTAAAATGAACTGATTGGGCATTTAGAAGTCAGTAATTTGGAACTCAAACCCCAATTCTGAATTCACATCCCAAATCTTTCACAGGTTCAGACTAACACCAAGACTTAATAACCCCAGCTTGTTTGTTGTAGACAAACCATAATGTATGCCAGTTGAACAGCTGTTTTGAAATCTTAATAATAATGCTTTCATTTGGGGTTTATATAAATTGTAGAGATGGATGGGACATTTGTACACACATACCCACACAAGGTGAGATTTTTCAAATTTTAGAAAAAAATAATTTTTAAAAATTCATTTTTTTAAGAAATATTTTACATTCACTATTCCTTTTCACCAAAGTCTATTGCAGATTACTTTATGCTTTGCAACATTAATTTGTCATGCTCCAGTTGGGCAAATGAAAATGGGGCTTATGCTTCGCTAAGGAGTGATTTTACAACCTATATCTGACAGTGTCTTTTACTTTTGCCCCATCCCAACTTGCCTAGGAAATATTTGACCTTAGGATTCAAGCATTTCTCAGATATAGAAATAAACAATTCAATTTGGCAAGACAAAAAAATTATTAAGCTAGATTCAGATTATCTAGTGAATAGCTCACTTCAACTGAGTGGAAATTAAATTAATTGATATTCAGATTCATGAGTCTTTACTTAAAATACCTAACCTAATTAGGATCAGTAATATTTTATAGTAAGCTTGAGATATATATGTTTGCAAAATGGCATATTCATTCTTGTTAAGTTTCTTTCATGTAAAAGCAGTAGATTCAGAAGATGTTAAATCTAATTAGGATATAGAATCTCTGGAAACAGTGCAATAATATATATGTTTGCCTGAAATATTTTTATTGGAAAGATCTAGGTTTCAACTGATATTAATTAAATAGATTGAACTCTACTTCTAACAGCTCCTTTTTAGTAATTGTAGCTAATACAAAATAAGGTTCTAGCCTTTCCCTTTTGCTCATTGTTACCACTTGGAGAAGCTATTACTTATGAGATTATAATGACTGAGAGTCTGTAGTTCTCAGAAAATCTACCACGGGAAAACTGATTAACTTAGTAGACCTAATTTTAGTTATAAAACATCAATTTACATGTTATTAGCTAGCACTGTGATGTTCCTGAAGACAAGCTTCAAGTCTTTTGTGGTTTATATTAAATTGGTTCATATTGACTCAAGTCCATGCTAAGCACAAGGCCCGCCACATGGTAGACACCTAATTTGAATATTCAAAATACTAGAAGCACACATGTTTAGCCTATTTCATATTTCTGAACCCACATAAACTCAGGACAAAGCAGGCAATTGACATACTAATGTGATGGGTAATTACGGAATCATCAGGAAGTAATTTACAAAGAAACCCTTTTAGACATAAGTTCAAGTCTTTGTTTCACAAATTAGGTCTTTTAATGTTTTCTGCTTCTTAGGTTGCTCAATTTCAAGGGCTCACTTAGAGAAAACACATTTCCTTTACTTCTACTTCAAGATAGCAGCAGGGAGTCTCTAAAAGATTTTATAAATTATTATACTTGGATAAAAGCTTGCCATTGGCAATGAAAATCTTTGATGAATTATCAATGATGATGTATATAATTACTCATTTCACAGTCAGTAAAATAAACTGAAAAATATATTCTCTGAAATTAATAATCTTTATTATAAACATGACATTTCTTTATGAAAAACCAACTTTGAATCTGGTGCAACACAGGCTTATTTTTCTGCTTTTAATTTATTTAAGATTTTTAAAATCTAATTTCACCCAAGAGACTATTTTACTGTTATAAGTACATTGGATCATATTTCAAATAGCATATGATTATGATTAGTTAAATTCAGTAGACAGAATTCACTTAGAATAGATTTTTTTTGAAATGATGTTGCAAGTCATTTCAAAAGATAATTTGCCCTAGAAAATATGAAAAAAGTTCATTTACAACTGCATAATTGTTTAATATTCTTTCAATGTAATATTTTTACTCATCTAATCATATATCTTTGTCTCTCACCCAAATACGACAAACTCTTTTTTGTGGTATTATTAAGGAGAGGAAGGCATTTTTAAGGTGCTCAATTAATTAAGCTTGATCAATTAATTAAGGTGCTTAATTAATTAAGCTTAAAGTACTTCCCGCTTTAAAGTTGGTAAAGAATTTGCCTGCAATGCAGAGACCTGGATTCTATCCATGGGTCAGGAAGAACCCCTGAAGAAGGAAATGGCAACCCACTCTGATATTCTTGCTAGGAAATCCCATGGACAAAGGAGTCTGGCAGGCTACAGTCTGGGTGGGTGCAAGAGTCAGACATGACTTAGTGACTAAACCACCATCAAGCTTAAGGTGGGCTTCCCATATCTTTGTCTTTTCAGTGAATCTCTATCATGTATAAAGTATTGAAGTGAGTGTTGCTGGGGACAGAGATGAACCTACCTCAGTCCCACTAAGCATTCATTCTAAGGAGGGACACTTACTTACCTACACACGACTATATTAACAGGCAGAATGTCAGGGCTTGATGGAACCACAATAGATACTGTAAAATGTGATGGAGAAAAATATGAAGCTATTATAGGGAAATCAGAAAATTTTCTTGGAGGAGATAGGATACGAGTTGTTGTTCAGTTGCTCAGTCATGTCTGCCTCTTTGCAACCCCATGGACTGCAGCACGCCAGGCTTCCCTGTCCTTCACTATCTCCTGGACTTGCTCAAACTCATGTACATTGAGCTGGTGATGCCATCCAACCATCTCATCCTCTGTCATCCCCTTCTCCTCCTGTCTTCAGTCTTTCCCATCATCAAGGTCTTTTCCAATGAGTCAGCTCTTCATTTCAGGTGGCCAAAGTACTGGAGCTTCAGCTTCAGCATCAGTCCTTCCAATGAATATTCAGGATTGATTTCCTTTAGGATTGACTGGTTTGATCTTCTGACAGTCCAAGGGACTCTCAACAGTCTTCTCCAACATTACAGTTCAACTGAGAGCTGAAGAACTGATATAATATTTGTAAGGATAATCAAATATGGAATATGGTAAACATAGGGGAATGGATATAAAGTGAAATCTATGATTCAGATTGTGGGAAAAAACCTTTATGTCTGTATTTCTATATTCTTTTTTTATATATATGTACATATATATATATATAAATCATTATTTTCCAAAATCTAGCTTCCTTGGTGCTGAAGCAGCATAATTTGCTATTTTCCTAATAAAAAAGAATTTGCATGTGGTTGGGGAGGGTGAGAGGAGATAGTTGAGTACACTGTGTTTAAACCCAATAATTTTCAATAATTGCCATAATTTTCTCCCTGCCTAATGAATGCCAACTGGAATCAGCAATACCTATGAAGTACAATGGTGGAAAATGTAGTGTGCCTTAGTCTAATTATTATGCTTTAAGCCTTTAGATAAAAAATTTATTCAAGCAAGTGTGGTTTTACTGTGTGCAGTCTATCAAGCAGAAAAGAGCATGGTTCTTAACAAGTTACACTACAAGAATAATTTCTCAGATTAAAATAAGTATATTATTTGGTCAAGTTCATCTTTTATGTACTTCTGCTTTCAGAACTCATGCTTTCTAATTTTTAAAGTCTTGTGAAGCTATTTATCAGTTATTTAGTTCTTGAATTCTTATTATACCCAAAGTATCATAAACTGTTACTATCCCCAATATTGCACTATTTAAAGAGCAAATAAATTGTATTCTTTCATGCTAGATATAGAAAATATGATTGCTATTTAGATTTTCCTGGTCTTTCAGTTCAGTTCAGTTGCTCAGTTGTGTCTGACTCTTTGCAACCTCATGAATCGCAGCACACCAGGCCTCCCTGTCCATTACCAAATCCCAGAGTTCACTCAGACTCACGTCCATCGAGTCCGTGATGCCATCCAGCCATCTCATCCTCGGTCGTCCCCTTCTCCTCCTGCCCCCAATCCCTCCCAGCATCAGAGTCTTTTCCAATGAGTCAACTCTTCGCATGAGGTGGCCAAAGTACTGCAATTTCAGCTTTAGCATCATTCCTTCCAAAGAAATCCCAGGACTGATCTCCTTCAGAATGGATTGGTTGGATCTGCTTGCAGTCCAAGGGACTCTGAAGAGTGTCCAACACCAGTTCAAAAGCATCAATTCTTCGGCCCTCAGCTTTCTTCACAGTCCAACTCTCACATCCATACATGACCACAGGAAAAACCATGGCCTTGACTAGATGGACCTTAGTCGGCAGAGTAATGTCTCTGCTTTTGAATATGCTGTCTAGATTGGTCATAACTTTCCTTCAAAGAGTAAGTGTCTTTTAATTTCATGGCTGCAATCACCATCTGCAGTGATTTTGAGGCCCCAAAAAATAAAGTCTGACACTGTCTCCACTGTTTCCCCATCTATTTCCCATGAAGTGATGGGATCGGAGGCCATGATCTTCGTTTTCTGAATGTTGAACTTTAAGCCAACTTTTTCACTCTCCTCTTTCACTTTCATCAAGAGATTTTTTAGTTCCTCTTCACTTTCTGCCATAAGGGTGGTGTCATCAGCATATCTGAGGTTATTGATATTTCTCCTGGTCTTTAGCCTATGATAATTCACTGTGTTCAATATTTTCACTAATATCATTAGCATCAATATCCAAGGAGGAAAAAAATATTCTTATCACTTGAATAAATGTAAGTCTAGTTATCAGCAGATAGTATCTATCAACAGATGGTATTTCTCTTCAATATTTTAAAAATGGCCTTGTTTAATGTTTCGTTTGATTACAATGTATGTATATATACACACAGGCTTCTCAAGTAGTGCTAGTGGTAAAGAATCTGTCTGCCAGTGCAGGAGACATAAGAGACGTGGTTTCAATCCCTGGGTGGGGAGAATCCCCTGGAAAAGAGAATGATGATCCACTCCAGTATTCTTGCCTGGGAAATACCATGGACAGAGGAGCTTGGTGGGTTGCAGTCCATAGGGTCAGAAACAGAGTCATACATGATTGAGCAACTAAACAATAACCATGCATAACCTATATATATGCATGTATATTTATGTATATAAATATACATAACATAAATATGTATGTATATATGTAGGTGAGTGTACATATATGAATCTATTTTAGAATGTTTTTAATAATGAATATTTCTATTTTTTTTTGGAGAAAACTTAGAAAATCTAGAAAAGCATGGCAGATAAAATAAAGGTCATACGTCTTTCTACATCCAAAGATAATCAATCTAGATCCTATATTAACTGATGTAATGTCACTGGAAATCTCAGTATTTGAAATGATAATTGATAAGAAAGACCAAATGTGTTAAATCAGCTTCTTTTAGTTTAAAATGATTTAAGAAGCAGTTTTGGGCTAATTTAGACTAATATGGACTAATATTGTGCAGGATTTTCTTCCTAATATTAATAGAAAAGTTGACCAGTGTTTCACAGGGCAATGATCAAAACTGCTTTAGAGCAAGACTAGTTAATTTTCATAGACATAATGTGACATCCAGCTCTATGCAATTTGTTGTAATGACAATTGTTATCTAGTGAACAATATTTCAGACTGAAATGCATTGACTTTCAACTTTCCCTTTATGGTATACTGTTCTTGCCTGTTTGTATCATCTGTGATGTCAAGCAGGCACAAATAATATGTCATTAATGGAAGTTAGAATATTTGAAAATACTATTCAGAAGCAACTTAAAGCTTCCTCTAAAATAATTTCACTGTTACTTTCATTCAAATGTCCATTCTTGAGATTAAGAGAATGAGCAACAGAGAGAAATAGAATGTAGTAATATCCACAGCATGTCCTAATCATATTACAACTGTTACTGTATCAATTGCATTGACAGTTGCTTACTAATAGTGATAACTAATTATTATAGTGCTGGCCAAAATATTTTGAGTGTTATTAAACTCTTGGAGCACTGATTGGCTTATATTTGCTCCTTGGAGCACTGATTGGCTTATATTTGCTCCTTGTATTGCAGTAGGAAATTCACTACTCATGAGTGCTTTTCAAAAAGGTTGAATCTTGAAGGAATCAATATACTGAACACAAGAGTTCAGTTTCACAGTGTTCACCAATCTTTCTAAATTCAGATCTAGCTATTTTAAGTTGTGTCCTAATTGAAATGTAGAATGTTCCTGGATAAGAAATAGCATGATGGTGCTTTATAATGCATCTTTTCAAAAGCTGAAATAATATTCGACTTGTTGGTCTTTTGTAATTTAATCTTATTTTCCATTGTATGGCACAGATATAACATGGGCTCCCTTCATTTTTAGGTAATGAGACAAAATGTCCCTCATGTCGAGTGTGATTAAATCCCCTAGAGAAAAGATGATCTCATGAGAAGGTTTAATCTCTATGTAAATCAATCTGTAGCACATGCTTAAAAGGTAGCCCTTTCCCTTTGGACAAGAGAGGCCAAATAGTGGCCGACTGTGTGTTGGTTTTCTCTTTACATTTATGACTTAGTCATTCTTTGAGTACCCCTTAAATTTAGTGTGCTTTACTAAATTTAGTGATTTGCTGGCCAGTGTGATAATTTCCTTTGCTTACCTTGAGTATCAATATAAATTTTGCAATTTATTTCCTTCCTACAAATTATTGAATACATCAATAGAGTTATATAGGTCCGTTCAGATTTTCACTTGATTTTCTCAAAATAGCATCTATGTGACTCTTTCTTTTTTTTTTTTTATCTCTTAAAAGCACAATTTGGAAAAGTGTTCCATAAGAAGCAAACCAAGCTATCTCCCCCCGAAAAAAATCACAATTCCCCAAGCCCTCTGGATATAACCATGATATTTTTTGGAGATAGCTTGATTTGCTTTTTTAAAAACTCTGGATATAACGGGCTTCTCAGGTGGTACAGTGGTGAAGAATCTGTCTGCCAGTGCAGGAGACTCAAGAGACCTGGATTCGATCCGTGGGTCCGAAAGATCCTCTGGAGTAGGAAATGGCAACCAGCTCCAGTATTTTGCCTGGAAAATTCCATGGACAGAGGAACCTGGTGGGCTACAGTCCATGGAGTTAGATGCCACTGAGCACACACGGATATGATAACTATTTTTGTTAAGACACAGTCAGATGGAGAGGAAAGGATTTTCTTGAAGGACTCCTATAGCAAATAGTAAATAAAGTTTTCTTCTTTGTGTGTACACACAACCTTTTCCATCACATACACACAGTATCCTAGATTCGATTGGTGATTCTCATTCCTTCTGTCTCCTAGACTTAAAATACTTACCTAGAATATAGCATTTGATTTTCTTAGAGTTATCATTTATTTTAAACTCATTCTGAATTGACAGTAAGTTCAGATCTTTTCAAGAAGTATTTATGAAATGCCTTTATTTATGTACTAGATATTACTCAAGGCATGGGGCATGCACTAGTCAGATGAAGTCTCTTTCCTTAAAATATAAAAAATATTTAATTAAACATTTAAAAAATCATCCCACTGAATGTGTTACACATCAAATTATAGAAATATGATTTATTTGCCATAGTTTAATGTTTCATGAGTAGCATAGAAAGAGCTTTTAAAACTTGATAATGAGCTGGCTTTTAAAATAAGGGTTTACTCAAACTGAGTAGAAGGGAAACTGTCTTAAACTTCAAATACCATTTCAAGCAATTTGGCGAAGTCTTGACACTCCCAAGGAACAACTAAATATTTCCCGTTGACAGTTAAAGAGTTTGAACTGGAATATCCAAGTTTAGAAAAAGAAATAGTGCCAAATAGCACAGTTCTGAACACTGAGCAGATGCTCCATAAATACTCATTGAAGTGGACTGCAGATAATCCCCCCTTACATTTATTCAGGGAATTTTCCCCAGTATGGTCCCAACAACTGCACTTTACCTCTTCGATCATTTGTTTTTACTTGGCTACAACCACTGTTACTACAGAGGCATATGCTCAAAATTAAGGGGTATTCAGAAGACAGAAGGGGTGCTCAGACTATTTACATCCCTCTGGAAATGGCAATCCACTCCAGCACTCTTGCCTGGAAAATCCCATGGACAGAGGAGCCTGATAGGCTACAGTCCATGGGGTCGCAAAGAGTCGGACACGACTGAGCGACTTCACTTTCACTTTATTAGTATATGATGAACATATCCTTGCATGCTTCTAAGGTAACTATATGATTTGTGAAATAAATTTCATGGCATTGAATTTGTCATTTTGTAAGAGCAAATACATCTCACATGATTTTTTTAAAAAGCCATCAATATAGTTAGTAAGTGAAGTAAATTTATAGTCCATTTAGCTCAACTTTATTATTTTAGACACATACAACAAAATTAGTATGCCTTTTTTTTTTTTTTTTATCAGTTCTTTCCTTTTTATCTAAATGACCTCTGGCTATTTCTTGTCTTTTAAAAAAATTCCCACCCATAAAATGTAAATATTTAACACCACAGGACAATTTTTTTTGAAGTACTGTGAAGGAAATTCCAAATGAGAATTTTCCAAGTTATTTGCAAATGTCAGAGTCACTGGAATATAAGTATCCCCTGTTTTTTTGAAAGTTTATTTTAAGCAATTTTGCTTTTATGAAAGATCTATATTAGTATCTGTTTTGCTAACCAAAAGAAATCCAAAGAGGATTTTTTTTTTTTTTTCTGAAAAAAGGCAAAAATAGTCTTTGTTTTGCTGGGAGCCCTTACAGAGGCTTTGCGCACTCTGAGCAACAGTGATAGTGGCGACCCCAAGCTCCTTCTCCAGGAACTGCACTCCGCCTGTCAGCACCAGGCTGCCATACTCTGACCTGTGTCTGTGAGCATCCCCTTTATCTCAGTTTTTCTGTATCCTTTAGCAAGACGTATCCTAAGGTAATAGCTTCTTTGTTCTAATCACTGCAGAAGGGCTTCCCTGGTGGCTCAGAGGTTAAAGCATCTGCCTCTAATGCGGGAGACCTGGGTTCGATCCCTGGGTCGGGAAGATCCCGTGGAGAAGGAAATGGCAACCCACTCCAGGATTCCTGCCTGGAGAATCCCATGGATGGATTGAGCCTGATGGGCTACAGTCCATGGGGTTGCAAAGAGTCGGACACGACTGAGCAACTTAACTAACTAATCACTGCAGATGGTGACTGCAGCCCTGAAATTAAAAGACGCTTACTCCTTGAAAGGAAAGTTATGACCAACCTAGATAGCATATTCAAAAGCAGAGACATTACTTTGCAAAAGTTGATGACAGCTTGTATATTATATATACAATTCAAATTTTTATTGTCAGTCTTAATAAATGATGATTTCTTGTTATTGATTGGGATTATATAATCTGAATTTTAAAAATTCATATTCAAAGATTTATTTTATGTCTGTATTGGAATAGTTTAGATGTTCACCACAGAGGTATGTTTTGAAGTTTGTTGTGAAGAGAAGTCGCTCAGTCGTGTCCGACTCTTTGCGACCCCATGGATAGTAGCCTGCACCAAGCTCCTCCATCCATGGGATTTTCAAGGCAAGAATACTGGAGTAGGTTGCCATTTCCTTCTCCAGGGAATCTTCCCAACCCAGGGATCGAACCCAGGTCTCTCACATTGTAGACAGACGCTTTAGGGTCTGAGCCATCAGGGAAGTCAAGTGTTGGCTAAAATTAGTCTTATACATTCCAGTTTTAAATTATGTTCTGAGTTCATGTTATTTTTCTGTTAATTTTGAAAATATTTTTCTTAAAGTCCATGCTAATTTTCCTATGAAGAATTACTTTCTTATGTTTCTCCTTGTTTTAGAATCATTTTAAACCCCACTGCTTTCAGGAGGGTCTGAGCCATCAGGGAAGTCAAGTGTTGGCTAAAATTAGTCTTATACATTCCAGTTTTAAATTATGTTCTGAGTTCATGTTATTTTTCTGTTAATTTTGAAAATATTTTTCTTAAAGTCCATGCTAATTTTCCTATGAAGAATTACTTTCTTATGTTTCTCCTTGTTTTAGAATCATTTTAAACCCCACTGCTTTCAGGAAATCCTGACCTAGTTTCTTTTGTTCTTTTCTTTTTTTTCTAATTTGTCTAGTACTTTGCCTATACTGTACTATCAAATTATTAGACACTGTTTTTAATCATACTGAATGGAGATGTACAACTTTGAAATAACTTCATCTAATTAGAATAGGTTCTTATCTATGGCCTTACTGCCCTGAACACAGCAGGTCACCTAATTAGAATATCTTCTTGAAGAAGGAACTTTAGGAATCAATTGGCCTGTGGCGGAAGTTTGTAGGCTGTGTATATTGTTAGCTCCTTGAGGACTAGGAAATTGTTTTGTATATACTAGATATCTAGTGTTCAGACTTCTGAAAATGGTGTCTGTCTAGGAAAGAGTCTTTTAACTCAGAAAAGAAAGTTTCATTGAAAACAAAGGCAAATAATTATGTGTAGACAGGAAGAGAGATAATCATTGTGAAGCAAATCATTCTCCAGAGTTTTTGACTTAGATTACAGAAAGGAGTGGACAATTTTAATTTTAGTTCCTCAGTACTCCAACTAAAGGGTATAAATGATATTGCAGAATTGAGGAATGGGGAGGGGGCACTACTTGAAGCAGATAAAATGACTGTTCAGAGAAGTCTATTTAAAGTCTTTGTGGTTTGTTTTCCTCCATGTTTCATGCAACTGTAGACTATTTTCATAATATAATTATTTTGTGATGACAGTAATGGCAGTTTTATGATTATATTACAATAAATATATAATATACCATATACTATTATATAATAAATTATAATGAAAAAATAAATATGAAATTTTAGATTGCATAGCCTTAAATTAATATTTTGAGTGCTTATAAATTACCAATTATAATCTTGAATTAGTTTAGATTACTGCTTTTGATACAGGGAAATTCTTTTGCAGAGATGAAATTCTTCTGCAGAGCATAGCACTTACATGCATTAGAGAAGGAAATGGCAACCCACTCCAGTGTTCTTGCCTGGAGAATCCCAGGGACGGGGGAGCCTGGTGGGCTGCCGTCTATGGGGTCGCACAGAGTTGGACACGACTGAAGTGACTTAGCAGCAGCAGCAGCATTCTACACAATGTGGGGAAGGGAGGTGGAATGAACTGGGAAAGTGGGATGGACATATATACACTACCATGTGTAAAATTGGGTTTCTCTGGTGGGTCAGTTGGTAATAAATGGGTCTTCAATGCAGGAGACCTGGGTTCAATCCCAGGGTTGGGAAGATCTCCTGGAGAAGCAAATGGCAACTCACTCCAGTATTCTTGCCTGGAAAATTCCATGGAGAGAGGAACTTGGCAGGCTACCGACCAATGGGGTCACAAAGAGTTGGACAAGACTGAGTGAGTAACACTTTCATTTTCCTGTGTAAAATAGATAGCTAGTAGGAACTGCTGCATATCACAGGGAGCTCAGCTGGGTGCTCTGTGATTACCTAGAGGACTGGGGTGGAGAAAGGTGGTAGGAAGGCTCAAGAGGGAAGGAATATATGTGTACGTATAGCTGATACACTTTGTCGTACAGCAGAAACCAACACAGCATTGTAATGCAACTACACTCAAATTAAAAAAAGAAAAAATCCATGGTGCTGTTGGTCAAGGTACAGTTGCTATAAAGTGATCCCGAAGAATAACGGATTAACAAAGTGGGAATCTTTTTCCTCAGATGTAAAGTTTGGCCTCTCAGTTTCTGAAGCAACTCTGTTCCACAAGGTCATTCAGGACTCACACTCAAATTAAAAAAAGAAAAAATCCATGGTGCTGTTGGTCAAGGTACAGTTGCTATAAAGTGATCCCGAAGAATAACGGATTAACAAAGTGGGAATCTTTTTCCTCAGATGTAAAGTTTGGCCTCTCAGTTTCTGAAGCAACTCTGTTCCACAAGGTCATTCAGGACTCAAGTTTTTTCCATTATATTGTGTCTGACTATACCTAGGCTGTTGGCATCTCCATCTGCCCAGTGAGAAGAAGGGAACAAAAATGGACCTCCAAGAAACGTCATTTTTTTTTAAGCAAACAATGTGAAAATTGTAGATATCATCTTCTTTCCTATTTTATTGTCAAGGACTTAGTCACATGGCCACACCTTCAAAGGAGACTTGAAGATATTTTGACTGTAATTTGGTAATTATGGGAAATGGAGGTAAAAAACTTTGGGGAAAAACTAGCAATCTGCTGAAAGGAATGCTGTTCATTTGCCTTCTCTTTTTAGAAGTTGTTACTTCAAATAGCTAATATTTATTGTGTCCTAGTTTTATCAATTATCTTATTCTGTTTGCTTTACAAATGGTTTTTCTTACAAATAACAAAAGGTGGTTTTACCTCCATTTGCCGTTGAGGTTTTGGATAATTGCACGTGAACTCGTAGGGTGTATGAAAAACCACAGCTAGTATTGGAACCAAGGCTGAAACTTGGGTCTTCTTATTCTAAAATTCAAAGATTCTTATCTTGGAAGTATCCCAAGAAGCCCCTTGAAATGTCAATGTAAGAATCATTGACAATCATTTATTTATCAATAGGTCCCAGGTTCTAGGTATATTAATTTTTTTAAGCTGATCTAAACTTTAAGTTTGACACAAAAACTTTAATAACAAGATCTTCCAATTAAAACCTTAAATTGGTTTTAAAGCCTGGAATCCTAGCTTTTTACTATAATTCTGAGTATTCAGATTTTAATTTTGTATGATGAGCACAAAATTCTCATGATCTGATTATAAGAGCACATTTTTCTGAGAAAAGGATAGTAGTCAGGAAGTAAAGAATAGTCAGAATAAGAAATGAAGACTCTGAAAATAACCTCGAATCTGTTTATGACTACTGTGTGTTAATTTAGATGGAAGAAACAGAGAAACAAAAATTACGATTGTGACTTGAAATTTTACTTAAAATCCTTTTTGTCCAAAGCTAGGATTCTTGTTGGTCTGAACGTGTAGGATTCTGCTAATTTGCCTATTTCTTTTATTGAGTTTCCTCTCTAGAAAAATACTTCTAGGAGTTCTATAACACTGAAATCATTTTCACACATAGACCATCAGTAAAATTCTGTGTATCAGTCTGTTTATTGCAAATGGTATACCATATGTAAAAAAAATCTGCTTTGAAATATTGAGTGATTTAATATTCTTGTAGTAAAAGTTGATGACAGCTTGTATATTATATATACAATTCAAATTTTTATTGTCAGTCTTAATAAATGATGATTTCTTGTTACTGATTGGGATTATATAATCTGAATTTAAAAAATTCATATTCAAAGATTTATTTTATGTCTGTATTGGAATAGTTTAGATATTCACCACAGAGGTATGTTTTGAAGTTTATTGTGAAGTGAAGTCGCTCAGTTGTGTCCGACTCTTTGCGACCCCATGGATAGTAGCCTGCACCAAGCTCCTCCATACATGGGATTTTCAAGGCAAGAATACTGGAGTGGGTTGCCATTTCCTTCTCCAGGGAATCTTCCCAACCCAGGGATCGAACCCAGGTCTCTCACATTGTAGACAGACACTTTAGGGTCTGAGCCACCAGGGAAGTCAAGTGTTTGCTAAAATTAGTCTTATACATTCCAGTTTTAAATTATGTTCAGAGTTCATGTTATTTTTCTGTTAATTTTGAAAATATTTTTCTTAAAGTCCATGCTAATTTTCCTGTGAAGAATTACTTTCTTATGTTGCTCCTTGTTTTAGAATCATTTTAAACCCCACTGCTTTCAGGAAATCCTGACCTAGCTTCTTTTGTTCTTTTCTTTTTTTTCTAATTTGTCTAGTAGTTTGCCTATTGTACTATCAAATTATTAGACACTGTTTTTAATCATGCTGAATGGAGATGTACAACTTTGAAATAACTTCATCTAGTTAGAATAGGTTCTTATCTATGGCCTTACTGCCCTGAACACAGCAGGTCACCTAATTAGAATATCTTCTTAAAGAAGGAACTTTAGGAAATCAATTGGCCTGTGGTGGAAGTTTGTAGGCTGTGTATATTGTTAGCTCCTTGAGGACTAGGAAATTGTTTTGTATATACTAGATATCTAGTGTTCAGGGTCAGTTGGTAATAAATGGGTCTTCAATGCAGGAGACCTGGGTTCAATCCCAGGGTTGGGAAGATCTCCTGGAGAAGGAAATGGCAACTCACTCAAGTATTCTTGCCTGGAAAATTCCATGGACAGAGGAACTTGGCAGGCTACCGACCAATGGGGTCACAAAGAGTTGGACAAGACTGAGTGAGTAACACTTTCATTTTCATGTGTAAAATAGATAGCTAGTAGGAACTGCTGTATATCACAGGGAGCTCAGCTGGGTGCTCTGTGATTACCTAGAGGACTGGGAATGCCTGGAAAATTCCATGGACAGAGGAACTTGGCAGGCTACCGACCAATGGGGTCACAAAGAGTTGGACAAGACTGAGTGAGTAACACTTTCATTTTCATGTGTAAAATAGATAGCTAGTAGGAACTGCTGTATATCACAGGGAGCTCAGCTGGGTGCTCTGTGATTACCTAGAGGACTGGGATGGAGAAAGGTGGTAGGAAGGCTCAAGAGGGAAGGAATATATGTGTACGTATAGCTGATACACTTTGTCGTACAGCAGAAACCAACACAGCATTGTAATGCAACTATACTCAAATTAAAAAAAGAAAAAAATCCATGGTGCTGTTGGTCAAGGTACAGTTGCTATAAAGTGATCCTGAAGAATAACAGATTAACAAACTGGGAATCTTTTTCCTCAGATGTAAAGTTTGGCCATTACTTTGCT
>SJYT01028138.1:0-27615 GCA_006410635.1 Cephalophus harveyi
GACCTTTTCCAGTCCTGTGGCCACTGCTGAGTTTTCCAATTGTGCTGGCATATTGAGTGCAGCACTTTCACAGCATCATCTTTCAGGATTTGATATAGCCCACCTGGAATTCCATCTTCTCCACTAGCTTTGTTCGTAGTGATGCTTCCTAAGGCCCACTTGACTTTGAATTCTAGGAAATATGGCTCAAGGTTAGTGATCACACTGTGATTATCTGGGTCGTGAAGATCTTTTTTGTACAGTTCTGTGTATTCTTGCCACTTCTTAATATCTTCTGCTTCTGTTAGGTCTATACCATTTCTGTCCTTTATTGTGCCCATCTTTGCATGAAATATTGCCTTGGTATCTAATTTTCTCAAAGAGATCTCTAGACTTTCCCATTCTATTGTTTTCCTGTACTTCTTTGATCACTGAGGAAGGCTTTCTTATCTCTCCTTGCCACTCTTTGGAACTCTGCATTCAGATGGCTATATCTTTCCTTTTCTCCGTTGCCTTTCACTTCTCTTCTAGTCTCAGCTATTTGTAAGGCCTCAGACAGCCACTTTGCCTTTTTGCATTTCCTTTCCTTGGTGGTGGTCTTCATCCCTGCCTCCTGTGCAATGTCATGAGCCTCCATCCATAGTTCTTCAGGCATACATGTGTGAGTGCTACATCATTTCAGTTCCTGTCTGATTCTTTGTGACCCTGCGGACTGTAGCCTGCCAGGAGAATCCCTTGGACATGTCCTTCTCCAGAAGATCTTCCCGAACCAGGGATAGAAACCACATCTCTTATATCTCCTTCACTGGCAGGCGCATTCTTTACCACCAGCACCACCAGGGAAGCCCTGTGGTACACACATACAATGGTACATTACTCAGCCATAAGGAAGAATGAAATAACGTTATTTGCAGCAACATGGATAGACCCAGAGATTATCATAGTAAGTGAAGTAAATCAGAAAGAGAAAGACAAATATCATATGATATCACCCATATGTGAAATCTAATATACAACACAAATTAACTTATCTATGAACCAGAAACAGACTCACAGACATACAGAACAGACGTGTGGGGGCCAAGGCAGGCGGGGAAAGAAGGACTGGGAGCTTGGGATTAGCAGATGCCAACTATTATACCCAGGATGGATACACAACAAAGTCCTCCTGTATAGCAGAGGGAACTCTGTTCAACATCCTGTGATAAAACATAATTGAAAAGAACATAAAAAGAATGTATATATAACTGAGCCACTTTGCTGTGCTGCAGAAATTAATACATTATAAGTCAACTAGACTTCAACAAAATAAATTTAAAAAAAATAGACAATGTCTACATAAATCCACTACCATACTGTAACAGTGTTAGAATCTGGAGGTAGCTCCCTAAAAAACTGAAAACAGAATCAGATATGGTTTTCTCTGGAGTGCAAAACTAGGTGAATATATGATGGGGCCAGAGATGATGGGTTTTTACTATGAGCCTTTCACTTCCATAACAGGCTTCCATGGAGGCTCAGATGGGAGATCCAGGTTTGATCCCTGGGTGGGGAAGATCCCCTGGAGGAGGACATGGCAACCCATTCCAGTATTATTGCTTGGAGAATTCCATGGACAGAGGAGCCTGGCAGGCTACATTCCATGAGTCGGACATGATTGAGTGACTAACGCTTTCACTTCCATTTGGTTATTTTAACCATGGTATGTACCATTTTGATATAAACATATTGTAAGAGAGTAATAAAAATGCCTAATTCAGAGGATGAGATGGTTGGATGGCATCACCAATTCAATGGACATGAGTTTGAGCAAGCTCCAGGAGTTGGTGATGGACAGGGAGGCCTGGCATGCTGCAGTCCATAGGGTCACAGAGTCGGACACGACTGACCGACTGGACTGAGATCATGAGTTTGTTTTAAGTATGTAAGAAGATCACACATAAAGGCCTAGCAGAGTCTGGAATACAGGAAGCATTAATAAATGGTGGCTATTACTTTTTAAGTTATTGTCAAGGTTGAAAAATTCAGACCATCTAGATGCTAAAATCCTACAAAAAATAAACCAAGTTTTGTGAAAACAAAGAAAAACGTGTGCAATTTTAAGTGACCCAATACACCTTACAGCAACATTTAAAATGCATGCTTACTTGTTTCTCAAGACGAAAAGTCACCATTTTCTACTACAAGCTTCAATCTCACATCAGTCAAGCACGAGAATTTGGCAAAGCATTTTTAACTGAGACAATCACCTTCTTTCCTCCTCTGTCTTTCAGAACATTGCCTATCTTTCCTTTTTGAAGGTATGATTCCCTAAGGAAGACTTTCAGAATTCAGTTGTTATTTCCAGGTTTAAGTAGAGGTAAGATTTTCAAGAAAGGGACTGCATTGAACTATATTGAGTCTAACTATCAAACGGCAAAAACAGAAACCAAAACAAACACAAAAGCTTTGATAGCGAAATACACACATTCTGAGGTTCCAATAAGGGGCTTAAAATCAGCTTGTGGACAACGCAGGGTTAATTCTGCAGGAGTTTTCCGTCCTCTCCTACTAGGAAGAGTGAACTAGAGTTGACCCACTTACCGCAGTGAGGACCAGAGGCTCCGCCCAGAAGGGAAAGACAACCTCTGCCCGCCTCTCCTCTGCCTCCCTTAGGCTCGGGCTTCCCTGGAGGCTCATCTGGCAAAGAAACCACCTGCAGTGTGGGACACCTGGGTTCGATCCCTGGGTTGGGGGAGTCCCCTAGAGAAAGAGTAGCTACCCACTCTAGGATTCTGGTCTGGAGAATTCCATGGACTGTGTTAACGGTGACTTTTTTTCTTAAGTCATTCTAGAAAACAAAGCAGCTCAGGATGACCTAAGGCCCCGAAATTCAGCTCCACAGCCGTCAGCCACTGCTCTGTGACTGTAGTACAGATCTTTAATTCACAGGAAGAGAAGAATTAAGTCTGCTCAGGGTAAGAAAAAAACACTGAAGTCTTAAATTTGGTAAAGGACTCTGGCTTGAGCACTACTTTTAATCTCCAGACACACTCAACGGAGCCAGTGTGATGAATATCAAAATCAATACAATGATAAAGTTAAAGGTTTACCAGTAAGACAAGAGTGAACCAGAGGGGAGTTGGGAGAAAGAGGAGGAGGGTGGAGATCGAAGCTTTGTTTATTGAAGGGATCAGAAGCAGGTTCAGCGTCAAAACACCCCCCAGGAGGTGGACAGGAGCAGTGAGGGTACCGTGATTGGACAGCCCAATGTCCAGAGGCGAGAGGAGGGCTTCTTAGAGGCCAGATCTAAGACCAGGCTTCTTAGAGAGCCTGTGGGCTTTCCTGGGAGCTCAGCCGGTAGAGTCCTGCAGTAAGGGAGGCCCAGGTCCAACCCCTGGGTGGGAAAGATCCCCTGGAGGAAGGCATGGCCACCCACTCCAGTATTCTTCCCTGGAGAATCCCACGGACTGAGGAGCCTGGCGGGCTACAGTCCACGGGGCCGCAAAGAGTCAGACAGACGGAGCGACTTCACCTTCACTTTTCAGAGGCCAGATAAGCTTCCTTCCACTACAAGAATGTCACCACCTTAACCGCAATGGTTGTTTAAATCACTTGGGAGCATAGTCTTGTGTAATATTCAAAACTGTTTTGAGGAAATTTTTTGAAAAAAAAAAAAACTAACAGCCAGCACTGAGTCAGGACCAGACATTTTTCTAGTCATGTCAGGCTGGGGAGATTTGACCTGATTCCATGAATCCATTCCATTCTGTAGAAGGAATTAAACAAGCCTATGAGACTCCTATGAAAACCCGAAGCAAGATTAATAATGAAATATGAACTACAGTTTTCCAATCTGACTGTACAAGCTCCTGGTCCCTGAAAGAAGTAAAGTTCTGTGTAAAACAATGAGCTGATTAAAAAGGAGAGATGAAATGTACATGAAGAACAAATTCTCAAGAGAAGTCAAGACTTGACGTTTTTATCTCAGAATTACCCACACGGTCAAAATACCTATGAAATATACAGACTGAATATATTTTAGAGTTCAAAGTCTGGAAAGGAATAAATTATTATATATATATATATATATATGTTACCCTGACTTACCTTTCAACAAAAGCAATCCATAACTAATCACAAAGAACCAAGAAAAATTCCTTTTCTTCACGGAAAAGGAACCATAACATCACAGAATTTTAGTTTAGAAGGGGACTCGCTAAGGACTGGTCCCAACTCTTTGCCAGCACAAAGGTCCCACCCAGCCCAGGACTGAATGTTTCTAGGAGTTCGTGACTGTCAGATGTCAGATGGTGATGGCCCACGGCCGGTCACGTGCTCTGCAACACAGCGCTGGTGGAGCCTAAGGGAACTAACTGAGCTAGCTGTGTGCAGTGAGATGCTCAAGCCCTTCATCCCAGAGCTGTCTGAAAGTGATCGGTACTCCAGTGTCCCATTGGGAGACAAGTAATGGGGAATTCCAGGATGGGTAAATCAGAGCTCATCGCCCAGTATGGATGCCCACTGGTGAGGGAAGAGTAGAATAAACCAGCTGGGATTCAGAAGCGGCTGAATGAGCCAGAGGGTGACAGAAGCAAGCGTGGGGGAAGGTGGGAAGAAAAAGACGACGCCTCCAGACAGACCACCAGGAACGCTCCTGAAGTGAAGCAGGTTTGAGTGGCATGCACGGCACAGAGGGACAACGCACACGTCGTGGGGCTGCAGAGCATCTCAGCAAGAGGGGCTCGTTAAAGGACTGGCGGCGGCTGGGGAACTGTGGAGTGGGTTCCAGGATCTGAGTTTTTTTTCTGGATCATATGATGTCAACACGTTGGGTTCATTCTGTGACTGGTCTCGATAAATCGTATCCCTTAAGAGGGAGGACTGGGCAAGACTGAAGGTGTAATTGGCCCGAAAGCAGCATCACTGATACTGACCCGCGGGAGAGATGTCCCTTCATCTCTGTGGCTTGGAGGATGCTCAAGTTTTTGTCTGAATTCACACAGGACAATGGAAGGACCTTGTTTTTGTCTCAGTCCATCACAGACGCAGGGGCTGATGTTGATATTCGGTAAGTGTCTCTGCTCATCAGAAGAAGACCCTGGGCTAGCAGCGGGTGCCACGAAGCTCCTGGAGGGCAGGGGCTCCTTTACTCGTCTCAGAGGTGGGGAGGGGGTGTGCAGTGAGGTACTTCTGCTGGGCAGGGGACTGGCTTGCTGGGATGCCTTGAAGCCGAACTGGGAGCTGCAGACACCCCTGGGCTGTAATATTCTAAGTGTGACTCCAGCTCAGGTTTGAGAGGAGGGGACACCCACTGACCTTGGGTGACAGTGGGTTTAGTGGAATCATAGGCAGGGTCAGAGGAAGGCAGGGACTGGGCTGGAGGTAATAAATCGCTCACTAGCTGGTCCCACCCTGCCTGTCCCGAGTTCTAGGCAAACACTTCCCAGTGTTATGGGTCAAAATTTACCACTATGTAAACCATAGTCTGACTCCTCATTGTTAAATACACAGGAAAACTATATCTGCCAGGCTTCAAATTGTAAAGAACACATTGTACTCTCCTGTCCTTAGTGGTGTCTTGGATGGGTCCAGATCAATGATTCTCAGTAGCCCTCACATCCACCCCTAGAGCTCTGCCTTCAGGTAAGGAATTTCCCAGAATCCACTACCAGTTCTCTGTCCTATTGGATTAACCCAACTCCAGCATCCCTTCTGTACCTTCCATAAAGCTTACATCATCCAGTTTTGTATCTTAAATACTCCTCTAGAACAGTTTCTTGAATTTGAGGCTTGAATACTTTATTTCATTCTCTATGTTTATACTAAATAACTGCTAATAAATCCCCCACCATGAGTTATCAGTCGTCTGAGCATAATAGTCACCCCTACTCAACCGCTGTTCATTTACCCACAGGTCTCAAGAGAGAAAATATTACCCTATTAGATAACAATGAAATGTTAAAGTATCAGCTTTCGCATGATACAAAGTACAAGATGTTTTATTCCATCCATGTTCACAAAACTGCCAAAAGAGGTCATCACCCAACTAGTTCAGTTTAAGCATAACTCTGTAAAGGGAAGGTGTATCATTTTTAAAGGAACTATACTTATTGTTTCCGGAGGAAAAGAGTACAACAGCTTACAAGTGTAAATGAATAATTACATAAAAGCCTTCCATTTCAGGAGGTCAAACCAGTCAATCCTAAAGGAAATCAACCTTGAATATTCACTGGAAGGACTAATGCTGAAGCTGAAGCTCCAATACTTTGGCCACCTGATGCAAAGAGCTGACTCTTTGGAAAAGACCCTGATGCTGGGAAAAGTTGAGGGCAGAAGGAGAAGGGGACGACAGAAGATGAGATGGTTGGATGGCATCATTGACTGAACGGATATGAGTTTGAGCAAACTCTGGGAGATGGTGAAGGACAGGGAAGCCTGGAGTGCTGCAGTCCATGGGGTCACAAAGAGTCAGATACGACTGAGCAACTGAACAACTTCTATTTCAACAACAGCATACTTTGTTCCTTTATTAAAACAACAACAACAACAACCATTTGCCAGGAAGCCCTATTGAAAATGACTACCTGCTTCTCACAGAAGACAGAAAGAATCCTATGTAGTGAAGGGTATGGCACCCCAGACTATGACCACGGGGGTTCAGGACGTGGCACCCCAAAATGTGCAACTGCAATTTGTTGATCGTTTTACAAAACAGCAGATTCAGCTGGAGCTCCCTCTGAACCCCCTGATCTGCCTCAAGGCAGATCCTCCAAAGGAAGATCCTCCAAAGGAAACTCACTTGTCATAAATCCCCCACCCTCCAGCCCCCGGAGTCTCACCCACCAAAAGGTGGACCCCACACCCAGGCAAGCTCTGTCTCAAGCTTCCCCACCTTCCACCAGTTCTAAGGCCCATTCCTCCTTCCTAACAATCACTGAGACCCCCTGAGGCCTCCACCCTCCTCCCCTTCCCCTAGTAAGACCTACTGAATCCTGAATCCTAAGCCTCCCCCCGCCCCCGAGTTGCTCATTTCCTCCTGGTGTGTAAGTGACCTACAGTTAGTAAACTTCTGTTTGTTTTTCTCCTGTTAATCTTTTATTAAAGACGGTCTCAGCAAACAACTCAGGAGGGTGGAGGGAAAATTCTTTTTCCTCCCTACAGCAACTTAGCACACACACAGCACACACACACACACACACACACAGTGCACACACACACACACAGGATTTGCTCCCTTAAAGATTAGTCATCCTATGTCTCAAAAGTGGGTAACCATCTTTTTATTTCTTATTTTTTACATTTTAACGCAAATGCTTCTATTCATAGAGTGCAAACATTGGCAGGCTGGTGGCTTTCCTTTCCAGCGAAAAAAGTTCTCGTGAGTGGACCAGTAAAAAGAAAAAATAAAAGAACACAGGAAATGTTCTTTTTCTTCTCCACACTCAGCCATGTTACACTCAACATCAGGACCTCTTCCAAATTTGCTAGAAAAAGACAGAATCAAGAGCCAAATAAAAGCCTATTTAACTTCTTTTTATTTGAAACTTCAAAGTAGGTCATTTGCGCAGTCAGAAGGACACGGGAGAAGAAAGAGAAAGCCGTTAACATACAAAGGAAGGCTCCACGGCAGCGCAACCCACATCCCAGCCCTCCTTTTTCCCGACACCACACTGTCCAGCATCATCGGGAAAAATAAGTCCCACAGTCGGTTTGGTTGTTATGTCTCCTTCCAATCCTGGTGAAAGGCCATTGACTGGGAGCTGAAGAGGAGGAAAAAAATGGCCTGGCACTCAAAACCCAAGGATGGAAAATTAACCATTTATGAACCCAAAAGCCAGACTTATCTTTCAAAACCCAAGCGAATCCATATTTTCTGTCGAACTCGGTTTTTAACTATGTTTTCCTTTCTGTGCAGGAAAATGTGCTGTGCTCACCCACTAACTGCATTCCCCGTGACAATGAAGATCACGTTCATCTCAAGAATTATGCTCATGGCTTCGGCCACCAAGTTCCTGCTCTGGGGTGCCTCCCCACCCCTCCAGGCCAGGCCAGGCCTCTCAAGCCAGAGGGCAGGGCAGGAACCACACAGGGGTCTTGTTCAGAAGCTGGCGGGACTCAGGACTCGGGGCTCAGGACCTGCGCCGGCTGCTCCAACCGGCCCCCGGTGAGGCAGCGCTGTGGCCACCCACTGCTGGGCCCGGAGAAGTGAGGAAAAACCCAGGAACTGTGGTCCACAGCCAGGACGCGGTGTAAGCCCTTGGGTGGTACGAACTGCACCTCCCGATCTTCATAAAATCCAACCAAAGGCCGCGACGCGCTGGACCGGCGTGTAGGGCCACGGGCACTGAGGGCCCGAGCTGTCCGGCTACAGCACCAGAGAGTCCTCGTCGTGCCTGGAAGCTAGGGATCCAAAATCAGGGCACCGGCTGGCCGCGCCACCGCCAGCGCCTGCAGGGAGAGCGCGCCGGGCTTCCGCCAGCGCCCTGGCTGGCCTGCGCGCCACTCACTCCAGCCTCCGCGGCCGCCTCCCTGGGCCTTCCCGCCCGTCTGTCTCCTCTGCCTCTGTGACCTCACAGGCATTTTCCTCTCAGTGCAACTCGGCGCCCGAATTCCCCTCTTTGTAACTTATGATTTGTTTATTTATTTTTCTGGCTGCACCACGCGGCAGGCGGGGTCTTCCCTAACCAGAGACAGGACCCCTCCTCTCTGCACTGGAGTCCGCAATCTCAACCACTGGGCCACCAGGGAAGTCCCTCACGCTTCTTTCAAAGATGCCAATCACTGGATTAGAGCCCACCCAACCTCATCTTAACCAATTACCCCTGCAAACACCCTATTTCCAAATAAGCTCACATCCACAGGTCCAGGGGTTATAACTTCAACACACCCTAGGGACACGATTTCACTCAAAACGTGTGCACAGCAGAGTCTGGGCCCTGCTGCTGCTGCTGCTGCTGCTAAGTCGCTTCAGTCATGTCCGACTCTGTGTGACCCCATAGACGGCAGCCCATTGGGCTCCGCCATCCCTGGGATTCTCCAGGCAAGAACACTGGAGTGGGTTGCCATTTCCTTCTCCAATGCATGAAGTGAAAAGTGAAAGTGAAGTTGCTCAGTCGTGTCTGACTCAGCGACCCCATGGACTGCAGCCTACCAGGCTCCTCCGTCCATGGGAGTTTCCAGGCAAGAGTACTGGAGTGGGATGCCATTGCCTTCTCCGTGGGCCCTGCTAAAACTGTGTTTCTCCACACTGATGACTCATTAGAATCACCTGGGGAGTGTTCACAATTACACTAATTAAACCTGACCTTCAGGGTAAAACCCGGCATTCCTGTCTTTAAACACACAGCATTTCTAGCGCACGGCAAGGGCTGAGACCCACTGCATAAGAGTCAGGTTGTATAGCTCTTTGTGAAAATGTGAAATACTTAAAAAAAAATTTAGCATGAATTAGAGAAAAATATACCGGTAATTTAATCTATGCTAAAAATATGCTGTTCAAAAAAAACAGAGACATTTTGATAATACTCTTCCAGAACCCAAAAGTTTTTCATCCACATAACCACAGATATTTCGTGAAAGTGTTATCCGCTCAGTCGTGTCAGACTCTTTGCAATCCCATGGACTGTAGCTCTCCAGGCTCCTCTGTCCGTGGAATTCTCCAGGCAAGAATGCTGGAGTGGATAGTCATTCCCTTCTCCAGGGGATCTTCCCAACCCAGGGATCAAACCTACATCTCCTGCACTGGCAGGAAGCTTCTTTACCATCTAAGCCACCAGGGAGGCCCAATAGATATTTGGTAATTTCTTTAAAATGGGCATAATATGGATTATGAAATAGTTACTCATTACAGACATTTAGAAATACAAGTACAGAATTAAAGAAGAAAAATGCATGAGAATAAAACTGAAGACATGTGAACTTGGGGAGTTACTCTGCCTACGTTCTCAATACCTTAACACTGTTTTCAAGCCTTGTCCATGGTGTTCTCTAATTTTGCTCCAAAGGGTCTATAATAAAAGACTGTATTAGGTCTATTCCCTCCAAGTTATCCCAATTTTCCAGAGTTATGATTTCAGAAAATACTTGAAATGGCTTTTAAATATTTTAAGTAGATAGATGAAATTTTGGGGTTAAAAAAAGAAGAAGAAAAGAGAAACAGAAAAATGAGGTATTCAATATACATACAGTCAGCCAGGAGCTCTAGAAAATATTTTGGAAAAGCTTAAATGGGTAATACTGCGTGTCACACATCCAACCACGAAAGGCCTAGAAAGAGCAGACCTGTTTTATGTCTGCAAGAGGTAAAATGGAACTCTTTGCAAAAATCATTCATTACTACCATGAAAATACCTTCCTCACTCAGGATCCTCCCGAACCTCGCTCTTGCTATAAACTTTCTAGTATGGGGTGTGGGCTGCTGTTCTGGAAGGGAGGCAGTCTCTGACTTCTGTCTCCCTTTGTGCAGTCTGCGTAACTTTCTAATGAACGCAGATAAGGGGGCTCCCACTACAAGAATGCTGCAGAGAGACCAAGCCACATTTCCTGCATGCCACTTTTCTCCACAGACGCCTCTGTTTCATGCTCAGCAAGCGCAACGAGGCATGTCTGTGATCAGCACGGCCTGGGAAATAGCCACATTTGTCGAAGTACAAATTAGGAAAACGTCCCTTTCCCAAACAAGCAACTGATTGTAACACACAGGTGGTGTTCCTTTAAGACATGGGATTTTGAGTAGATTGCATTTAATCCTCTGAGAAGCAGAGAGCAAATTCCATACCCAGCAGGACCTTTACCATGAAAGGGCTTCCCAGGGGGCCCTTCTGATAGTGAATCCGCCTGTCAACACAGGAGACTCAGGAGACCTGGGTTCAATCCCTGGGTCAAGAAGATGCCCTGGAAAAGGAAATGGCAACCCACCCCAGCATTCTTGCCTGGAGAATTCCATGGACAGAGGAGCCTGGTGGGCTACAGTCCAAGGGGTCACAGAGAGTCAGACACCTGACAAACACGCACGCACGCACACACACACACACACACACACACACACACACACGAGTCCATGGGGTCACAGAGAGTTGGACAGCTAACTCGCGCGTGCACACACACACACACACACTTCAAGAGAAAGACCTGAAAACCAAAGCATCATTCTGTAAAGTACTGGGGAGATCTGAATTAACTCACATTAAAAAATTAGGAAAAAAAAAATAGGTCTTCATCTTATCCTGGAATGGCCTTAATTAGTACAGAGAAAACATATTGAAACTACACTACTGAATCTATCTGAGCGATTTACAGTCTCTCAAAAGGAAACAATGAATATGCATTAGTGCAATAAACACATCAGGAATGCTGGAAGCATTCACACAGCTTCACTTGATCCTAACATACTGAGCCCGCTTCGCATGTTGCCCAGGGCTACCCCTTGAGACGGAGCAAAGGAAGAGCAAGCCCTAGAGAGAGCAGGAAAGTGAAAAATACAGATATTACACCCAAAATAGGCAAGAAGAACGGTGGGGGTTTGCAGGGAGGAAAAAAACACCTCCATTACTGAAAACAGCTTTGAACAAGAATCAGATAGTGACGGAGTTTGAAGATTTTGTTCAGTGTAGCTTATACTGACTAGTTTCAGTATGTTTTTTTGTATGCCACTAAGGGTCGCGCAGAGTCGGACACGACTGAAGCGACTGAGCAGCAGCAGCAGCAGCAAGGACATTCCAGAATAAGATGAATACCTACAATTTGTCCTAAATTTTTTTTACTGTAAGTTCAGATCCCCCAGTACTTTTAAGCCTGATGTTTTGGTTTTTCGGGACTTTCTCCTGGAGGCATGTGACTATTTCAGGTTCAACGTGCATATTACATTCAAGCTACATTGTATATGTCATCTGTATATGACTTAGGGTTCTGACAGTCCCAAAACACTTCAACCAGCATCTCCAATGATATTCACATTCCTAGGATGTGATTTTACCTTTAGGCGCCTTAGGGAACATACAGCCTACAGAACGCCCCTCTTCCCTCTGTGACGTATGTCCATCCACGTTGGTGGCACTGTGACCACAGTCAGCCTGGAGAATTCTATTCCCACCTGTAGAGATGGGAGTTCCCCAAGAGTACATGACCTAGTCCCAAATATGGATGTGCTGCTGGTACTTGCTATGGCCACATAATTAAACTAAATAAGCAGATAAGCAGTACAAATAGAGTTGCACAATGAAAACTAAGCTTAATATTTTACAAACAAAAAGCTGCCCAAATGAATACTGTACAGTTAACTGGAGGACAGGCAACTTTAACGCTTGAGGGGAAATCCATAAAACCTAGAAAAACCTCTGCATTCAAACTGTCGGGGGGGTGTCTTTCTGTTCTGGTTTGAGAATTTTAAACCTAGAAATCAAAGGGCATGTAATATGAGGGTGATTAAGAGAAGACAGATTCTAGAACAATCCACCAACCCGTGGACCTCTACTTAGGAAAGCCGTCCATCAAATGTTCATGTGTATGTTTTCGATTAACTATCGCAGTATATGCAAACCATAGCATTAATCATGCTTAGTCACTCAGTGCAGTTCAGTTCAGTCGCTCAGTCGTGTCTGACTCTTTGCGACCTCATGAATCGCAGCACGCCAGGCCTCCCTGTCCATCACCAACTCCCGGAGTTCACTCAGACTCGCGTTCATCGAGTCCGTGATGCCATCCAGCCATCTCATCCTCAGTCGTCCCCTTCTCCTCCTGCCCCCAATCCCTCCCAGCATCACAGTCTTTTCCAATGAGTCAACTCTTCGCATGAGGTGGCCAAAGTACTGGAGTTTCAGCTTTAGCATCATTGCTTCCAAAGAAATCCCAGGGCTAATCTCTTTCAGAATGGACCGGTTGGATCTCCTTGCAGTCCAAGGGACTCTCAAGAGTCTTCTCCAACACCACAGTTCAAAAGCATCAATTCTTCGGCGCTCAGCCTTCTTCACAGTCCAACTCTCACATCCATACATGACTATCTTGTCCAATTCTTTGCGGCCCCGTGGACTGTAGTCCGAACAACTTCCTCTGAGCCTGGAATTTTCCAGACGCGAATGCTGGCGCGGGCTGCCATCTCCCACTCCAGGGAAGCTTTCCGGCCCAGGGACTGAGCCCGTGTCTCCTGCGCCTCCTGCGCTACAGGCAGTCTTTACCACCAGCTCCACCTGGAAGCCCACAGCTTTAATCAGAACCCCTTTATTAATTTTATTATAAATGCCCTGATGTGAGTGCATTGTTCCAACTAGAGAGAGAGAACTAATCTCCCACGAATGCAGACAGTCAACCAGACAGACGTCTCTCCCTGGGGAGACACCTCCAAAACTGGCCTTCAGCATTTATTCAGTTAGCAGCATGGATCCTCCTAAGTCCAAAGTGCATAAAGACTGGCTTCTCTTCCAGGTTCCAACTGGCTGCCATTTGGGATTATCCCTGTAAACTGGTTGTTGTTGTGTAGTTGCTAAGTCATGTACATCCTATGGAGTATAGCCCGCCAGGCTTCTCTGTCCATGGGATTCCCCAGGCAAGAATACTGGAGTAGGTTGCCGCTTCCTTCTCCAGGGGATCTTCCCAACCCAGATTCTTTACCACTGAGCAACCCGAGACTAAATGTCTAAATGGCTTCTAATTTGAGTTCTTGGGTTTGTCCCAAAGGCACTGGTGATTGATGGAAAGACTCCACATGACCTAGGCAAAAGATGCCAGCAACATGCACATCAGGGTGGACACACAGTCTTAACTGCAAATAATGAACTGCGTGGAGCACGGGCCTCCACTGTTCCAGGTCCCAAGGAGCCTGCCGGTCCCGAGGACCCCGCTCCCCTTTGCGTCTCTAATGGGCTGGGTGGGACCCACCTGGTCTCCTCCCTGGCCCCACTAGCAACTCTTCCAGGCGGTATGACTCTGGACTCCCTGCTTCCCAAAAACAAGGCCCTGGGGGCCAACAGCACCATCCTGAATGTTTCCTAAAGTGAAGAAAGTGTTAGTCGCGCAGTCACGTCTGACTCTTTGCAACCTCATGGACTGCAGCCCACCAGGCTCCCTGTCCCATGGGGTTTCCCTGGCAAGAATATTGGAGTTGATTGCTATTTCCTTCTCCAGGGGATATTCCTGATCCAGGGATTGAACCCGCGTTTCCAGCATTGTAAGCAGATTCTTTATCATTTGAGTCACCAGGGAATCCATAATGTTTCCTAAGACCCCAGGAAACCGACCCTCCGTCTCTTCGGTACTGAGCTCTCCATACACGGCAGCATGAGCTCCCTGAGAGCACCCCAGCGGCCCCTCAACAACACGTGACCTAAGCCTTTGGCTTGGATGACTTTCTTGGACATGATCCACTTTTCTCGTGAGTCCAGCTCCTCAAAAAGGATCCAGGGATTGACCTCCAGCCCCAGTGAAAAATCCTAAACTCTCCCCTCTGCCCCAACTCCACAGAGCAAAACAGGGTAAGAGAATCTCCTGTCCAGCACCTCTAAGCACCATGACTTAGGGGGAAGGGATGAAAGAGGGTGGGTGTATCAGCCAGTAGAGGCTGGGAGACAGAACCACACCAGCTCATGTCTCCAGGGACTTAGGCATAAAGAGCCAGTCATGAGACATTCAAGGACAAGAGAGATAAAAAGGAAAACTGAGGTATCAGAGAGGGAGCAACAGCAGGATGCAGCCACGACCCCTCGCATCTGGGGAGAGGCTTGAGAGCGGGCGTCGGTGCTGAAACCACGGTCCCCAGAGAGGAAACGCTGCCTGCAGTCACCAGCATGTTGGAAGGAGCATGAAAAACTGGAACACGAGATTATGCTCCAGGAAAGAACTGCCCAGGCTAATATCTCTATGTCAAGATCAACCATCTGATTTTTAAAGGAATATTTGCATCCTAGGGCATCCGCCTACATACAATTTTGTAGCCAATGTCTGTGGAAAACTCGAGTGTTTGTACCTTGATTTTAAGTCCTTGTAATGTTATTTAGCCTCTAAACTGAAATATCTATATCAAAGGAGATATATGTAGCTTCTTTGTAGCTTAGAAATAAACATTAGTTCAGTTCAGTTGTTCGGTCCTGTCCAACTCTTTGTGACCCCATAGACTGCAGCACACCAGGCTTCCCTGTCCATCACTAACTCTCACAGCCTGCTCAAACTCATGTCCAAAACTGATGTCCATCAAATCAGTCATGCCATCCAACCATCTCATCCTCTGTTATCCCCTTCTCCTGCTTCCACTCTTTACTAGCATCAGGTAGCCGAAGTATTGGAGCTTCAGCTTCAGCATCAGTCCTTCCAATGAATATTCAGGACTGATCTCATTTAGGATGGACTGGTTGGATCTCCTTGCAGTCCAAGGGACTCTCAAGAGTCTTCTCCAACACCACAGATCAAAAGAATCAATTCTTCGCTGCTCAGCTTTCTTTATGGTTCAACTCTCACATCCATACATGACTACTGGAAAAACCATAGCCTTGACTAGACAGACCTTTGTTGGCAAAGTAACATTGCTGCTTCTTAATATGCTGTCTAGGTTTATCATAGCTTTTCTTCAAAGAAGCAAGTGTCTTTTAATTTCAAGACTTCAGTCACCATCTGCAGTGATTTTGGAGCTCAAGAAAGTGAAGTCTGTTCATTGTTTCCCCATCTATTTTCCATGAAGTGATGGGACCAGATGCCTTGATCTTAGTTTTTTGAGTGTTGAGTTTTAAGCTAGCTTTTTTACTTTCCTCTTTCATTTTCATCAAGAGGCTCTTTAGTTCCTCTTCACTTTCTTCATACATTAAATGAAGAGCAATTGGAAAGTGATTTAAACTGGATCTTAATCAATCAATAGATGATGTTATAATTTTTGATAGTGTTTTTTCTAGCCACATAGATTAACTATATAATTTCTATACATGAAAATTCTCCACATTGATATGGAAGAGAACATGCACACCTCTATTTTCTTGAAAAAATATCAATTTTGGTCTTATCCTCTAAAAACAAAATCTTGGTTCTTTCTCACATCTCCAATCAAAGTTACACACAGTCAATGTCTTCAAGACACTGAAAAAAATTCTTAAAGAGACGGGAATACCAGACCACCTGACCTACCTCTTGAGAAATCTGTATACAGGTCAGGAAGCAACAGTTAGAACTGGACATACAATAACAGACTGGTTTCAAATGGGAAAAGGAGTACGTCAAGGCTGTATACTGTCACCCTATTTATTTAACTTATATGCAGAGAACATCATGAGAAATGCTCAGCTGGATGAAGCATAAGCTGGAATCAAGATTGCCGGGAGAAATATCAATAACCTCAGATATGCAGATGACACCACACTTATGGCAGAAAGTGAAGGAGAACTAAAGAGCCTCCTGATGAAAGTGAAAGAGGAGAGTGAAAAAGTTGGCTTAAAGCTCATCATTCAAAAAACTAAAATCACGGTATCCGGTCCCATCACTTCATGGCAAATAGATGGGGAAACGGTGGTGGAAACAGTGTCAGACTTTATTTTTGTGGGCTCCAAAATTACTGCAGATGGTGACTGCAGCCATGAAATTAAAAGACGTCTACTGCTTGGAAGGAAAGTAATGACCAACCTAGACAGCATATTAAGAAGCAGAGATGTTACTTTGCCAACAAAGTTCCATCTAGTCAAGACTATGGTTTTTCAGTAGTTATGTATGGATGTGAGAGTTGGACTATAAAGAAAGCTGAGCACCGAAGAACTGATGGTTTTGAACTATGGTGTTGGAGAAGACTCTTGAGAGTCCCTTGGACAGCAAGGAGATCCAACCAGTCCATCCTAAAGGAGATCAGTCCTGGGTGTTCCTTGGAAGGACTGCTATTGAAGCTGGAACTCCAATACTTTGGCCACCTGATGGGAAGAGCTGACTCATTGGAAAAGACCCTGATACTGGGAGGGATTGGGGGCAGGAGGAGAAGGGGATGACAGAGGATGAGATGGTTGGATGGCATCACCGACTCAATGGACATGAGTCTGATTAAACTCCGGGAGTTGGTGATGTACAGGGAGGCCTGGTGTGCTGCGATTCATGGGGTCGCAAAGAGTTGGACACAGTTGAGTGGCTGAACTGAACTGACGTGAATGTCTTCAATCTCTGTTATCTATATCGCAAAACTTTCTAACAGTTTCTTTGCTCTAATATTAACACATTTGTCATAATAGTTCCAAAATAATTTCTTGAAACTCAAATTGCTTATGCCACAGCTTCAAGTGACCAAACTGTAGACCACGGGCCAGAAAAGTTCTCTGAAAACGCAGATAGTAAGTTTTTGGATTTTGTGATCTACCCAGTTTCAGTAAGTGAAAGTTGCTCAGTCATGTCCAACTCTTAGCTACCACATGGACTACACAGTCCATGGAATTCTCCAGTCCAGAATACTGGAATGGGTAACCATTCCCTTCTCCAGGGGATCTTCTCAACCCAGCGATCAAACCCAGGTCTCCTGCATTGCAGGCAGATTCTTTATCAGCTGAGCCACAAGGGAAGCCCAAGAATACTGGAGTGGGTAGCCATTCCCTTCTCCAGGGGATCTTCCCGACCCAGGAATTGAACCAGGGTCTCCTGCACTGCAGGTGGATTCTTTACCAATGGAGCTAGCAGGGAAGCCCCAGTTTCTATAACAAAATCACAGAAGCAGCCCTCGACAATACTTAGATTAAGGGGAGTATCTGCTTGCTGGTAAGTTTTATTTAGCAAGGACAAAGGGTGAGGTTTCAATGGGTTGGTGCGAGCTGGGCGCATGGGCCAAAGCCTGCCTGCCTCAGCCCTGTCTGCACTGGGCAATGTGCCACCCAGGCACTGTCTACACAGCCTAGGGTGGTTTGCACACCACACAGGCAGAGCTGAGTAGCTAGTTGAGACACTTGTATGCTTCACAAACTGGAAACCATTTGCATTCCGGCATTTTACCAAAAAAAAAAAAAGCTTGCTGGCACCTGCTCTAGAAAAGAAAGTCCAAATCCCCTGCTCAGTATATACATCTTCAGGGTCAGGCTCCTGCTTGCTTACATCTGCCAGGGCCCCCACACATCCTGCTCTCAGACTCTGCCAATTGCCAACCCAAACTACAGATCTCTGCCTCTTTCTTTAGATTGAAGGGTGGTTGATTTACAGTGTTGTCTTGGCTTCTGGTGTGCAGCAAAGCGACTCAGTTATACCTACACATATATGTTCGTTTATTTTATATGGGCTTCCCTGGTGGCTCACACAGTAAAGAATCTGCCTGCAATGCCGGAGACCCAGGTTTGATCCCTGGGTCGGGAAGAGCCCCTGGAGAAGGGAAGATTCTGTCTCATACTCTTTTCCACTATGCTTTATTACCAGATATTGAATACATTTCCCTCTGCTATGGTTGTAGGATGTTGTTGTTTATTTATCTTAAATATAGTAGTTTGTATATGAAAAAAGTGAAAGTGTTAGTCACTCAATTGTGTCCGACTCTCTGCAGCCCCATGGACTGTAGCCCGCCAGGCTCCCCCGTCCCTGGGATTCTCCAGGCAAGAATACTGGAGTGGGTTGCCATTTCCTTCTCTGGAGGATCTTCCTGACCCAGGGATCAAACCCAAGTCTCCCGCATTGCAGGCAGATTCTTTACCATCTGAGCCACCAAGGAAGCCCAATTTGTATCTGCTCATCCCAAACTCCAAATGTGTCCCTTCCCCACCTTCTTCCCCCTTTAGTAGCCAGAAGTTTGTTTTCCACGTCTGTCTGTTTCTGTTTTATAAATAAGCACATTTGTATCATATTTTAGATTCTACATATAAGTGATATCAATGATATTTGTTTTTCTTTGTCTGACTTGCTTCATTTAGCGTGATAATCTCTAGGTCCATCCATGTAACAGCAAATGGCATTATTTCATTCTTTTATGGCTGAATGGTATTTCACTATATATATGTAGCACATCTTCCTTATCCATTCATCTTTAGATGGACATTTAGGTGCCTTCTATGTCTTAGCTATTGTAAATACTGCTGCTAAGATAGATGTTTTACAAATATCAATACAAAAAAAATTCTCAACAGTTACAAGCAAATGAAATCATAAACATATAAAAAGGATTATATACCTGATCAAGTAGGTATATCCCAGCAAAGCCAAGTTGGTTTAACACATGAAAAGGAAGCCATGCACCACACCATAGTCATAGCATAGAGGACCAAACACACACGACCCCTGCAGCATACAGAGAGAAGCATTTGATGAAGCCCAACAGCATTCCTTACTAAAAACATTCAACAAACCTAGGAAGAGAAGGGAACTGCCTTAACCTGATAGAGAGTATCTACAAAAAGCCCAGAGCTAGCATCAGACTTAATGGTGAAATCCTGACAGTTTTCCCTTGAAGATCAAAACAAGACAAGGACGTCTCTCTTACCACTTCTATTCATGGTAATGGGCTTTCTAGCCGGGGAAGTCAGGCAATAAAAGGAAGTAACAGGCACCCAGCCTGGAAATGAAAAATAAAGCTACCTCGATCAACAAAGACATGCTCTTGCATATAGAAAACTCCAAGAAACCTGCACCAAAAAAAATCTTTAAGAACGAATAACTGAAATGAGCAAGTTTGCTGAGCACAAGATCAACCTTCAAAAATCAATTACGTTTCTGTGCACTAATAATGAACACATCAAAATGAAATTGGGAAACATTTGTTTACAGTAGCAACGAAAATAATGAAAACACTCAGGAGTAATTACACAGGAATTTACAAGTAGCCAATTTTGTTTCCAAAGACAAAACAGCACTAGAGAAATCACTGGGTGTTCTTCGCCTGCCCGTGCTGGTGTGAGGTGTAGAACCTACAACCGGCTCCCCCTCTGCTCCTCCATGGCCTGCAGGCTGGAAGCCTTTTAACATATGCTTCACTCTCAGCATACCACTAACGAACACCTTAAATCACAATTCACTACCGCACTCCTGACTAGTCTCCTATTTCGGAATTTCTCAAGTCAGCTTCACTGTCAGGATCTTGAGGCTCCGCAGTGCCTCCCGCCCTGGTTTGCTGTTTCCCGCTCTCCACAGTTCACCAACCTTGACAGTTCTGTCTTGATCTCCTCCCGGGGCTAATCCTCAGTTCTGAGCCATCCTCTGATGTTCCTGCTTTCATCTCCACCAGATCCTCTTATCCTTAACCGGTGAGCCAATTCCAAGACTTGCACAGTTCACAGAGATTCAGTCATCAAAGAAGTATTTTCTCAGAGCCTGGAGAAAAAAATTGCGATATACAGCAGAACGACTTGCCTCGTTCTCTCTCTTGTCTTCGCCTTTTACCAGTATTAAAATCGGAAACAATCAGGTCTGGACTCGCTTCATCTGTACTTCTACCAAAAACCAAAATTACAACAACCTATTAGTGTCACCTTCGGCCTCCTAAGAATGTCTTTGATAAATGCATTGTCCACAAAGCTAACTTGAAGCAAGCATCTAATAGACCCAAGAGATGTTTTAATTCACAATAATGGCCCTCTCATAGGAAACCCCTAATCTCAGCACAAAATCACCAAAGAGCTTAGCTGCAAGACAGAATAACAGATAAAAAACCAGAAAAGAGGCAAGGCTCCTCACCATAACAATGCCGTTTATGATCATAAACAGATTGGATCCTTCTCAATTTTTTAAATTTCCCTCAAGTCCTGAATTAAAGAAGTCTTCCATGTATTATTATCTCAGACATATACATTGACTTGGGGGAACCTACAAAGTATTTCAGACTCTTGTACCCAAAACAGGCAACTAAGTGCAGAACTCTAGCTTTAATTGTTAGCTTCCCAGGCCCATCTGGCTTTGTTTGGGAAGCAGAGCACACTTTTAAGGAAGAAGTAATACCAATTCTTCACAAAAGCTTTCAAAAAATGAAAGATGAGAAAATGTTGCCAACTCATTCTATGTGACCAGTATTACCAAAACCAAGTAGATACCACAAGAAAACTATAGACAAATGTTTTAAAGATATAGCTGCAAAGAATCCTCATCAAAATAAAAGCATTTGAACTTTAGGAACATATGAAAACAACCATACACCATGATCAAGTGGCATTTATCCCAGAAACGCAAAGTTGGTTTAACATGTGAAAAGAAGTCCGTGCAACACACCAAATTAATAGTATAAAAGACAAAAGCCATACAGTCATAGCAATAGATACAGAGAAGCATTTAATATTGTTAAAAACAACAAACTAAGAAGCGAAGGAAATTTCTTCAACATAATAAAGGCATTCACAAAAAATGTAGGGCTAGCATCATCTTTAATGACAAAAACCTGAAAGCTTTCCCTTGAAGATCAAAACAAGACAAGGATGTCTGCTCTTACCACTTCTATTCAATACTAAAATGCAGGTTCCAGCCAGGATTATTAGACAATTAAAAAAAAAAAAAAAACAGGCTTCCAGACTGGAAGAAGAAAAACTATTTCTATCAACAAAATGCATCCTCTTGTATAAAGAAAATCCTAAGGAATCCATACAAAAAAAATCTATTAGAACTAAAAACTGAATTTAGCAAGTTTTCAGGATATGAAATCAACATACAAAAATCGATTCTATTTCTGTGCACTAATAACGAACAAGCCAAAATAAAATTAAGAAAGAAACCTATTTAAAATAGCAACAAAAATAATGAAAATGCTTAGAAATAAATATGACAGAAGTTCAAGATTTGCACAATCAAACTTGCAAAACATTGCCGCAACTAGAGACTGTATAAATAATCCATATTCATCAATGGAAAGTTGAAGTATTATTAAGATGGCACTATTCCCCAGAATGAGCGACAATGATTCAACACAAACCCTATCAAATTTTAGCAGACTTTTGTGAAAAAATTGGTAAGCTGATCATAAAAGTTATATGAAAAGGCAAAAGACCCAGAGTAGCCAAGACAATCTTAAAAAAAAGAACACTAGAGAGCTCACAAAGGTATGGTTTTTCCAGGAGTCATGCTTGGATGTGAGAGCTGGACCACAAGGTAGACAAGCACCAAAGAACGGATGCTTTCACACTGTGATGCCGGAGAAGACTCTCGAGAGTCCCCTGGACTGCAAGGAGATCCCACCAGTCCACCCCAAAGGAAATCAACCCTGAACATTCACTGGAAGGACTGATGCTGAAGCTGAAGCTCCAATTCTTTGGCCACCTGATGCAAAGAGCCGACCAATTGCAAAAGACCCTGATGCTGGGAAAGACTGAGGGCAGGAGGAGAAGTGGGTGACAGAGGATGCGACGGTTGGGTAGCATCATCAATTCAATGAACATGAGCTTGACCAAACTCTGGAAGATTGTGAAGGACAGAGAAGTCTAGTGTGCTGTAGTCCATGGGGTCACAAAGTGTCGGACATGACTTCGTGACCGGTGGTGGCGGCTGAGTCGCTAAGTTGAGCCAGCTCTTGCGAATTCATGGACTGTAGCCCACCAGGCTCCTCTGCCCATGGGATTCCCCAGGCAAGCATACTGGAGTGGGTTGCCATTTCCTGCTCCCGGGGATCTTCCTGACCCAGGAATCGAATCCCGGTCTCCTGCACTGCAGGCAGACTCTTTATCAACGGAGCTACAAGGGAAGCCCAAAGGAAGGCTTAGCAGCTGACAACAACAGAGAGCTCACACTGACAGTTTCAGACTGACTGAACGGTGACAACGATCAAGACGCTGTGGAAATGGGATAAGGACCATAGATCAGCAGAATTTAACTGAGAGTCCATAAACAAACCCTTGCATTTATGGTCACTTAAACTTTGACAAGGGTACAAGTAGGAAAGAATAACATTTTTAATAAATGATGCTGAAAAGCTTAGTATCCCCACATTGTGAAAGTCGCTCAGTCGTGTCCGACTCTTTGCGACCCCATGGACTATAGAGTCCATGGAACTGTCCAGGCCAGAACACCGGAGTGGGTAGCCTTTCCTTTCTCTAGGGGATCTTCCCAACCCAGGGATCGAACCCAGGTCTCCTGCACTGCAGACAGATTGTTTACCAGCCAAACGACAAGGGAAGCCCAGTATCCCCACACAGAAGAATAAAGCTGGACCCCTGACTTAACACTATAGAGAAAAATTATCTCAAAATGGATCACAGACTCAGAGACCTGAAAAATAGTGCAGTTCTACCAACATACGCAGCTCACATCATTTGCAACACATCACACAGGCTCAGAGGTACCTTATATGGTCCCTGCTGATCAGAGATGGGTCCCCTGACCAGTTCCCTGGATGTCACAGCAACACCACACTGTCTAAATATTCCTGAGCACATTCTGTCAACATCTGTCCATTAAAGACCAATAACAACAACCAAAAAAATCCATGAACAAGCACTGGTCCATCTAAGTGTGCCAAATTACTATCACAATTGTCTAAAATGTCATTTTAAAATGCAAGTATCCCAAGCAGTATACACAGTAATCTTCCTAGAAATGGAGCTCATTGCTAATAAATTGTCACACCCTTAAAATCCACAGCAAATGACATGCCAATGGGTACCGTGGCAGTGATATCAAAGTGCATAATCCCTTTTTCTACACTTCTGATCTACTCTCATATTCTCTGACGCTCAAAGTACTTTCCGTGAAAAAGTTTACTTGGGCAAATAAAACTGGAAGGTTGATTATAGAGGCCAGATTCAGAAATGCTCTCAAGACATTGATGGAGTAAGGTTGTGTTTAGAAACATTTCTCTTGTCTCCTGAGATTCCATTTTGAATACTGCTGATATAGTACCTTCACACCAGAAAATATACCATTATTCTAAAAGTAACTTGGTACCAGAGGTTTGTTTTTTTTTTTTTTTCATTTACTTGCTTGAATGGCTTGTCTTATTTAGTATTTTGAATATGCATTTTTCCTAATTCTGGGTGCTCAGAGCTCTAAACGGATTTACACATAAGAAACAGGTGATAGCATTTATATAGAAGCATAACCACGAGAGTACAAAGTAAAATTTGATTTAAAGGATCACATTCATGGGCCAGCGTTTCAAATCAGTGTTGATCATGAAGCAAAGGGGAACATATTTTGTAATACCTCACCTCAATCTGAATAAAAAACACTCATATCTTTTCAGAAGAAAAATCAGTGGATCCACCTAGAACTGTTAGAAAGTCATAATATGCTGGAAGCATTGTTTTAGTTTAGAGAGTTCCATTTTATTGCCCAAGGAGAAACGCATCGTCAGCAAGGGTTTTGCCAGGATCTGGCAAACGCTGCCCTTGGAAGACTATGCCAAGAGAAAGGGAGAGAGCAAATATTGGTTTCTGTTATGTAAACAAGTCATGCCCTTCTGTTCTCCAAGTTGAACTAATGGAAAGTAGACAGCTCTTAGCATGGACGGGGCCCCTGGGGTTCGCCATGTTCTCACTGCAAACTGATCATGCCTGATAAATACACTTTGTTAATGTGAACCACATTTAATAGAGGCATTTCAGTAATTACCACATAACAGATCTTTCTCTGTTCCTTTCTGCTTCTGCAACCTTATGAGGAGACAAAGCCGAGTATATATTATAAGTAAGAAATGAAAGAAAGCAAAGCACAGCCATTTTATCAGATTACCCGAAATAAGCCATTTATCATAAAGATTACATTGACCAAGTTCAAGACCTATTTCATACCTAGAATAACGCTATGTAATAACTGCATGCTAAAAATGAGTGCTAAGCACAATTCAGTAATATGTCATGGGAATATATTATTTTTATAAATCCTTACCATGGGCTCCTTAAATACTAAAATAGCAAACCTTTTATTTTTTTCCCTGATTTAGACTACTTACATGTTACAACTATTCAATGTAAAATGGAATTTACATTTTACAAATGTTATCTAAAAATAAAAACATACAATAACGACTTTCATTTACATTTTCTAAAAAGTCATTTCTCTAAACATGTTCATCTAAACCGAGCAAATAAAAGCAGCTTGACATCAAGGATACATAACTTATAGGATTCATCTCAAATATAAAATTCTGCTTTCGATATCCAAATTTAGATGAGTGAAAACAAATTCAGTGTTACCTGAAATAACTGCAGAGCATTTATAAAGAGCATAAAATTTCCATAATACACTTAATTTTCAAACATCGTTTTACTAGAATATCCAAAGTAAATATTTAACATCATATTCATCATGTCTATATAATTTAAAATGCAGTTTCCTACCAGAAATGTTATCCTGACAAATTTGGCTTGAGCGTATTCCCGTGTACAACTGAATCAATTTCACACTTACTCACCTCCCTGTCTCTGGGAGGTGGTCCATTCATTGGCTTGATATTGCCATGGCAACTCTGCAACATGGTAACATGCCAGCCAAGCTCTGCTCTTCCAGCCCCAGTATATAGTGAACTGCCTCATGCAAATAGCATCACTGCGCCTTTATAGGCGGGTCTTTTCCACTCTTAGCCTGTTATTTTAAAACTGATATTTTAATGCCTACTAAAGATAATTCAGCACTAGGAAAGCAAATGTAAGGTTACTTCTTTTTGTTAAAGTGTGTGTTGGAGGGCATATCTAAAATTTTCTAAAAGCCTTCATGAAAAGAAGCTGAGCTTACTTGTATTATCACTGTGACAAGTGTGAGAGGACCTGTCGTTTACCCGAACAATGTTTCAGTCACTCGTGTTCAGGGTGAAGCACAGGTCACTATATTATACTTTCAAATAAAAGGCAGTTCTCCAAAGTGATGGTGGTACTACTGCTTGTTTTTCTTACAGGATCTTCCTGGAATGTGTGTTTGTATCGGTTTACTAGGACTGTCGGAGCAAGGTGCCACAAACTGGGTGGGTTGAAACAACAGAACAGGATTCTCTGGCAGTTCTGGAGGCCAGACGTCCAGATTTGAGGAGCGGGCAGGGCGGTACACCAGGGGAGGCTCTCCCACGCCTTCCTCTCAGCTCCTGGTGGCTGCCCGCCGCCCCCGTTCACCCTGAGCTTGCTGCAGCCTCACCCCAGGCTCTGTCTGTCTTCCCCAGCTCTCTTCCCTCTCTCTGCGTGTCTCTTACCAGGACACGGGTCACGGGAGGGCTTCTCTAGGACTCACCCTGGGGCTTCCCAGGTAGTAAAGAACCCGCCTGCCAATGCAGGAGACTTACGAGATGACAGGTCGATTCCTGGGTCCGGAAGATCCCCTGGAGGAGGAAATGGCAACCTGCTCCAGAATTCTTGCCTGGAGGATCCCATGGACGGAGGAGCCTGGGGGGCTACGGTCCAGGGGGGTCACAAAACAGTCAGAGGCGATAGAAGCCACTGAGCACGCACACATCTTCATGAATTACGTCTTCGAACACTCCACTTCCAACTAAAGTCACATGCAGAGAGGGAGGGGCACTGGATTTCAACAGCTTGGTGGCGCGGGGGAAACAAATTCAACCCGCCGCGGTGCTGCTGAAGGAGCGTTTCACAAAATGTAGAAGGACCAAAGGCCTCATCAGGCCCTGCCTCATCCATCCGTGCGGACAGGCAGCGCTAAACGGCGCTCGCCAGAATGGGGACAAAACGATTCAGCACGTGCCAAGGGACCCGAGGCGACGCCTGCCCTGGACGCTGTGCTCTTCCCTGGCATCTCGCTGCGCTCCAGGGCATCACTGGGGTCTCCGAAGCAGGTTCCACCAAGTTGGGCACTCAGGGGGCAGAGGAGCCAGAGGAAGGAGCCGGCCCTGCCATCTGGTGATGGGAACCCCCCAGAGGGCACATTCATAATCCATCCGCGAAGCCGGGCGGGTGGTGGTTTTGGCAGGACAATGAACGCATACCCCCCTCACGTCCCTCACACACATTTCCAGACACTCCATGAAGCAGAGCCTTCCCTCTGCCTTTCTGTCCACAGCTGCTAATTTCCTTCGAGAAGACCCCTGTCGCTAGGCCCTCGCTCAGGACATCAGGCCCCCGGCAGCAGCTTCGCCCTGATTCACAGGGGAGCTCAGGAAACAGGACCAAGGATGCTCAAGTTCAACAGAAGTCTTCTCCGAAAGGCAAGCAGGCGGGAGACCAGGGACTTGTCCTAAAGAAACATTCGGTGGGAGCCCGGAGCGCGGCAGGAATCACCCAAGTCGGTTGGACCCCAACATAAAACCGGCAAACTGGCACAATGCACACTCTGAATAGAAGAGAAGGGAACCCACTGGTTTATGACACCTGGCATCGTTATCTTTGCTAGGAGAGTAACTCAAGCCCTCTTTGTGGAAAACTGAAATCACAGTATTTTGTTTGTTTGTTTAATTTCACTGCAGCAAAGCTCCTAATATTTGGAAATCCTTCTTTAAGAAAAATGAAAGTAAGACTTCAATAAAAGATTGCCTTAATTATTCTCAAGGAATGCTGGTGGTTGGCTGCTAGATTTAGTCTAATATCATGTAGCCCTACTATGTGATACGTGTGTGTGTGTGTGTATCTTTCATTTATCTATCTACTTATCTATCTGTATATTTGTATCAGTCAGTTCAGTCACTCAGTCATGTCCAACTCTTTGTGACCCCATGAATCGCAGCATGTCAGGCCTCCCTGTCCATCACCAACTCCCGGAGTTCACTCAGACTCATGTCCATCAAGTCAGTGATGCCATCCAGCCATCTCATCCTCGGTCGTCCCCTTCTCCTCCTGCCCCCAGTCCCTCCCAGCATCAGAGTCTTTTCCAATGAGTCAACTC
>SJYT01028138.1:38574-55475 GCA_006410635.1 Cephalophus harveyi
GTGTGGGGGGGGGGGGGGGGGGAGGTCTGAGATAAATCTATTCTCCAGAGATATTACATTGCCAAGTTATACACTTTACAAGGTCCTCCTGATGTTTTAACGCGCTTCAACGAAATGCCATAGAAAAGCCGACTTTGGGAAGAGCCCCCAACAGAGGCGGGCTTCCCCGAAGGCTCAGCAGTAAAGAATTCGCCTGCAACGCAGGAAATGTGGGTTGGAGTCCTGGCTCAGGAAGATCCCGTGGAGGAGGAAAATTCCATGGACAGAGGAGCCTGGCAGGCCGCAGCCCTTGGGGTCACAAACAGGACTGAGGGCCTAAGCACACAAGCCCCTCGAGAGGGCAGTTTCCGTTATCACAGGCAAAACACCAGAATAAAAGATGGACAGCTGACCACGGGAGCCAGGGACTCGAGACACAGCGCACAGGGCTGCAGGCCAGCAGTGACCTCTGCCCCCCTGGTGTCATCCAGATGCCACTGCTCCCCAGGCACGTCTAGCTGGGCCGGATCCCACTTTCGTCTCTACCCCAATTTCACATGCAGAACACACTCAGGCCTGCGTGTCTCGTCATCACGAGGCTCTGGCTCACGCAGAGCAGTGGGGCCCAGCCTAGCTGAAACGGAGTCATGCCACCATGACCAGGGTCCCAATCTCAACACCATGGCAACCGTGACCTTCAGTAACCAGAGCAACTGAGAAGTCATTATCCACACACTCTCTCATTGGGTCCTCATAGACACTGTGAGGCGGACACCCCCAACCCCGAAAGCTAAAACAGACAGCACAGGGATGGCGGCTGCAGCCGGGAAACTGAAAGACGCTTGCTCCCTGGAAGAAAAGCGGTGACAAACCTAGACATCGAATTAAAAAGCAGAGACCTTACTTGGCCGACAAAGGTCCATATAGTCAAAACTACAGGTTTTCCAGTAGTCATGTACGGATGTGAGAGCTGGACCATAAAGAAGGCTGAGCACCAAAGAACTGATGCTTTTGAACTGTGGTGTTGGAGAAGACCCTTGAGAGTCCCTTGGACTGCAAGGAGATCCAACCAGTCCATCCTAAAGGAAATTGGTCCTGAATATTCACTGGAAGGATTGATGCTGAAGCTCCAATACTTTGACTCATTAGAAAGGACCGTGAAGCTGGGAAAGATTGAAGGCAGGGGGAGAAGGGGACGACAGAGGATGGGATGGTTGAATGGCATCACCGACTCAATGGACCTGAGTTTGAGCAAGCTCCAGGAGCAGGTGAAGGACGGGGAGGCCTGGTGTGCTGCAGCCCATGGGTCGCAGAGAGTCAGGCACGACTGAGAGACTGAACATCAACATCAACAGAGAAAGTGGCAAAATTGGAACCCAAACTCGGTCCCGACCCCGTGTGTCAAAGTCCCAGTCACGAGCAGACACTGCACCAAGGTGGGCCCCAAACTCCGCTCCTGTTCAACTGCAACCTTTAGTTAAATAAGACCTGACAAGTCCTTCTATTCTCATCTAATGTCTAAATTGGCTGATGGTAATTAAACTTTAAATACTTGAAAATTCTCTTTCTTCAAATAAATAAGTCTGAGGAATCATTCTTTATTTTGTTCATTTAATAATGAATTTCCTTATATTTACCAAATATTCATTTAATGTTTTCTATAAAGGGAAGCTTGTGAATTTGATACTGAGAAATGCTTTTTATTAAAACAAGTAAGTATGATATTTTAGGATGAAATCAAGCATCTGAGTTCTGGGGTAAAAGACAAAACAATATTGTATCTGCTCATAACCATCTCCAGGTTTATGTTAATATATCATAAAGAAATCACCACATCTGTTATATAACAATAAAACCTTAATTTAACAATTAATGGCTTACTTAAAAATTAATAAAAGCATAAAATCCAGATGAGCTTCATCGTAATTCTTCCCAACTCACACATTTACTCCAGTCAGAGAAAACTCTTTCTCAATGTATTATTAAAAATTATAGACATAATCAATTTTCTCTTTCATACTATTATGGGATAAATTCCAATACCTTGTCAAAATATCAGTAGCAACATTTATGTAAATTTCTCTGTGTTTACTACTTTCTGGGAATTTGTAGATAAAATTTTTAAATGCTTACCTGAAGAATAAATTTGTTTATTACCCCATCTCAAGAAATATTACAGAATTTCAACCACTGAAGAAAGTCACAGAACAAGAAGCTCCAGTAACTTTCTTATTAGGAAATAAATATTAATAGTTTAATTTAAAGTACCAGAATATTTCCCATACTATTCTATTTCCATGTTCGTTGGAAACTTTTTCATGCTAAAATGTTGAAAAGGAAGATGAAAGAAAATGCTGAGCCCATGACTTTAAAGCATAAAATAAAAAGTAAGGAACAAAATCACCTAGTAGCTAAATTGATTATTCACTGAATATTACAGTGCATTAAAAAATGCATTCTTTCTAGAATATTGTATATATGCCTATATTCCTTTTAATATTCACATAAATATATATGTAAATAGGTATAATGGATAAATATACATAGCATAGATCACAAAGAGTTGGACATGACTGAACAGCTAACATTTTCACTTTTGGGGCTTCCCTGGCGGCTAAGATGGTAAAGAATCTTCCTTCTAATACAGGAGACTTGGGTTTGATCCCTGGGTCAGGAAGATCGCCTGAAGGTGGTCATGGCAACCCACTCCAGTCTTCCTGCCTGGAGAATTCCATGGACAGAGGAGCCTGGCGGGCTGTAGCCCATGGGGTCCCAAAGAGTCGGACACGACTAATACACACACACACATAGGACATGTGTGAACTTTTACTTGTTTCCCAACTTTGACTCGAATTATCCTGTGGAAGACAGCCAAGGGTAGGTCGTCATCTGAGGGTACTGAGGAACTTCCGGTTACAAGCATTCAATAATACCAATCCTCCTTTGGAAATCCTGTGGTCTTCTTGGAAAGTCTCAGTTCATCTCAAATGAAAAGAAAAAAAACAAAAACATACCCTCTATCTTCATATTTATCTCACCTACAACTTTTCCTGATCTTCAAATTTCTACCTATCATGTGAATGTGGAATAATACAATCGAGCTTTATAATTCTAACATGTAGAACATTAAAATTCTGCTCTCACTTTGTGAGACAGAAGTTTCTCCTTCTTGGCCAACCGACCTGGAGCCCACATTCTTTAGAACAGTTCTGCTTCTGGAAAAACACAAAGCTGGATACACTTCTGAACCAAAGAAGCCATTTCACTTTACTTCCTGAGAGAGACGCTTCAGACACAGAGTCTTTACGACTTTTCTCTTAAGATAAAAATGGAAACAGGTGAAGAAACGGGAATGGTATATTCCTAGCTAAAGAAGACACACTGCAACACCAAAATGATTATATGCCTCTTTTACGTGAATGGAAAAAAAGAAAACTCCAATTTTCTAGCCTTTAATAGAACTGAGCTTTAGAACATCACTGTTTGGAACTGTACAAATTATAAACAATCTCTTTCTTGTGTGATATTTTTAAGCTCGTTAAGTTTTCGTTGGAGGCTAGTTGTTTCACAGTATTGTCTCAGTGTCTGCCACGTGTCAGCATGCATCAGACACAGGGATACACGGATCCCCTCCCTCCTGAACCGCCCTCCCGTCTCCCACCCCATCCCACCCCTCCAGGCTGGCACAGAGCACCTGACTGGAGCTCCCTGCATCACACAGCAAATTCCCACTGGCTGGCTGTTTTACACACAGTAATGACTATGTTTCCATGCTACTCGCTCCCCTGCCCTGTGCTGTTGGAGAAGACTCTTGAGAGTCCTTTGGACTGCAAGGAGATCCAACCTTAAGGATGGACTGAATGCCCATTGGAAGAACTGATATTGAAACTGAAACTCCAATACTTTGGCCACCTGATACAGAGAACTGACTCACTGGAAAAGACCCTGATGCTGGGGAAGACTTAAGGCAGCAGAAGGGGACGACAGAGGATGAGACGGCTGGATGGCATCACCGACTCGATAGACATGAGTTTGAGTAAACTCCGGGAGTTAGTGATGGACAGGGAGGCCTGGTGTGCTGCAGTCCATGGGGTCGCAAAGAGTCAGACACAACTGAACTGAACTGAACTCCCTTACCCCACTGTGTCCATAAGTCTGTTCTCTTATGTCTGAATCTCCTTTGCTGCAAACAGGTTTATCAGGACCATCTTTCCAGATTCCATATGTATGCATTAATATACAGCATATATTGTTCTCTTTCTGATTTACTCCACTGTGTATAATAGGCTCTAAGTAAAGAGGAACTTTCAGTTACCATACAGACTAAGGTCCATCAAAGTGTTTCTTGATCACACCAGGCTCATTTCTTTTGGATGACATCTCCAAGCCCCATTGTGAGTAAAATAAAGGCTTCTTCCAAATGGACAAGAGAAAAAAATTTTTCCAGTATCCTCATTTTACACAAGAGTTACTGTGATTTAACTGTTCTTCAAAATATTGGCTTTGCCACAGAGCAAAATCCACAAAAACAGGCATTCCAAATTGACACCGCAAAGCCCTTGGCATTTCTGCCATTTAAGCTGACCATTACATGACCATGCAGATATGAAGATAATATCAAATATTTTCTCACCTGTGTCCTTTGTTACAGTCTGGTTTATGTAGAATCTAATTCAATAACTGTGTCTGAAAGGGGATGAAGCTAGTCTTATACATACAGAAACAAACTGATCGTGTCCCTAACATTTTTAATCTTTTCCTCAAGAGGTTCTGTTGATGATGTATACTTCCCCTGTCACTGTGTGCTATTCATTTGAATTTTAGTGACAAACACTGGTTGCATAATCCTGGAACGTGACTATCATCTTCAATGACACAAATGATCTAATAATACTCTTTGTCCAGCCCTAGACCCCCTTGAAAATTATTGGAAGGACTGATGCTGAAGCTGAAGCTCCAATACTTTGGCCACTTGAAACAAAGAACTGACTCATTGGAAAAGACCCTGATGCTGGGAAAGATTGAGGGCAGGAGGAGAAGGGGACGACAAAAGATGAGATGGTTGGATGGCCTCACCGACTCACTGGACATGAGTTTGAGCAAACTCCGGGAGATGGTGAAGGACAGGGAAGCCTAGCGTGCTGCAGTCCATGGGGTCACAAAGAACCGGCAGTCACGACTGAACAACAACAAAGGCCTCCTCAAAAAAAAAATCAAGGAGAATATATGTGTATTTCCTCTCCCTAGATGACCAATGACAAAAGACAAAATAAAATATTGATCTACTCTTTGGACTGAGCTTTCTGAGATCTGTAACCATCCTCTTCTCAGCTGTGGACTGAGCAAAACCCAAAATTGATTATCCCTCACTTCTAGATCTGAGCTTCATGGATCTTCAACAGCTGACTAGTTAATTAAATACAGTAACAGAACACCAAATTATAACTTTCTTTATAAGCCAGCCATTAATGAACCTATTTTTCACTGTGAGAAACATCGGCACGTAACCACTATAATATTCTTTCTTAACCACAGCATTTCGTTCACTGTTTGACCGATCCTAAGTTATTTGACCCTCTGAGAGAAAGATCATCAATTCACAGTTCCTTATCCTGGTTTCCTGGCTAAACCCGGATGTTTAATACACATTTGAGGTCATTCATCATTCATTTGCTCAAAGGATAAAATGCCAGCTCTCTAAGAACTGAAAACTGAAAGAATGATCCAAGTCTATTGCTGCCGGACCAGCAAGAGAGAAATGTGCGCCTGGTCTCCTTTGCAAGTCCATCGGTGAGGACTCAGCCTATAAACAGCTTGAAAGCAAAACCTTGCTCTTCTGCAAAACAGATATTTAGTATTATTTGTCTTTGCCTCATGTAAATTATTAACATAAAGAAGAATATTTTCTTAGGAAGACACAGTCTTTGGAAAACACTGATGAAGTCCATTTCTCTTAACTGAAGCACAGAACGTGGAATACTGAAAAGCCATTTTTATGATAAACAACATCTCAACACCATGTATTTTTTTAATCTGCTGGTGTAGTGAGAATGCAGTGTCATCTGGGAAAACGCCCGCGTGAAGACACAGAGCCCCGGGGTGCAGGCAGTGAGAAAGGACTTTATGGTGTGTCTTTTCCAGTTGAAAGAACTAAAAAAAAAACAAGAACATTTAAAACTAATGTCCACTCTTGTTGGAATTTAGACCAAATATTCTTACAGGCACCAGGGACCACATCCAACTTCAGCACTGGCGCCTGGAACGGCACAAAAACCAGCTTTATGTTGGCGTGCCATGAGAGGCTTTTTCATTCCTTCCACAGATACACTTCTGAGTGTTGTAGCCACTGTGCTCAGCTCGAGGGATAAAGAGATGAATCACAGGGAGACCCGTCCTTTAAGACCCTGGCTGGAATGAGAGAGAGGCAAGGAGGCCAAAGGACTCGGTCCTCACTGGACCTAAACAGCTCTTAGGCCCAGTGACGGCTTCCAGGAAAATGTCCTGGACGTTTCGTCCTGACCATCACTGAGACCGTCCTGGCCTCTGCTGCTCTGAGCTTCACTGTCTTCCATTTTTCCAGGGACCATCCCCCCCTTCTAAATCAGGTCTTCTTTATCTTGCAACTTCAACCGATTTCTTCCAGTTGGGCGGGTCCTTCTATATCCACACACTCTTCAGAATCAACCTATTTCTTCCAGTGGGACCAGTCCTTCTGCATCCAAACACTCTTCAGAATCATTTATTTTACAGCATCCATTTCCTTCCATCTGATCAGTTCCCACTCTCCCCATAAACAAGCAGGAAGCTGTGGCCAGCTCACTCCCCACCCCTCTTCAACACACTCCAGTTTCTCTCCTGACGCCACCATTCTGCCCAAACAGCTCCGCTGAAGATCACCAATAAATTCTCTATTGCCTACACTGGTCCTCATTCGACCTGACCACTTAGCAGGATTTTACACACTTGATTATCCCCTCTTCTTGGAATAATTGCTTCTTTGGCAAACCCACTCCAGTGTTCCTGCCTGTAGAATCCCACGGACAGAGGAGCCTGGCCGGCTACAGTCCAACAGTCCATGGGGTTGCAAGAGTCAGACAGGACTGAGCGACTAAACCACCACCACCCCTGGTTTTAATAGCTGCCCATCCTCTTACACTTGCCCATTTTTCTGTGCTAAACTCCCCGTCCGTCTGATCTCTACAAGTAGGATTCCTCCCAGTCTGGAGTCAGCCTTTTCCCTCACGCGGACCCTGTCGGCTCACCCACGCCCACAGGCGTTCATTGCCAGCGGTGCGCTCCGCTATTTCATCCCCAAGACAGGCCTGGCTGGTGAGCTCTACCGAGACAGACGTGCCCCGCGACCCACCCCAGGATTCAGGGTCTCCCCCACCAGCGGCTCGGACCAGAAATCTGATCAATTTCCCCGCATCCTCTGCTTCCTCCAAATCCCACTTGAGCTCTGTCCCCAGGTCCGGGTGGTCCTGCCTCTCACGGGGTCTCCTCCACACGGGCTGCCCTGGACCACAGGCTCCCGTTTCACTGCGGACCACGAAGAGCGCCCCGACCGCACGCCGAACACCGTCTACGCCGTCTTCACCACTCCGCCCACACGACCACCGGAGTAGTCTTTAGACTCACTAAACCATGCTCTTGTCTAAAACCCTCCATCTCCCCCGGAACAAAGACTCGGGTCCCGAGCACGGCCTTGGAGCCCTGCTCACTGTGCCCGCTGACCATCCTCCTCGCTTCCTCTTCACCCGTCGCCGCAGAGCTGGAAATGAGGAGAAGCCTGCTGCTGCTGCTGCTGAGTCGCTTCAGTTGTGTCGGACTCTGTGCGACCCCATAGACGGCAGCCCACCAGGCTCCCCCGTCCCTGGGATTCTCCAGGCAAGAACACTGGAGTGGGTTGCCATTTCCTTCTCCAATGCATGAAAGTGAAAAGTGAAAGTGAAGTCGACCCCATGGACTGCAGCCTACCACGCTCCTCCATCCATGGGATTTTCCAAGCAAGAGTACTGGAGGGGGCTGCCATTGCCTTGGGGGACAATCAATTCAGCACTGATTACAAAAACAGGATTCAGGATAGGGCTGTGTTTTCTGTTTTTCAGAATCGTTTGTGACTTTTTCTACCAATTCAATGATGCTCTCCACAAATCAAGTATCAGGTTAAAGGGGGAAAAAAAGCCAGCCTTGAAGATGATTAACCTGGGGTCCATTGTCTGACGCCCCTACTGGTCCTTTCGACTTCATAGCATTTTTTTAGTCCATGAGTGTGGGGTACCCTTCCAGCTCTAGCAGGGCAAGGAGCTGACCCTGGTTTTAATGGGAGGGGTTTACAATTCCAAAATAAACAGAGGGACTATTCTTCTTTCCCACTGGAATCTGTGAGCCTCCCAAGGAGGGCACTTTATTAAGTTATAAAAATAGGCTTAATGTGAAACTATATAAGATTTCCAGATTGACAGTTCAACAAATGAGGAAGTAAAGTATTTAATAAAGAATGTATTCTCTTCAAGAATCATGGCAGGTGCAGGAGCAATAAAAGAGTACAAGAAACAAACAACCAGATCCTACCTTACAGCACAGGGAGCTTCATTTAATATCCTGTGATGAACCGTGATGGGAAAGAATAGGAAAAAGAATGACCGTGTGTGTGTAATGAGCCACTTTGCTGCACAGCAGAAATGAACACAATATTGTTAATTTCACAAAATTCAATAAAATAATTTTTTAAAATGTAATGGAATCAGTTACGAAGGAGCAGACTGCGGCTATAGCGAGGTCTACTTCAGAGGCACGTGGAATAACGAGGAAATCATAAAACAAGAAACGTATCTCGGAAGTCCATGAATAAGTAAGAGAACTAACATCCTCAGGTTCAAAGAATCTTTTCACTGGCACACTTGTGAACACAGAGATTTTAGAAAAGCAGACTGAAAAAAAACTTGTTTTTTAAATAAAGTAGGCAAAGCAAACAGGATTATTGCTGAACCAAGATTCCTATGTTAATAATTCTCTCAAATGAAACGAGTAAGTTGTGAAACTGCCCTCTCCTGTTCAAAGAATCCTTTTAAGTGACATATGCTGTCCTCACATAGGTGTGAGAACAGCCAGGCTACGCAGACTGATGACTCACAGACAATATAAGTCAAGCTGCCAAACAACTCTGAGGTCCTACAGGAATCTCTGCTAAAGGATCTCTTTACTGAGTGAGCAAGGAAATGACAAACTCTAAGTCCCATATTCTTTCACTCAGCCTTTACTCAAAACTATAACCACAGCCAGAAACGCCAGACCTTAACTGATAGTTTAAAAAGGAATTGTGAAAAGAATTAGGGCTTCCCAGGTGGCTCATCGGTAAAGAATCGGCCTGCAATGCAGGAGACGCAGGAGATGCACGTTTGCAGGTTCGATCCTTGAGTCAGGAAGATCCCCTGGGGGAGGAAACGGCAACCCACTCTTCCTGCCAGGAGAGTCTCACGGACAGAGGAGCCTGGAGGGCTACAGGTCATGGAGCCATAAAGAGTCGGACACAGCTGAGCAGCTGAGCACAAGCTCGATGAAGAGAATTCAGGGAAAATTAAAACAGGGAACTTAATGAAACAAAGCACACATCATCTATTACAGCTTCTTAAAAAGGGAGGAAAAATGTTGTAAAATTTAGTTACTGATTACCATCAAGTCCAAGGTGACTTACATTTCATCTGTCACTTGCTATTATAAGCTTGAATTTCTAAAGAAACTCAGTTTGTTTATAATGGGAAGAACAGTTTTCCTAGAGATATTTCAAAATAGGCTTAGATAGTTTAAAAGTTCCAAGGGCTGTATTTCCAATTGCTTGTTACGAGAAGCTACATTTATTAGAAATTTGTCTCCAAAAGCTATACTTGTTCACTTAATACAAGCCATTTTGTCATAGAAGGTTGATTTTATTCACTGATCTGATGATAATTAACTCACCATCTGTGACTTCACAGTATTTTGTAACTCCATCCAAATGTAATAACTTGACCTAATTGTCAGTGAGAGATCAGAGATGACGCTTTGTGATGACTTTCTCTGAAATCAACCTATTGCAGAAGGAAGATATGAACCCAGGCAGTTTGACAATAAATTCCTGCTTTTAACCCTAACATTATAATGCTTCTTCATGAAAGAATGAAATATTATAAGGAATATTAACAGTAGAGTTAGTAGCATGACGACTAGCAGAGGAAGACCAGAGGTTAAATAGAATATTCACCGGAATATCCCATGGACTAGTTAACGGAACACTTTGACCCAAATTCAAATTTAGTGGATTGAGGAGTAAACAGGAAGGGCAAAACAGGAAATGGTAGGTAGATTATAATTTTGGATTATTAAGATCCTTCCTTTCAACTATATAATGTAAATTAAAATAATTTCATTTATAAGATTTATTAATATAGTAACATCAGGATCAGCAACGATCCTGTTTAACCATCTGCATTTTTTAAACACTCTATTTCAGTGCAATTAAACCATTAAAATGATCGGCTCAGATGGTAGAGTCTGCATGCAATGCAGGAGACCCAAGTTCAATCCCTGGGTCAGGAAGATCCCCTGGAGAAGGAAATGGCAACCCACTCAGTACACTTGCCTGAGAAATCCCAGGGACAGAGGAGCCTGGTGGGCTACAGTCCATGGGGTCACAAAGAATCAGACACGACTGAGCAAATTTCACTTTCACTTTCAAAATGTTGCCATGAGCACGGCACATTTTAAGAGTCAGTTAGGTATTAATAGGATCACTCTTCACCTATCTGAAAGTTTCCTATTTCTAAGACAGATGCTTTCACTTTAATCCAGCATTTTGTGACATATATTTATACAGTTGTATTGAGCAGAAATTCAAGCACTACCAAAATGTTAGTGAATTAATAAATTTTAAAGTGCATTTCCAAGGCAATAACACGTAGAGTCGAAAATTTTCATTAGATGTGGCATCTGTAACAAAGCTTCCAGTGTCCAAATCCCCCCAAATTGCAACATACGCTTCTGAGAAAAAGAATAAAGTATCTGTTCAGTTACTGGTAATCTTAAAAGGGCAGGAACAGCTGCCAAAATCATTAGAGGTTGGTAATCCATGTGTGTCTTTTTTGAGGGAGACAATCTGTAATTAATTCCGCATTCGCCAGCTGGTGTCACTCCCGTCCCTCTCCTCCCCCGCTCAAAAAAATCAGTCGTGGGAAGATGAAGAGTAGTGTCTGCTGCCAGACTTAGAAAAAGAAGAAAAGAAACTGGCGCCACATGCCCAGTACACTCAGAAAATGTGTAAAATGAGTAAGAAGTATTCCATTTCATTCGTTACCTGCAATACGCTCATTGAAGGAATTATCAATGTATGGATTTTAGCTTCAAGCGTGGTTGTCGTTGCTCAGTCGCTCAGTTGTGTCCAACTCCTTGTGACCCCGTGGACTGCAGCCTGCCGCGCTCCTCTGTCCTCCACTATCTCCCAGAGTTTGCTCAAATTCAGGCCAATTGAGTCAGTGATGCTATCTAACCATCTTATCTTCGATCACCCCTTCTCCTCCTGCCTTCAATCTTTCCCAGCATCAGGGTCTTTTCCAGTGAGTCAGCTCTTCGCATAAGGTGGCCAGAGTATTGGAGTTTCAGCTTTAGCATCTGTCCTTCCAATGAATATTCAGGTTTGACTTCCTTTAGGATGGACTGGTTGGACCTCCTTGCAGTCCAAGGGACTCTCAAGAGTCTTCTCCAACACCACAGTTTGAAAGCATCAATTCTTCAGCGCTCAGCCTTCTTTACGATCCAGCTCTCACATCCATGCATGACCACAGGAAAAACCATAGCTTGGACTGCAAAATGAGTCTTGTCAAAGCTGCTTTAATAAGATAACAAGTCTAGAAGGCATGCGAAAGCAACCATGAGGTGAGGCACTGATAGGTGTTCTTCGCAAAGTATTAAATACTTGGCCACTTGGAATGGAAACTAGAATTACGGAGGTGGCACTAATATCTAGATCAGTGGTTTTCAGCTGACGGTGATTCTAAACCCTAGACATCTGGCCTTGCCTGGAGGCTTTTCTAAGATTTTAAAACCTGGTGCAGGGGGTGGCTTCCAGCATTCCGGGTGGAGGCAGGGATGCTACTGAACACCCAACAGCACACAGGGCGGCACCAGAGACACGGAATAACCTGGTCCACAGTGTCAGTCCCGCCCGGGGTGAGAAGCCCCGACGGAGATCCCAGACGCTGATGAGTTTCCCACTCGATAGGTCTCTCTAGCGATGCTTCCACGGAATCAGAAAACATCCCTTGGGTCAGGATGTGCCTGCAAGTCCCACCGTCGGTCAGCTGGTGGCAAGGCTGGGACTGGAGGCTGTGAGAATCCCCTTCTCATCCCATCTCATCTCCTGAGATGGAAAGTACAAAGTACAAAAGTCTACTGTGACACCACACCATTCAAACTCAGGCTCAAACGGAGTCACAGAACGTGACAACTTCCCCACACGGTCCAAGGATCACACACAGCACAGCCTTCACATGGTTTAGTAACTGGTCTCAGTTCATCATTTTTATTATTTCCATTATAAATGAAAAAAAAAAGCCTAACACTTGTTACTTCAAAGTTGGCAGATCCAAATAATTTAGCTATCGATCAGACTGTTTCCTAACATATATGTTCAGTCATGCTATTTTTGAGGCAATAACTTCACTGTGAAATGTAGTGATAAGTGAATGAAGAAAGGGAGCTTGGCTTGCACCATCCAAACTCATTCCCTCTCTGTCTCCTGGTGACCTAAGGTGGTTCCCACTGGGGTTCTTGGCGGGACCCAGGCGTACCAGCTATGCCTGCTATGGATGCACATGTGCTCCCCAAATAGACCTCTTTTTTCTCTGATTTCACTTCTGCACTTGGACTAGTCATATTATAGCTGCTTGATTTTTTTTTTTTTTTTAGTTTTAAAAATATAAAGCATATGGCAATCATTTTACCTTAAAATCAGAAATAATCAAATATAGCCAAGCTGATTTTAAAAGTCACCTTCATATTTTCAAAAATAAATTGTATGTAAACTATCCACCCTTTAACAAAACTTGACATCTAAATTCCTCCTATCCTTTATCCTACCATCTACTACCATCTCCAGCTTTAGTTCACTGTTTCACTTATATATGTCACTTGTCCCATCATCACAGCATAACCCTTGGCTCAGGTGTGATTATCTGACAACCACAGTCATTTTACGTCAGGAGGCAGCACGGGAACCAGGTCCTGAGGGATGGGGTTAACAGGAGCAAGGATGAAGGTCTTCTGGGAAGAAGACAATGATCATTAGTATAGAAAGAAGCAGAAGAGGAAAAGCATAGCCACATGCTTGCAATGGTCCTGAACAGGGGTCAGCTGTTAACAGGCAAAGGTCCCAGAACTGGGGACAGAAATAAGACAGGGCTGCTTAGCTAGGATGTGGTTGAAGGACTCACGCATTCTGAGCGGAGGAGGATAAACCCTAGGACTTCTAAAGTCCACTCCCAAACTGAGATTCTTCTGCCCTACTGAACACTGACATGAGAAATGTAGGTCAAGGCCAGGCTGTGAAAAGATTTGACTGCTTGCTGGGGTAGAGACCTGAAAAAGACTGACAGCTAGGGAGAGGACATGGAAGGTTTGGGGCCTGCAGAGTAATGACCCGAGGGACCACGCTGGCGAGTCCGGTAGTGAGATGCAGGATGGATGATGACGCTGGAGGACAAATTCAGTGCATCACAGGGGGCTACCAGCCACGCCACTGACGCTCTGGAACTAAGGCTGGAGGCGAGGGGCGGGGGCAGAGGAAATGGAAGGAAGGGAAAAGGCACAAGTGATTTATGAGATTGCGGGTCTAAAAGAGTGTAACGGAGGAGCACGAAGACCCAGATCCCACTGGCCCATGAATGGAATTCGGAATTCAGGAGCTGCTGCAAATTCAGTTAGAAAACTGAGTTTCCTTTTAGACAAGTTACATGTGAGGTTCATGTTCACCAGAAGAATCCCAACACATTCTTCAACTCTCAAATTCTGCCTCCTCTGTAAAGGCTTCCTCGACATCCTCAACCACACGACAGCTGCGACATCATTACCACCACCACACAGAGACTCGCAACACCCTGCATCTTCCTCCGTCTCAGTTTCTGCATGCAATCTCAGCCTCTGTCTAGGTGATTCCCAGGTAGAAAGGATGGGGGCCTTTTTCTAAACACACTGTTATGGGCTGAATTCAAGCACTGAACACTCCTGAGATACCAATTTTAAATCCATGGGGAAAAGACGTGACAGATATTAAATAGAATTTATCTGTCTATTCACTTGCTCATTCAGTAAACAAATAGAGGTTTGCTTTCCGGCTCTGTATTTGGATCACATAATTCAAAGAGGACTTTCCTGGTGGCTCAGATGGTAAAGAAGCTGCCTGCAGAGCAGGAGACAAAGGTTCTATCCCTGGGTCAGGAGGCTCCCCTGGAGAAGGGAGGGCAACCCACTCTAGTATTCTCCCCCGGAGAATCCCATGGACAGAGGTGCCTGGCGGGTTATAATCCATGGGGTCGCAAAGAGTTGGACACGACCAAGTGACCAACACTAACACAGTTCCTGCCTTAACACTAATTAAAAGAGGTCGCTGCTTTCTGTACAGGAAAGAATTTGATCATCTCCAAAATTCTGGCCCAGTTCCGGCTCCATCAGAGCACACGTATTAAAAGAGACTGTCCTTTCTAGTGCGACGTCAGTAACTGTCCACCACAATCTCTGTACGTGTTTCTTTTCTTCTTCCTTGCGTGACTTTGATTTTGCTTTTACACTTAAAAAATAAAAACTACCTATTTAGCATCCTTTGTACACAATGCTGGATACATTCTACTGAGGAGAAAGGTTGGAACAAGTACAAAGAAACAGTCACAGAATCTACATCACAGTTACGTTGTTTGAGACTAATAATCACGAAGTTGTGCTTAAGGTATACCTAGAACAAAGTAGAAAAAATACACAACATTAGGAACATCTAGGAGCATTTCTAAAATGTGTGAGGCCCACACTGCTTTACTTTTTTCCACATTCTAATTCAGTCAGCTATCAAGCCAATGTGCTTATAAAACAGATCATTACATGCAATTATATTTATGAGTAAAACCACTTAAGATCCCAACTGCCAGGATCAGAGGCAGATGATCAGACCTCAAGAGGACAGCCATCAGTTTGCAGAGCGCTATTTACCAGGCTGCTACACTATGGTGGAGGAGGTAAGCAGCGTGCAGACATCTACCACATTTATGTTACAGCCAGTGATGTGTGAGATGGAAGAAGCTGGAAAACAAGACCGCTGCAACAGGTATCCGTGCTAGAAATAAACCTTGCAGACAATTAAAATCAGTTGGAATCCACCGGGAACATTTTCATTGATTGCATTACTTGCTACCTCACACTGAGATTACGAAACAGAGTCGGTAAAGGACCGTATCTTATCACGTAACCTTGACATTTATTATCCGCATAACTTAATTGTTTCTGACCTTCAGGCATCTCAGGAGACCCACAACACTTCCATGAGGTCTCGCCAACCCACTCCAGTCTCACTGACCTGCCATGTTTCTGGACCGCTCTTGGACTGCAAGGATATCCAATCAGTCCATCCTAAAGGAAATCAGTCCTGAATATTCACTGGGAGGACTGACGCTCAAGCTGAAACTCCAATACTTTGGCCACCTGATGGGAAGAACTGACTCCTTGGAAAAGACCCTGATACTGGGAAAGATTGAAGGTGGGAGGATGATAGAGGAAATATCCAATCAGTCCATCCTAAAGGAAATCAGTCCTGAATATTCACTGGCAGGACTGACGCTCAAGCTGAAACTCCAATACTTTGGCCACCTGATGGGAAGAACTGACTCCTTGGAAAAGACCCTGATACTGGGAAAGATTGAAGGTGGGAGGATGATAGAGGATGAGATGGTTAATTGGCATCACTGATTCGATGGACCTGAGTTTGAGCAAGCTCCAGGAGTTGGTGATGGACAGGGAGGCCTGGTGTGCTGCAGTCCATGGAATCACAAAGAGTCGGACACGACTGAGTGACTGACCTGAACTGACAGCTGATTTACAATGACTCAGGGGTACACTAAAGTGATTCGGTTCCGTATACACATGCACAAAACTTTCCCAGATCCTTTTCCATTATAGGTTATTACAAGATATTGAATACAGTTTCCTGTGCTATACAGAAAATTCCTTTTGCCTACCTATTTTATATTAATATATAGTGGTGTGAATCTGTTCATTCCAAATTCCTAATTTATCCCCTCCTCACTTTCCCCTTTGGCAAACATAAACTTATTTTCTAGGTTTGTGAGTCTATTTTATTTCTGCAAATAAATTCATTTGTATCATTTTTTTTCAGAGTCCGTGTATCATATGATATTTGTCTTTGTCTGACTCATTTCACTTACTGTGAGAATCTCTAGGGCCATCCATATTGCTGTAAATGCCTTTGCTTCATTGTTCATAGCTGAGTAGCATTCCACTGTACATATGGGCCACATCTTCTTTATCTGTCAGTGGACACTTAGGTTGCTTCCGTGTCTTGGCTATTGGAAGCTTTTCTTTGCTTATGAGTTCAATGCACCCATACCACAGAGTGTGTTAAAAGTTTATTGACTTAAACACATATGAAACTAAGGAAAGTTTCAATCTATAATTTAATAGAATTGCAAAAATACACCAGACTGTCAAAAGAGTTTTACAAGCCTGGTTTTCTCCTTGACAAAAACCGATTTTGTTCAACGTGTACCATATTTTATTAATTCAAGATTTCAAGATCATTAATTCTCCCACATGAGTCTTTACTGGCAAGATTCTATTAATAAAAAAATAAGAAATCTCAAATTCACAATGTAGATAAAAATAATTTG
>SJYT01028138.1:57080-84236 GCA_006410635.1 Cephalophus harveyi
TCTGGCTCTAGGTGAGTGATCACACCATTGTGATTATCTAGGTCGTGAAGATCTTTTTTGTACAGTTCTTCTGTGTATTCTTGACACCTCTTCTTTAATATCTTCTGTTTCTGTTAGGTCCATACCATTTCTGTCCTTTATTGAGCCCGTCTTTGCATGAAATGTTCCCTTGGTATCTCTAATTTTCTTTACAAGATCTCTAGTCTTTCCCATTCTATTGTTTTCCTCTATTTCTTTGCATTGATCACTGAGGAAGGCTTTCTTATCTCTCCCTGCTATTCTTTGGAACTCTGCATTCAAATGGGTATATCTTTCCTTTTCTCCTTTGCTTTTCACTTCCCTTCTTTTCACAGCTATTTGTAAGGCCTCCTCAGACAGCCATCTTGCTTTTGTGCATTTCTTTTTCTTGGGCATGGTCTTGATCCCTGTCTCCTGTACAATGTCACGAACCTCCGTCCATAGTTCATCAGGCACTCTGTCTATCAGATCTAGTCCCTTAAATCTATTTCTCACTTCCACTGTATAATTGTTAGGGATTTGATTTAGGTCATACCTGAATGGTCTAGTGGTTTTCTCCACTGTCTTCAATTTCAGTCTGAATTTGGCAATAAGGAGTTCATGATCCGAGCCACAGTCAGCTCCCAGTCTATCTTTGGCTGCAAAGAATATAATCAATCTGATTTCAGTGTCAACCATCTGGTGATGTCCGTGTGTAGAGTCTTCTCTTGTGTTGTTAGAAGAGGGTGTTTTCTATGACCACTGCATCCTCTTACTATCTTTTACATTGTTCAAATTTTAGATGAGATCCCTTTAGGTATAAATTTGTTTACATATGCAGTATGTTTACCCAAGCAAGAAAAAAACTAAGCACCATGGACTCCAGGACTTGGAAAGAAGAAATGGAGGAAGGGAAGAGAGGGAAAGGGGGAAGAGGGAAGACAAGCTTCCTACCCTACAGAAAAAGGCACCATCCTCTTTCGTTTTTCATAAAGCAGGCTGCATTTCAGGGACAGAACTGGCTTCCTCAGAGCATCATTGGTATGTTACAAATTGTTGTTGGCCACTGACCCTAAGCCATCTGCTGAAGAAGACCAAAGTATTCTGTGCTCACCTGTGTGAAACCTGGACTTCTTGCCTCTGGTAAGATGATCCTGACCCAGATTAAAGAAACTTATTATGCTACTGATATCTTGAGAATTTAAAAAGATTTAAGCAATAGCATCTCCCTTTCTTTCTATTTTCTTGACACTTTTAAAGCAGCATCTCTTCCAAAATGCTTAGGGACAGTATTTCTTAAGTACATCAATTTCAGGTCACATCATTAAATGCATGTCCATTCTTTGACCTGAGAATTGAATTCTGTTAAATTGTCTTAGGAAAGTAAAACAATCATTGAGTTCCTAACACAACATGGATTCTGACATCCTTCCTTCTCAGTAGGAATCCCCTCCCCTGTAATTCCTGTACTTCGGTCAGTCAAGGTTATTCTGAACTAAGTCAGCTAGAGGTCTAAAGAAGACCCCATAAAGGGCATTCACTATGGAATGTGATTCTGCACAACTTTCTTTTTCAACGTGTCTGTCTTAAGGGTTACCTTCTCCTTTGTTTTGACTTTATCCTTTTTTTCCAAGTAATAATTATTCACATGGAAAACAGGTGCAATTCTCTGAGTCACAATACAAACGGTAAATGGAAACTATAATTTAGGACTAAGAAATATCTCCCTGTTCAAGATGTACAGAAATGTTTTCAGCAGGATATTTAAGGTCGCCTAGGATTTCTCTGATGGGAGTGAATTTTTCCTGCCTCTCCTAAAAGGGAGATACAGAACCACATAAGACAATTCCTAATTTAAAAAATCTCCTTTTTATCCCATTGATTCGGGTTCTTTGCATAACCTTGACTAATATATCCCTACTTTCAATAATGTCTGGAACAATCAGACAGAAGACCAACAAAGAAAGAGAAGACTTGAACTTTAAAGACCAATATGGCCTAACAGACCTGTACAGAACACTCCACCCAACAACAGCAGCAAACACGTCTTTTTCCAGTGTGCACCATTCTCCAGAAAAGATCGCATAATATGGTTAACCACAAAACAAGTCTTACAAACATAAAAAGATGCAAACCATAGCAACTGAATGAAACCAAAAATCAATATTAGAGAAATAACTGAAATATTAACAAATATGTGGAAATTGAGCAATACAGGCTTGAAAAACCAATGAGTCAAAGAAAACATCATAAGGGAAATTAAATAACATCTTGAGTCAAATAAAAGCAAAAGCACAACATACCAAAAACACGGGAGGCAGTAAGTCAGTACCAAGAGGAAAGTTTACAGCAGTAAACACATTCAAAGGAAGAAAGATCCCCAAACAAAGCAAAACCTTACACACCAAGGAAATAGGGAAAAAGCAAAACTGAGCCCAAACTTACCAGAAGGAAGGAAATAATAAAGACTAGAGCAGAAATAAACAAAATAGAGAATGGAAAAATGCAGGATCAGTGAAGTCAAGAGTGGTTTATTGAAATGATCAATAAAATGACAAAGAGAAAACTCAAATACATAAATATCAGAAATGAAAGAGGAGACATTGTAATTAATGCCACAGACATAAAAAAGATCTGAGACTACTGTGAACAATTATATGTCAATATTGGATAACTCAATAGAAATGAATAAATTTCTAAAATATACAGCACACCAGGATTGAATCAGAAAGAAATAGAACTTTTGAGCAGACCTCTACCTAGTAAGGAGATGGAATGAGTAATCAAAAACATCCAAACAGAATTCCAAGCCCAGATGGCTTCATTGGAGAATTCTACCAAACACGTAAAGACGAATTAATGCCAATCCTTCTCACGTTTTTCCCAAAAGTTGAAGTCGAAGGAATATTTTATGAGGACAGTATTACCCTTACACCAAACCAAAAAAAAATTCAAAGAAAGAAAACTACAGACTATCATGACAAGTATTGATGCAAAAGTCCTCAGCAAAATACCACCAAACTGAATTCAACAGCACATTAAAAGTATAATAAATCATGACAAAGTGGGAATTAGTCCTGGGATAAAAGATGTTTCAGTACATTAAAATGCATTAATATCCCTGACGCTGGGAAAGATTGAAGGCAGGAAAAGAAGGGGATGACAGAGGATAAGATGGTTGGATCGTATCACTGACTCGATGGACATGAGTTTGAGCAAGCTCTGGGAGTTGGTGATGGACAGGGAAGCCTGGCGTGCTGCAGTCCATGGGGTTGCAAAGAATCAGACACAACTCAGGGACTGAACTGAACTACGTTAACAAAACAAAGGATAAAATTCACATGACCATCACAAATGACATAGATAAAGCATGTTGCAAAAGTCAGCATCCATTTATAGTAAAAATGGTCAACACACTAGGAATAAAAGAAAATTACCTGAACATAAAAAGCCATGTATGAAAAGCCCACGGTTAACATCATACTCAATGGTGAAAAAAACTGAAAGTGATTCCTCTAAGATGACTAAGGTTGAGTGCCAAAAAATTGATGCTTTCAAATTATGGTGCTGGAGAAAACTCAAGAGTCTCTTGGACTGCAAGGAGATCAAACCAGTCAATCCTAAAGGAAATCAACCCTGAATACTCATTGGAAGGACTCATGTTGAAGCTGAAGCTCCAATACTTTGGTCACCTGATGCAAAAAGCTGACTCTTCAGAAAAGACCCTGAGGCTGGGAATGATTGAAAGCTACAGGAGAAGAGGGTGGCAGTGGATGAGATGGTTAGAAAGCATCACCAACTCAACAGACATGAAACTGAGCAAACTCTGGGAGACAGTGAAGGACAGGGGAGTCCGGCATGCTGCATTCCACGAGGTCACAGAGAGACCGATGTGGCTTAGCAACTGAGCACAATAACAAAGCTCGGGAAGAAGGCCAGAGCGTCCACTCCCATCACTTCTCTTCAACATAGTACCGAAGGTCCCAGCCCGAGCAATTAGGCTAGAAAAAGAAGTCAAAGACATTCAGATCAAAAGGGAAGAAGTCATACTGTCACCAATAAGTTCTTATCTATTAAGGAGAGTCAAGTCCATCATGGCTCTCCCTCTCATTATTTAGACTAGGCAACAGTAGCTTGTGAGACGGCCACAAACTTTTAAAAATAACTCTCAGACCGTCAAAGAATAAAACATTCAGCAGAAGCCCTAATCTATGAAAGTCTATGGCAGTCTAATATATTAAAGTCCATATCAGGCTACCAGCACCTGCAGTTTACAAAGTTTCTCAACCAGTCCATCCTAAAGGAAATCAGTCCTGAACGTTCATTGGAAGGACTGATGCTGAAGCTGAAACTCCCATACTCTGGCCACCTGATGCGAAGAACTGACTCATTGGAAAAGACCCTGATGCTGGGAAGGATTGAAAGCGGGAGGAGAAGGGGACGACAGAGGATGAGACGGTTAGATGGCATCACCGACTCAATGGACACGAGTTCGAGTAAACTCCAGGAGCTGGTGATGGACAGGGAAGCTTGGTGTGCTGCAGTCCATGGGGTCGAAAAGAGCTGGACACCAGTGAGCGATTGAACTGAATTGAAGCATATACTGGAAATTTTATCTCATTTAACCCTACATGGCAGGCACTCTGCTCATCCCATTTCACAGATGAGTCTTAGAAAGGTTTCTCATGTATTCATGGTCCTAGAGAAATATGAAGCAGAACTTGAAATCCAACATAAGCTTCTTTACCTCAAATTTACCCTTTGTGTAAACTGCATTTTGGGTTTTGTGCCTGTCATTCCCTGTATTAGAAAAACCCTACTTACCAGCCTTATTTGAACTTTACCATGTATCTATAGTTCCAGCAAACCCTTTCCAGGGAAATACTGTATCTCAGGCCCACTCTGGAACACTATTCTTTCTTTCTACAGGCTATAAAGTGAAAGTAGCAACCTAAAACCATGTGAAATATTCTGCAATATTCCAGTCAACTAAATTTCTTTCTTCTTTATGTCAAAGTTCTTTTGTCTTGCTTTTGCATTTAGTTTTAAATGATTGAAATAGATGTAAAGTGAATGACTTCTGTTCTAAATTATAAAGATAAAAGGCATATTAATAGACTTTTTAAAAGAAGATTTGGGAGCTTGTGAAATGATTTCCATCCAGGGACTCCCAACTACATATTACCGAGCTGCTTATAACCAAGAATCTAAATTAGAAAATGAGCAAGTCTGAATAAGACTTTATCATTCTTAAAGGAATTAGTTAATATTTCAAATGTGTTCATTAAAGACACACAGCGCCACATGCCAGAGGCTTTAACTTCCCAAGCTTATTTTTAAAACCCTAATTATAGTAATAAAAATGAAAAAAAATGCACTCCATACATTATTTATAGAAAAAAAGGATATTTGAATGCTTATTTTTATGTATAATTCAATTCCTCTTATAAGAATTTGAATATCAAACTCACCTTATCCTTACCCATAATGATCTTTTTTAACCACAAGTGCCCACAGTGATTCTTAAGAGGACTTATCTGATTTAACTTACGTCACTTAATAGTAGTGATGTCTATCATGGTAATTATTCATGAGTAAGTGAGAAGCATCAAAATCTGAAAAAATAAACACAGGACCTCAGCCATTTGAATGAGGTATGAATTATGCCTTGATTTTTTTTTCTTCCTAAAATTCAGTTAATCAACTTATTTTAATGTGCCTAGTTTTTCCCAGTATTAAAATTATTTACCAAAGTCAGTTTCCACATAAATTAAACTAGTTACACCTCCAGTCCGCTTGTTCCTCTGGGACTGCAGAATTTTTCTGCAAAGGGCAAGATGGTAAATATTTTAGGCTGCAAGGACCATGGGGTCTCAGTGGGTCACACATCTTTTGTTGTTTATTGTTTTTTGCCTGTTTGTTCGTACTATCCTTTAAAATATAAACAGCATGTCTAGTTCGCAGGCTGTACGTAAATAGGACTCAAGTTACATCCGGCCCTCAGACTACAGTTCGCTGCCCCCAGCTGTGATGGTTTCCTGTAAGCCACCTGTTATAGAGGGTTTTTTTTTTCTCTTAGGAAAAAAGAACTTGGATTTTTGCTGACTGATAAAACCACTACAATATTGTGAAGTAATTAGCCTTCAATTAAACACATTTAAAAAATAAAAAATTTTAAAAAAAGGTTTCAGCTTTTCAAAAAAAAAAAAAAAAGAACTTGGATTTTTTCTGAGTGATAACTTCTATGAGACTTAGTCTCCCATAAGCTAGTGGTACAACGTTGAACACTCAGTCTCTCTGGGTTTTCTTTTCTGATTTACCTGTAAATGAGCAGATGACTTTCACGGGAGGGAGGAGACAGACAGATCGGTGGGTCTCGGGGTAGGATGTGTGGTGATCGAAGAGAGGAGAGCTGTGAGAGCCAAACCGGATTAAAACCTGAGTCATGATTCCGGGAAACCACACCCTGGGACAGTCCCGCTCACGCCAAAACCGAGCCAATGAGATTTTGTGATTTGTGTGATTTGAAAACCGTGCGCGCGTTCGGCTCAGCCAATCATTACCGTCAGGTGTACTAACTGGTCAGAACTTGGGAGCCATGGAGCCAGAATCTCCAAATGGAGTCTGTAGGCAGCTTGCCTTCTGCCACCTGCAATGGTTACATGCATCCATGTAACATCTATGAAATCTGGACACCTACACAGAGATGAATAAAGTATTCACCTCTGCACAGGTGAAAGTCTGATATTCAACTGGAGACACGTGTTCAATTCCTAGGTCAGGAAGATCCCCTGGAGGAGGAAATGGCAACCCACTCCAGTATTCTCGACTGGGAAATCCCATAGACAGAGAAGACTGGCAGGCTACAGTCCATGGGATGGCAAAGATTTGGACACAGCTGACCTCATATTGCTCAACCCATGAGGGCTCGATAGACGGAGTTGTTGGGAAAAGGAACAGAGACTTTATTCAGCAAGTCAGCCAATGGAGAAGATGGTGATCCCCTGTCTGGAAGAATCATCTTGCCTGAGTTAGAATTCAGGTTTCTCCAGAATTGAAAGAGACACCTGTACCCCAATGTTCATCGCAGCACTGTTTATAATAGCCAGGACAATTTGGGAGAATGGCATTGAAACATGTATAATATCATATAAGAAACAAATCGCCAGTCTAGGTTCGATGCAGGGTGCAGAATGCTTGGGGCTGGTGCATTGGGATGACCCGGAGGGATGGTGTGGGGAGGGAAGTGGGAGGGGGGTTCGGGATTGGGAACGCGTGTACACCCGTTGTGGATTCATGTTGATGTGTGGCAAAACCAGTACAATATTGTAAAGTAAATAATAATAATAATAAATTTAAAAAAAAGAATTCAGGTTTCTTTTATATTAAAAGGGGTGAGGCTTACCGTCACACATTATCTGGCGCTGGCCAGCCTCCAAAAGGAGGGGGGCGGGGCCTCTCTATTGCTTCTTTATTGCCTGCCTCCACAGGTGGACCAGGTCTCCCGTGAGCTAAACAAAGGCATTTTTGCTTAAGGCTCATTACCTGGGTGTTTGCACAAACTCTGGGAGTTAGTGAAGGACAGGGAAGCCTGGCGTGCTGCAGTCCATGGGGTCACCCAGAGTCAGACACGACTGAGCGGCTGAACAACATTACCTGGGAGGCAGGGTCCCCAAAGACGGGCCATTGCGTAGAATTTCAGCTTAAAAGCAACATGCCTGTAGTGATGAACTTGAATGCAAAGGATCTTCTGATGACACCAGCATTACCTGCGCCTGCAGTAAGTGATCAGAAAGCTGGACATCCCTGGGGTTTCTCGGGAAAGACGTTCTGGATTTGACCCCAGCCCTGAGCAGAGACAGGAGCAGCACCTTCCCAGCTCCAAGGAGCAACAATCAGGTCTGTGGGTTAAGAGATGCTAAGTTCCACGTGCAGGGGCAGGTGATCCAAGCAGAAGGCGGAGTCAAGAGAGTCGAGAGGAGGTTGGAGGGTGGGCAGGATGAAGTCAAGAAGGACAGCAGGGGTCATTCGGAGCAGCCCATGCTGGATGAGGTGGGTGAAGGGAGTCCCTGAGGGCTTTTCAGCAGGAGGCCTCGGGGTCAAATCCACATTTATGATAAATCACCCTAGCGTCTGTTAGACTGGATGTGAGGGAACAGGCTAGAGGAGAAAGATTAATTAGAAACTGATCCCTTATCCTGGGCAGGGGGTGATGAAGCCCTGGCTAAAAGTCACAAAAGGTCACAACAGAGGAGGTGAATCCAGCAGTACTTATAAGGTAGAATTGTAAAGACTCAGGGGCTGATGGGAAGTACTGGGAGGGAAAGGGAGGGGCAGAGAAATGACACCGTGGACGATGCTTCCCACTTCACTACGGTGGGAGAGAAAACCCAGGAATCACAGAGGCCAACCGAGACTAGGGACTCCAGGGCGGACACACGATGGTGCGGAAGGTCCAGGGAAGGGTGGAACACGGGGGAAAGGTGCCCTGTGGGCAGAGGTGAGCCAGAAGGAGGGTGGGCAGAAAGGAGGACCACCCAGGAAAGGAGTGAGGGGCGGGGAGAGAGCACTGATGTAAAAACTGACCACTTACAGACCCCCACCAACCCACCTGGCAGACACGCCTGTAGGCAGAGAGAGCAAAGCCTCATAACCTTGCCAAGATCGAGCTCTGGGATCCGGACCAAAATGACCCCAAAACTCTGGGCTTCCTGTTCTTCACTTGCAGAACTGGGGCTTGAGTAGTTACTTCTATTATCTTACAAGTTCCTTCCCACCCAGCCTTTTCTCATTCTATAAAATGCGCCGCCATTGGCCGGGATTTGCCCTGATGATAAGACCTCAAAGAGGCAGATATACTTCTGCGGTCCTCAGCTCAGTACATGCTCAACTTCAAAGAAACATCGTATTCAAATACCCCAGTTCCATAGCAATGTCTTTTCTCACCTGTGCAAATGTAATAAATGCAACGATCTGCAAGTCACGCATATACAGATAGGTATGTACACACATACATAGGTATAATATAGGATCACATAGGCATTATACAAGTTATGGTTTTACTCAACAGACTTACTTTCCTGATTTCTTAAGTAGGAGGAAATGTTTCTATTTTTATTCAGTCTCCCTCAAGAGCATTCATGCTCTGCAGCAGGTTTATATTCAGTGGGCATTTCCCTTTATCTGAAGGATACTGATTTACCCACAGATTACATGAATGACCCACCCCAGAAGCTCCTGGAGCTGTTGTCATCAAGCGTCCTCAGATCAGAAGAAGTACATCTTTAAAGTATTAATTGCTTGTGCAAAATAAACTAGCTATTTCAGATTAAAATATACTAACTACTATACACAAAATAGATAACTTACAAGGACCTACTGTATAGCACAAGAAACTACAATTCAGTATTTTGTAGTAACCTATGAGGGAAAAAGACTCTGAAAAACAAAACATATATATGTATTCAGTTATAAGTTATATATTTTTAGTTTTAGGTGTATAGCACAGTGATTCTGTGACCATACATACTATAGTGTACAGCACACAACATATAGTTATATAGGTACACACATATATAGTTATATATATATATATTAAACTGCATTGCTGTGGCTATATACCTGAAACTAACACAACATTGTAAAATTATAGTTTAAGAAACACTTCAACTATTTTACTGTGTACTAAAACCATTTTACTCCCCCAAATTTGACAGGACACAGATAAGCTCAACCATACCATTAAAAAACTGTACTGATTAAACATATTTTTCCTTTAATAAATAAACATCACACTTGGAATGACTTTTTATAGCAAGTTCTATATCCCTGGGGCATATGAGTCTCTAAAGCAATGGCATATACTCTGCTTTCCCAAAGCCCATCAGCTATAACCTCATATGCACACACAGGTTCATCACACATGATTAGGGACCCTGGCAGTTAAGTACGTGTCACACATGCTTGTGTAATTTTAATAAACTAAACAGCGTCACACAGACAAATAGATATGTTCAGGAGGACCCTTAACCCAAGGATGACAAATCACCTTCAAAGCCTTTAGACCTACCCGGAGCAAACTGTAACCCACCCTGCCAGCTAGGCAGTAACCCCATAAAGAGGCTGCTGGCCGGCCCAGGCGGGGGTGCGGCTCCCCTCCCCTCTTCCCAGCCCCACGGTTTTCGGTTCAGGATCTCAGGGACAACCTTGGAGCCTCTTGCTCTGAATCACTAGGAAATTCATGCAGAGTCTGTAGGGGGTTCATAAATAACGCCCCCCCTAAAAAAAAAAAAGCAAACGTTCGAGACATTTTAACCTTTACCTGAGCAGAAATTCCAGCCACCCTTACGAGATCCCCGAAGAAAGCCCCCTCTCGGAGGACGAGCGCTTCCGGAGCTTTTGCACTAAGCAGGATAAAGACCGCCCGGCGCGCCCCCCTTCCTGCCCACGGACTGCTCAGGCCAATTCACAGCAGCTAAGTTTTCTTGGCCCCGCTGAGCAGGAGACAACCCCTCCTCCTCCAAGGGCTAAGGAATTCTTCCCAGTGGCAAACGCTTCACACACAATTGAAATGCCTTTGGCTCCTTCCCCCCCAAAACTGGAGGTCTGAGCCCCCCGGTGAGTAGCTACAGCTTTTCCATGAACGACAGAAACGCTAACAGAACTGATGACAATCACCTCCCTTACCTTTCGGGGGGGGGGGGGGATACAAGGGACCTTTAAACCCAACACTTTACTCGGGCTCCCGGGCGCCGCTCCGGCCGCCGGGGCTCCGCGGGGCCCGCCTCCGTCCGGGCCGGCCGCCGCCTCCTTCCCACGCGCTCGCGCGCCGGGACCGCGCCTCTCTGCTCTCGCTGCGCCTCCGGTGCCCCCTCCGGCTTCTCCCGCCTCCCGCCTCGCGGGCCAATCTAGGAACGGGGCTCACTCTTCAAACTTCTGCGTCCGGGCTCGGCCAGAAGCCGGGCAGCGGGGCGGGAACGCGCGGGTGGCGGCCCGGGCGCGGGGCCCCTGCGCGGTGGCCCGGGGCTGCGACCCGGAGCGGGCATCCCCCGTGAGCCGGCCGACCCGAACAAAGGCCATCGCGAGGACTGTGGCAGCGGTCACCCGAGCAGAGGAGTAACCCTGTTTAAAGACGCAGAGGCCCTGACCGTCCTTCCCGCTCTGCTATTCGAGAGCCCCTGAGATTCTCCTGAAATCTCCGAAATAACTAACTCAAGCCTGGGACGACCACCCCCCGCAAGGAAAAGCCCGACTCCAGGCAATTGCGCACTGTTGCAGTTTTCAGGACAGAATAGAAAGCTGCCCTGCCCACTCCCCAAGATTTTGGTTTTGGTTGGCTGTGTAAACATATTTCACTGTCCACATTTTGCTATGAGGGCCGTATTCGATATTAATTCCAGAGTTAATGTGATATACATATATATATGTACAGATGAGTTTGTAAACATATGTACAGACACAATAGTGTATAGTAGCAGGCGGATAATAGCAGAGGCCTTGTTTATAACACTCAGTAACTGTTTATTCCAGTGAGAGTATAATTATATTAATTATTAATTATCAGATATATTTGCATAAACCGTATGCTACATGCGTATATGAAAAATAGAAGATCTAGGGATGTCTGCATGGAATATAAGTTTCATATTAAATGACATTATACCAGTGCACGTTCAGGAAAGGATTAAATAATGACTATGAGCTACTGTCTTGATTTTCATTTATATCTCATATATTTCTGTTATTTGAGATACATTTTTTTGAATTTCAAAATAAGATCAATGAAATGAGCTAATTTACTTTGTAATGATGTGAGACTGTCTGAAGACACTATCTCTATATAATGTGAGGAGAACGAATCCCAAGCCAGATTTAATTTCTTATAAAAATAATTTACAACATCATAGAATTTACCAAAGCAATTCAACAATAGTTTTAAAAATAATGTACACTATTAAGAATGAGTATGAATTCAAAGGAAAATAAATATTTTATCACCTAATTGTTTTCTTGTCCTTTTATATATTGACACCAAGAGATAGATATGGCCTGTGAGGACTGTTCCTCATTTCTGTGTTTATTGTGTTGTATAATATGTGAAACCATTCCATTTCTCTTTTTTTAACATTTTATTTTGTATTGTTAACCACTGTGATCATTAACAATGTTGTGATAGTTTCAGGCATACAGGAAAGGGACTCAGTCATACATATACATGTATCCATTCTCCCCAACTCCCCTCCCATCCAGGCTGCCACATAACATTGAGCAGAGTTCCCTGTACTATACAGTAGATCCTTGCTGGTTATCCATAGTAGAAGAGAGCTAACCTACCACAAGTTAGCTCTAGTAACTAGCTTTTAAGCTCCCTGGTGCTTCAGACAGTGAAGAACCCACCTGCAATGCAGGAGACCCAAGTTCAATCCCTCAATCGGGAAGATGCCCTGGAGAAGGGAATGGCAACCCATTCCAGTATTCTTGCCTGGAAAATTTCATGGGTAGAGGAACCTGGCTGGCTGCAGTCCATGGAGTAGCAGAGTCAGACATGACTGACTGCTCTCAAACTCTGCACACATAAAATAAAAAGTGCCTATTAAAATACTAATGTGAATTCAGCATGAGCGTCTACCGTGAGTATGACTAGCATGCTTATATTCCTCAAATATAGGTTGCATATTTGATATAGGTTTATATATATCATATATGTTCCTACAATAGCAGCTTATAGTTATAAGAAACGAAAAGAAAATATGTTCATAAAACACTATGAATCATAAACAAGATCCCATTTGTATTCCAGCTATTCCCATCACATTCTGCATCCTGTAGTCATAACAGTGGCTTAAAATACACAATTGAAGTTGATAAGGTTTTAAAAAATGATTTTGCTAACCAAGTATATAGGCACTATATTATTAAGAATGTCAATATTGGTTCAGTTCCCAGAGGTAATTTTTCTCTTTCAAGTGAGATATAAATGCTGGTTTGCCGTTGGTGAGCACTGTTTACAAGGAGACATCCAATTCTGAAATAGTAATTCTTCCGCTAGCACAGAGGCAGGCCTTATCCAGCTTTGGCAACCCCGGAAGGTGTGCCGTAGTAAAGAGGATTGCCTCAAATAGAAACTCCAACACAGCTACTGTCGCATCCTGACTGAGAGCTCTTGCCACTTTTCAGAGCATAAATTATTATGGGAAAGGGTGTGTGGCCAGTGCTTCGTACTTTATTGCACTCACAGTCCATTGTACCTCTCACTATCTGTCCTGAAAGAACTGGAAACTTTAAAATGAAAATGCAGTAATTTGCTGATTCTTAACATTGTGGGGAATGGAACTGTTCATTTCCCATAAAATAACACGTCTAGATTAAAATTATGTCCTTAACTATGGACATTTGCTATTGCTATGGGACAACAAAAAGAGAATTTCCTGTCTTTCACTGGGAAACAGGATCGTGTTTAAATCAATGTACAGTTGTAACTCCTGCATCTCCAAAGTATATGACAGTCCAGTTTCCCTATTTATTTCCTGTGAACTGGGTGCTTGTGTGCCTCTGAAATTCATCTGTGGATATCCTCACCCTGAGGGGAAGGTACTCAGGGAGGGGCTTGGGGGGCGATGAGGTCATGTGGGGGAGCCCCCATGATGGGGTTGGTGACAGAAGACAGAGAGCATGCTTGTTCGCACTGTATTCTCTGCCAGGAAAGAACAAAATGAAAAGACCGCCATCTGCAGCACACCAGAGGGCCTTCCCCAGAGTCCGACCGTGCTGGGGCCCTGGTGACTTCCGGCCTCCCGAAATGGGAGAGATGAATTTGTGTTGTCAATAACCCTATATTAATTTGGGTTTCCAGGTGGCTTACTGGTAAAGAAGTCAAGGTTCAATGGGGGGCGATGAGGTCATGTGGGGGAGCCCCCATGATGGGGTTGGTGACAGAAGACAGAGAGCATGCTTGTTTGCACTGTATTCTCTGCCAGGAAAGAACAAAATGAAAAGACCGCCATCTGCAACACACGAGAGGGCCTTCCCCAGAGTCCGACCGTGCTGGGGCCCTGGTGACTTCCGGCCTCCCGAAATGGGAGAGATGAATTTGTGTTGTCAATAACCCTATATTAATTTGGGTTTCCAGGTGGCTTACTGGTAAAGAAGTCAAGGTTCAATCCCTGGGTCAGGTAGGTCCCCTGGAGAAGGAAATGGCAACCCACTCCAGTGTTCTTGCCTGGAGAATCTCATGGACAGAGGAGCCTGGTGGGCTACAGTCCACGGGGTCGCAGAGAGGCGGACTAAACAGCAGCAGCCACAGATTCTTTGTCATGGCAACCCAAACAAAGACATGATTCTATCAGTTGTGGAGGAAGGGGTACTCAAATCTCCAGCCCTGATTTTGAATTTTTGTAGTTTTCCTCACAGTTCTGTGAGTTTTTGCTTCATGCATGTAGAATTTCCATTTTCAGTGCATAATGTTTAAACTTGTTCTGCACTTCTGAATTGATCCCTTTATAATTCTGAAATGATAGAAATGGTATGGACCTAACAGAAGCAGAAGATATTAACAAGAGGTGACAGGAATACACAGAAGAACTATACAAAAAAGATCTTCATCACCCAGATAATTATGATAGTGTGATCACTCACCTAGAGCCAGACATCCTGGAATGTGAAGTCAAGTGGGCCTTAGGAAGCATCACTACAAACAAAGCTAGTGGAGGTGATGGAATTCCAGTTGGGCTATTTCAAATCCTAAAAGATGACACTGTGAAAGTGTTGTACTCAATATGCCAGTAAATTTGGAAAACTCAGCAATGGCCACAGGACTGGAAAAGTTCAGCTTTCATTCTAATCCCAAAGAAAGGCAATGCCAAAGAATGCTCAAACTACCGCACAATTGCACTCATCTCACACGCTAGTAAAGTAATGCCCAAAATTCTCCAAGCCAGGCTTCAACAGTACTTGAACAGAACTTCCAGATATTCAAGCTGGATTTAGAAAAGGCAGAGGAATCAGACACTTCCTCTTCAGAGAGTCTTTAGAGACCTCCCTGTAGCTCAAATGGTAATGAATCTGCCTGCGAGGTAGGAGACCAGGGTTCGATCCCTGGGTTGGAAAGTCCCTCTGGAGAAGGGAATGGCAGCCCACTCCAGTATTTGTGTCTGGAGAATTGCATGGACAGAGAAGCCTGGAGGGCTACAGTTTGTGGGGTCGAAAAGAGTCAGACACGACTGAGTGACTTAACCCAGTCCACAGAGGAACCAGAGATCAAATTGCCAACATCCGTCGGATCATTGAAAAAGCTAGAGAGTTCCAGAAAAACATCTACTTCTGCTTTATTGACTATGCCAAAGCCTTTGACTGTATAGATCACAACAAACTGTGGAAAATTGTTCAAGAGGTGGATATACCAGACCACCTGACCTGTCTCCTGAGAAATCTGTATGCAGGTCAAGAACCAACAGTTAGAACTGGACATGGAACAACAGACTGGTTCCAAATCGGGAAAGGAGAATGTCAAGGCTGTATGTTGTCACCCTGCTTATTTAACTTTTATGCAGAGTTCAGTTCAGTTCAGTCGTTCAGTCGCGTCCGACTCTTTGCGACCCCATGAATTGCAGCACGCCAGGCCTCCCTGTTCATCACCATCTCCTGGAGTTCACTCAGACTCACATCCATCGAGTCAGTGATGCCATCCAGCCATCTCATCCTCGGTCGTCCCCTTCTCCTCCTGCCCCCAATCCCTCCCAGCATCAGAGTCTTTTCCAGTGAGTCAACTCTTCGCATGAGGTGGCCAAAGTACTGGAGTTTCAGCTTTAGCATCATTCCTTCCAAAGAAATCCCAGGGTTGATTTTATGCAGAGTACACCATGAGAAATGCCGGGCTGGATGAAGCACAAGCTGGAATCAAAATTGCTGGGAGAAATATCAATAACCTCAGATATGCAGATGACACCACCCTTATGGCTGAAAGAGAAGAGGAACTAAACAACCTCTTGATAAAAGTGAAAGAGGAGAGTGAAGAAGTTGGCTTAAAACTCAACATTCAGAAAACTAAGACCATGACATCTGGCCCCATCACTTCATAGCAAATAGATGGGGCAACTGTGGAAATAGTGACAGACTTTATTTTCTTCGGATCCAAAATCATTACAGATGATGACTACAGCCATGAAATTAAAAGACTCTTGCTGCTTGGAAGGAAAGTTATGACCAACCTAGACAGCATATTAAAAAGCGGAGACATTACTTTGCCAACAAATGTCCATCTAGTCAAGGCTATGGTTTTCCCAGGAGTTATGTATGGATGTGAGAGTTGGACTATAAAGAAAGCTGAGCAATGAAGAATTGATGCTTTTGAACTCTAGTGTTGGAGAAGACTCTTGAGAGTCCCTTGGACTGCAAGGGCATCCAACCAGTCCATCCTAAAGGAAATCAGTCCTGAAAATTCATCGGAAGGACTGATGTTGAAGCTGAAGCTCTAATACTTTGGCCACCTGATGGGAAGAGTTGACTCATTTGAAAATACCCTGAACCTGGGAAAGATGGAAGGCGGGAGGAGAAGGGGACGACAGAGGATGAGATGGTTGGATGGCATCACCGACTCGATGGACATGGGTTTGGGTGAACTCCAGGAATTGGTGATGGACAGGGAGGGCTGGCGTGCTGCGGTCCATGGGGCTGCAAAGAGTGAGTGACTGAACTGAAGTCCTAGTATTCTTTGCAATAAAGTTTACTTTTTCTGATGATGATATCTCCAGCTTTTTTTTTGGTTAGTAGTTTCTTGGTGTCTCATTCCCTCTTTTAAACTTAAATTATTTGTGTCTTTATATTAGAGTGTGATTCTTCGGGAGAAGGTTATGGACAGGATGTGACCACTGGTTGAGCCCCGAGTTCCGCGTGGGCAAGCAGGGGCTCCTCACCCCTCCCCTGAGCCTGGGACATCCACTCTGCCTACTGTCCCCACAGGGGGCATTGAGTTCAGGGATGCAGTCCTCAGGTCACTGTGAGACCATCCGGACTGTGCCTGAACTCCACTAAGGTCTTTCTGTAAACTTTTAGGATTCTACTGGGCAAGGGTGGCTGTCCATTCGTCTTGTGGAGTACAGGACAAGCCTTGGAGGTAAGTCTCCTTGCTTATTACACCTGCCAACTACCAGTGTGCAGTAGCTGCCTCTTTCTTGGTCTCTCCTTGCCCTCCAGGAGGGGCCAGTTTCAGATTTCACCTGCGGAATTTCTGAGGCTGGGAACATCATTTGGGTGCCTTTGTTACCATAGGGATACTGATATCATCTGTATGTGCAGAGCCTACTGACAAAAAGACGAGGCTCAGACAGCTTCAGGCATTGTGTCATGGTTGCGGTGTGAAATCTATTTATACGTCCATGTGTTGTTCATAAAAGTGTTTGCAGGTTTATAAATGGTACCAACAATCCAGAAACATTTTTAGTTTTAAAATATTCTTCCTTTCTAAAATATCATTGTTTTTCTTTTGGTTTAAATATATTTAACCTTTAATTCATAGCTAACCCAAGATTGTTGTACCATCACTGATTTCAGTTTCCAGGAGTCAGAATAAGGCAGTGGTCAAGTGGTCCTGAAAACCCCTGAGGTAAAAATGATCCTCATTTCTGCTAAATTCTCTGACTGGAAAAATAGCATCACTGCATACTATAGCTGCTGCTGCTGCTGCTAAGTTGCTTCAGTCGTGTCTGACTCTATGCGACCCCATAGACGGCAGCCCACCAAGCTTCCCCATCCCTGGGATTCTCCAGGCAAGAACACTGGAGTGGGTTGCCATTTCCTTCTCCAATGCATGAAAGTGAAAAGTGAAAGTGAAGTCGCTCAGTCATGTCCGACTCTTAGCGACCCCATGAACTGCAGCCCACCAGGCTCCTCTGTCCATGGGATTTTCCAGGCAAGAGTACTGGAGTGGGTTGCCATTGCCTTCTCCAACATACTATAGAGTTTTTATTGGAACTATTCGGATTACATCTTTTTATCTGCTCGCCTGTTGCTGGACACGTAGGTGGTGTCTATGTCCTGGCTGTTGTAATAGAGCTGCAGAGAACATTGGGGTGCACGTGCCTTTGTGAATTGCGGTTTTCTCAGGGTGTATGTCCAAGAGTGGGGTTGCTGCGTCATACGGTGGTTCTGGTTTTAGTTTTTTAAGGAAACTCCATACTATTCGCCATAGTGGCCATACCAATTTACATTCCACCAACAGTGCAAGAGGTTCACTATTCTCCATACCCTCTCTAGCATTTATTGTTTGTAGATTTTTTGATGAAAATTCTGGGCGTTCTGGCTTGGTTATATCAAAAGATCTAAGAGTCGCTGTCGTTGTTTAGTTGCCAAGTCGTGTCCAACTCTTTGCGACACTATGCACTGTAGCCCGCCAGGCTCCTCTGTCCACAGGATTTCCCAGACAAGAATATCAGAGTGGGTTGCCATTCCCTTCTCCAGAGGATCTTCCCAACCCAGGGACTGAACCTGGGGCTGCTGCATTGAAGGCAGATTCTTTACCATCTGAGCCACTAGGAAGCCCAATATAAGAAGGTACCTATCATAAATCATATACCCTATTGAATTTAGTTATAAATGTTGTAAGATTAAAAAAAAATGAGGGAGAGAAACTGACAGCTGTGTTGTAACTGTAATTACAACAATTTCAATGAATGTTTTACTTTTCTTGTCTAATGAGCGTGTAGCACAATAATAATTACAGAAATCATTAGATCTGTCAGATTTAGCTGGTGGAAAGCATTTATTGCAATAATACAGTCAACACACACGTGCCAGTCAACAGGAATCACTGGAATTGTAATAGGGTCATATGTTCACTTGGGCTTCCCTGCTGGCTCAGCTGGTAAAGAATCCACCTGTAATGCAGGAGACCTGGGTTCAATCCCTGGGTTGGGAAGATCCCCTGGAAAAGGGAAAGGCTCCCCACTCCAGTATTCTGGCCTGGAGAATTCCATCAACTGTATAGTCCATGGGGTCGCAAAGAGTAGGACACAACTGAGCGACTTTCACTCACTCATGTTCACTTACCCGGGTCATTTAATCATATCTTTAAAATTCGAAGGTTTTTTCCCCTGTGCTAAACAGTAGGTTCTCATTATTATCTATTGTACAGACAGCAGTGTATATAATTCAGGGGATGGATGCTGGTGAGAGTCGCTCAACAGTGCATATGTGCTTTAGTGCCACTGAGCCACACAGCTGAATATGGTTAAAATAGCNTTTCCTTGTGCTAAACAGTAGGTTCTCATTATTATCTATTGTACAGACAGCAGTGTATATAATTCAGGGGATGGATGCTGGTGAGAGTCGCTCAACAGTGCATATGTGCTTTAGTGCCACTGAGCCACACAGCTGAATATGGTTAAAATAGCGCTTTTCATATTAGTTGACTTTTACCACAATAAGAAAAATTTAAAGGTACGAAGTTAACACTGATTAGAAGTGGACGTGAGCCACGCTGTCCAGTGTATGTTAACAATACAGTAACAGGTAAAATTCCTGCGTCAGGGCGGAAATGAGTCACACAGTTACAGTTCAAGCAGATTTCAGTAAGACAGAGACAGACTCACTTTCACCCTGAGGGCTTTGATCTGGGAAGGAAGTCTTACTAGAAGTAAATCAGGGTTCCGCATCTTGGTTTAGGTCATTTCATTTCAGGTCCGCAGATTAAAAAGTTCCTTTGTTTGAAAAGACAGGGGTAACTGAGGGAATCAGAGGTAACCTGGTCTCGGAGCCTGTGAGTCGTAAATCCTGGATGGAATGGGTCTAAGTGAGACCAAGAAGATGAGTCTACAGAACAGAGTGAGGATCGCTGGAGGAAAAGGGCTCAATTCATGAGAAATACTCAGACTGCGGAGCTCACGTGACAAACACACCAGGGTGTCACAGTTCTGTGGGTCCAATCCCTGGGTCAGGAAGTATGCTACGGTCATAAGATTAACATCCTCCTCCTGCTTAAAAAAAAAAAAATTACTTTCATATTGTTTTAAATTGCTTAGCAACGAATTACTTTCTTTTCAAAAGAAAAGAGAAAAATTTTTTAAACAAAACTGTTCGAGTGTTGGAGCTGACCTAGGACAGGAAATTCATTTCTAATCAGGTCAAATGATGATTCAAAGTCTTTTCCATCTTAGACATCAGGAGATACCCTTAAGAGCAGGTGGAAACAAACAAACAAAACGCTGAACAGACAAGCAAGCTGAAGACTAGAAACTCCTAAAGCCAGTGTCTCTGATGCTATCATTCTCCTGTACCTACTTTGTCAGGAAACGAGGGCAGATAGAAGTTCCTCCAGAAACATTTCACATCTACAGGAGTCTTAGAAAACCACCTCCTGCCTGTGGGGGGATGCGCCAGAGGCCATTCTGATGCTTATCCCAGGTCAAGCGTCTCTTAACTGTGGTAAAATCTTACATGTGAAGCTCCTTAGCACCTGGGGCCCCACTTGTTTCACTGTTGAAATCTCTGTAATCAGTCGCTTTGTAAGTGAAGTCGCTCAGTCGTGTCTGACTCTTTGGGACCCTGTGGACTGCAGCCCACCAGGCTCCTCTGTCCATGGGATTCTCCAGGCAAGAGTACCGGAGTGGGTTGCCATTTCCTTCTCCAGGGGATCTTCCCAACCCAGGGATCGAACCCAGGTCTCCCACATTGCAGGCAGACGCTTTAACCTCTGAGCCACCAGGCAGGCCCAAATCTCTATAATCAGTTGCTTTACTGTATTTCAAATCAGTTGCATGGATACCATCACCTCTGGGCATTTTAGGAATTTCTCTTGTACTGGAAGACCTTTGTCAGAGAAAATGAGGCATCGTTTCAAATAAATCTCTAGAGACCAAAGTGGTGTGTTTCAGCCGTCAGATTTTCATGTGGCTCCTCTTTATTCCTCTTTTATTAGAAAATCACTAAGAATAAAAGCAAAGTGTCATTGGCCTCTGAAAAGCACAATGCTCAAAACGTGAATGTTTAACAATTACGTCTTGTCTTTCTAACAATATTGAGTACAATTGCGATGTCTGATAATAACTCAACATCCTTAATGTAGTTTTATGCATTTTAAAAATCTATGTTTTATACAGATATATTTATATATTTACAATTATAAATATATATTTAACTTATAAATGCATGAATCTAATTTATAGATTATATATAAAGACAATTATCACAAACATAACTTATGATCAGTATTCTGAGATATCTATTTATTTATTTTTATATATTCTTCTCTTCCTTCCAAAAGGACTGAGAGCTTACAAGGAGAAATAAAGCAGAAAGGGATGAATAGATTTAAATAAAAGCAAAGGCCAAACAGAAGCAAAATCATATGATGAAAGGAGTTATTGGTATATACCGCTGTGTGTTACAAAGTTTCTGGTATGGCAATTTTAATGAATAATTAATTAATAATATAGTGAGCGTGAATGGCTACTAAAAGCGGTCCTCACCTTGTTTAAGTCGAAGCCGTAAAGTGAATGTAAATATAACCTACATTATATTTATAGATGTGTCAACATTTGTATTTTTCACCAAATGCACGTGTACTATTTGCTATGGAGGAGGAGCACTTTCTTTCCTTGTTTTTTTTTGGTCTGGGAAAACATAGCTTCCACGGGGCTATACGTTTAGCGAGGCTGTCAAAGAGGGAGCGTTTCAAAAATGATTGCAGATGAGAACCAGCCGCACACCTGGGGGGACTCAGAGCTCCGTGGGGACCTAAAGTGTCAACATTTGTATTTTTCACCAAATACACGTGTACTATTTGCTATGGAGGAGGAGCACTTTCTTTCCTTGTTTTTTTTGGTCTGGGAAAACATAGCTCCCACGGGGCTATACGTTTAGCGAGGCTGTCGAAGAGGGAGCGTTTCAAAAATGATTGCAGATGAGAACCAGCCGCACACCTGGGGGGACTCAGAGCTCCGTGGGGACCTAACCGGGAGAGAAATTCAAAAAGGAGGGGATTATGTATACATGCAGCTGAGTCACTTTGCTGTACAGTAGAAATTAATATTGTGAAGCAACAATGCTCCAGTAAAAATTAATTTAACAAACAAAATGCTGTGTGTGCTCAATCACTCCGTTGTGTCCGACTCTTTGCAACCCCATGGACTGTAGCCCACCAGGTGCCTCTGTCCATGGGATTCTCCAGGCAAGAGAAATAGAATACTATATAAGTTTAAAAGTAATTGTAGCTAACTTTATCAATAAAATACACAGGTTTAGAATATCTCAAGTATTTCAAGACAGAAGCAACAAAAATCACATGTGTTTAGTACTAGAAAGCTTTCAGATCCCTTTTCTATCTTTTAATCTTACCCTTCGTGTAAAATCATTAGTATCACTACTCCCATTTTATGTCTGAAGTCCCTGGGCTTCCAGATTTTGAGCTGCAGATCTCACGGGGTGAGGGGAAAGGTTTAGGACTCGAGTTTTGATCCCGTGATTCCAACTTGTATGATCTTTTCGCCTGCCTCTCCTGAAATGGAGGCATAAAAGTTACATTCTAAATCTGTCATTTATATTTTCAACTTACCTTAAAGAGTTTTTCCTCTGAATTTCGATCTGAGGTCAGCATCTCTTAATGTATTAAGAAGAATTTAATTAGCATATAAAGTTTCTCCAAGAGACTTCTTTAAGTGTGAGCAGCCGATTGAGTGTCTGCTGTCTCTGTCTTTCTTAGTCACTCAGCTGTGTCTGGCTGTGACCCCTTGGACTGTAGCCCACAAGTCTGCTCTGTCCATGGGATTTTCCAGGCAAGCATAGTCGAGTGGGTTGCCATGCCCTCCTCCGAGGGATCTTTCAACCCAGGGATGGAACACGCGTCCCCTGTGTCTCTTGCATCGCGGGCAGATTCTGTCCATGGGATTTTCCAGGCAAGAGTACTGGAGTGGGGTGCCATTGCGTTCATGGGAATCTTCTAAAAGTCCAGAATCCGACTCAGCGGGTGTGGGGGAGGGCCTGCCCTGACACGCTCACCTTTTCCATCGCCCATGTTGATCTCCAGCTCTTCCCTGCTCTCCGCTTGCGGAGCCCTTCTCCGTTTACAGATTTCATTATAAAGTGTCTCCAGGCAAGAGAAATAGAATACTATATAAGTTTAAAAGTAATTGTAGCTAACTTTACCAATAAAATACACAGGTTTAGAATATCTCAAGTATTTCAAGACAGAAGCAACAAAAATCACATGTGTTTAGTACTAGAAAGCTTTCAGATCCCTTTTCTATCTTTTAATCTTACCCTTCGTGTAAAATCATTAGTATCACTACTCCCATTTTATGTCTGAAGTCCCTGGGCTTCCAGATTTTGAGCTGCAGATTCTTTTCCCAGGGGAGCCATCAGGGAAACCCCGTCTTCCATCTGCCAAGGTGGTCCAGAAGGCTGTTTCTCAGCCCTGAACGCACATGCTGATGCTGCTGCTGCTGCTGAGTCGCTTCAGTCGTGTCCGACTCTGTGCGACCCCATAGACAGCAGCCCACCAGGCTCCCCCGTCCCGGGGATTCTCCAGGCAAGAACACTGGAGTGGGGTGCCATTGCCTTCTCCATTGCATGAAAGTGAAAAGTGGAAGTGAAGTCGCTCAGTCGTGTCGGACTCTTAGCGACCTCATGGACCGTAGCCCATGTTGATCTCCAGCTCTTCCCTGCTCTCCGCTTGCGGAGCCCTTCTCCGTTTACAGATTTCATTATAAAGTGTCTCCTTGGAGAATTTCAGCCTTGCTTAATATGTCTGCTGTGCATTGCGATTATTGCTCTTATTTTACCAATAAAACAGAATCTCTGGAAGAGGTCAGTGCGTGCTCAAAACCATCCCCTTGACTGGGGAGACAATGATAAAGCCGTACTGAGGGCCAGTTCCCTGGTCCCAAAACTCTTTGCAGCGTGTCACCTCTCGTCAGGCACAAGGGACGCTGCATCAGCAACAAGGTGGGGTGGTGACCCAGCCTGGCTGAGACGCGCTTGTCCCCAGCTCATCTCCTTCCAAGACAAACCCGTGAGGAACCGCTTGGTGGGGGCAGCTTTCTAGACCGGGCTCTTCCCTGGGACCCCAGAGTGGGTAGGACTGTGCTGACTGCCCCCAGCCCATCTGAGCCCACCTCCCAGTCACGAGCAGCTGCTCTTACCCAGCTGTCCCCGTCCCCTCTCCCATCCGTCACTCCTCCTTTTACCTGGATCCATCTCCATCTCTACCCTCAAGGACAGTCTCCACCCTCATTTGCTGCTGTTGCTGCTATTTCGTCCCTCAGTCGTGTCCAACTCTGCGACCCCAGGGACTGTAGCCTGCCAGGTTCCTCCCTCCTTGAGATTCTCCAGGCAAGAATCCTGGAGAAGGTTGCCATTCCCTCCTCCAGGGGATCTTCCTGACCCAGGGATCAAACCCCCGCCTCTTGCATTGGCAGGTGGATTTTTACCACTAAGCCACCCTCCCTTATCTCATCTATAGCTTTTGTTTCACTTCTTTCCTTCTTTAGACACTCCTCAGAGGAAAATTACCTGTAGAGTCAGAAAAATGGTCAAAAAGACATTCTTAGGGGCTTATTTCTTCTTGTGGAAAAAATGCAATTGCTCAGGGTTTATAATGCTTGTGTCCCTTAGTCTTCTGAGTTTTCCCACCTTTGTGATTTTCCTAGAAGATTCTTTCCATCACAGTCGAAGAATCCATTACATTTGACTGACTGACTCTCAGCTGAGTTCTGCACCCCAGGGTCCCATCCTCAAGCTGCTCGGCTCATAAATGTTGAATGATAGTAATGATAATGATGCTTGCAGGACCATTTCACAGTAAGCCCAAAAGGTGTGACTGGCAACTACCCATACGAGAAACATGGTAAATTTCCATGAAAAGAAAACTGTGATGACATGACATACAATGATGGCAAAGTGATATTCCAATCCAAAAGCATCAGGAGCCTCCGGGGAGGGTCCCATGATGTCCACAATAGTATCTTTAAAGAAACACAGCTTATAAATGAGGGCTGTCTTTGCCCAAGAAGATTTAAAAAGCAATAATAATGCATTCTGCAAAAACTGTCTTTCCCCCCCAGTTCAGTCAGCTAACAAAGCAGGCATGGATAAAAGGCAGACGAGCTCAGTGACTTCCCTGGTGGCCCCGTGGTTAAGGTCTTGTGCTCCCCATGCGGGGGGCGTGAGTCCAGTCCCTGCCAGGGAACTAATACCCCACATGGCGCACATCACGCCCAATTTTTTAAAAGATACCATTGAAAAAGAGCACAAGTCCCTGCCCCAAATAAACTTGTTATTGTTTTCCAGTCACCAAGTCATGTCCGACTCTTTGCGACCCCATAGCCTGCAGCACTCCAGGTTTCCCTGTCCTTCACTCTCTCCTGGAGTTTGCTCAAACTCATGTCCATGGAGTTGGTGATCTCTCTGCCACCCTCTTCTCCTTTTGCCTTCAATCCTTCCCAGCATCAGGACAGAATTAATTTTAGCAAGAGCAACTGTGTATGTTTTACATGTGTACCTGTGTATAGGACTGTATGTATATACAGATAACATGGAAGAAAGTGACTACATATATGTAGCTATATATATATTTACATATGTAGTTACACATGTATGCTTTAAAATATAGGTGCTATTATTTTTATTCAGGTATGATGAGGCCAATATTTCGGAAGATGATTCATTGAAAAGATGAATTGTTTTCATCACAGATCCCAAGAAGGGGGGCACACAGGGAAGCACCTCTGTGGGTCAGAAGGCAGAAGGGACAGGCAAGAGCACCACCTTTATTGTGGTTTCTGAAGGCAGAAATAGAGGCAGCCAGCAGGCAGACTGAGGCCTGGCCTGTCGGCATAATTTCCGCTTGCTCTGGGCACAGGGACATCCTTCCTGGTCTGTTCTCTGGCTCTGCCGCGGCTGGGGTCAGGAAGGAGAGGGTAGGAGGGTGGGGGTCTGGACCGGCTGGTGTACATGTGACAGGCACCCCTGCAGACTGCGGGGGAGTCCCTGACTATCGCTAGAAACTGGCTAACCCTGAGCGGGGAAGTCTCTCCAGGGTCCTCAGCCTCCCAAAGCCCAGAGCATCAAAAATGCAGAAAATAAAAAGACCCGGCCAGTAGAATCCACAGTGGACTGAAACATTTATGCAGAGGGTTCTATCTTTCAGTGCATAGACGCACAATAAAAGAGGTTAAAAATTATGCTTACAAAACACTTTTGCAATTCTTTCCTCACTTAATCGATTCAAAGTCCTCCAGTGAAAATAGAAAAGTGTTACCCTACCTCCATAGAAAAAAATATATATATTCAGCTTGTTTTTCTTTAAAATGTAATCTGTCTATTGCAAAACTATACTGCCAATAGGTTAAACATTTCACTGTTAACGTGAAATCATAACAGAAGTAGGATAAATTATAGGTGAAATTTTACGAGAATACGGATTTCTTTAAATAACCACTGTTGAGTTATCTACTGACATGCAACAATTTCTCCAAATCTTAGCAGCCAGAATCAATAAGCCGGCATCATCTCTGTTTCTGTGAATTAAGAGCTGGGCATGGCTTAGCTTGGAGATTCTGACACATCGCACTGGACGCTACAATCAAGGTGCCAGCCGGGATGCTGTTATCTCAAAGCTCCGTTTGGAAAGAAAAGGTTCCAAATTCGCTCACGTGGACCTCCCAACCTCTCCACAGAGCTTCCTCCTGGGTTTTCCTCAAAGGGTAGGGGAGGCGTGACAAAAATCCACAACCCATTTTGTCCTATGAACTTGGACATCTCACCACTGTCTCCACATTCTGTTCATCAGAAGTCCCTACGTTCAGCCTGTGTTCATGGGAGCAGCTTACACAGCGCAGGCAGTGGGTTTAGAAAACATGGGATACTTAACAACCTGCAAAAATTGAGCAGCTGCTACAGAGCTTATCAAGGGTCTAAATATACAAAGAGCTCTTAAAAATAATTATTAATAAATAATAAAGAATTAATTTTTAAAGAGTTCCCAGAAAACCAAAAGGCAGTTCGGAAAAGAAGGAATTCATACTCCCACCAGACATATAGGGGAAAAAAAATTCAACTGTACTAGCAACAACAAAAAAATACTCATTAAAAAGTAAAATTATGCTTTCCAACATCAGATAGGTAAAAAAGGAAAAAAAAATAATATTTAGAGAACACATACATGACTAATGG